>BRKX01000003.1:57292500-57680000 GCA_026008535.1 Perilla frutescens
GCGCTAACCACCGTTGGGATAAACCGGCGGTTTCGATTACAAAACCGTAACCGGAAACCGCCTTACCACGGTGCGGTTCCGGTTTCGGCCTTCCGGAACCGCCTAACCGGCGGTTTCTAACCGGAACCGGCCGGAACCGGAACCGTGGGCACCTCTAATTTATTAGCATTACTACGACTAGTTTTTGCAATATTAAAAAAAAATATTAACATTACTATGATTAGTAATTTGTCAAAATTTGTTAGCATTGTAGTAAGTCTCATTAGCATTACAAAAATTCCTATTAGCGTTATAAAAACAACATCTCAACATTATAAAAATAGTTTGTTATTAGAGTATTGGCATGATGAACGATTTATCAACATTACTATGATTAGTAAAAGCATTTTTAAAGAAGATATTAGCATTTCTATGATTAGTTTTAGCATTACCACTAATTTTAAATTTTAATATTTTGGTCTTATTTAATCTGCGAATTGTGTTGGCAGTTGGCACCACAGTAAAGATTTATCGTGGGTTATCTAAAGTTTATATAACTGATTACGAAGAATCTTTGAAGCAACATCCACATGGAGGGGAACCTTTCAGAAGCAAACCTCTACTTCTAATCATATTTTAGAAACACCCCAATCGGTGTTGAAGATCTTTACATGGAAGATGATGATGAATGAAACATTTATTAATCAAAATTTTAACTTTTTGAACAATTGTCACTTTTATTAGAATTGTCGTAATGCTTTTCAATTAACATTATTATTTCAATAATATGCTATTAAAATATTAATATATGTCAAATTCATGTTTTCTGTTAAAAGTGAATGATTTTGATGATCTACTAGCAGTATATAAATAATAATGCTATCATTTAAAAATTCAACTGCTAAAGTTTGCATATGTCAATGTTAACCATAATTTCACCTTTGTTATTACTTTCACCCTATGTATATCATATTTTTCTAATGCTAACAAGAGCAATGATAATGCTAGCTAACACCATTGGATGGTAATGTTAATACAATAAAATTCTAATAACGTTGTTCATGGTTGATTTATAATGATCCTAGTAAGTTTTCTGCTAATGCTAATATTAGTTATAATAATGCTAAAATGTGCACTGATAGGCCAACACTACCGAATGATAATGTTAATACAACAAAATTCTAACAGTATTGTTCATGGTTGATTTATAATGTTCCTGATAATTTTTTTGCTAATGCTAATATTAGTTATAATAATGCTAAGATGAGCTATGATAATGTTAAAACTGGTGAACAATAATGATAATAATAAAAATTATATAGCTAAATTAGACAATGTCAATATCATTGTTAATTAGCTAGGTTTTACATGTTTCTGGAAGTTTCCTGATGCTAACAAAATAAAACAAAACTACTAATTCATCATGAAAGAATGCTAAAGAAGTCTTATAACGTTAGCATCATCAATGTCTTTGTTAGCATATGATTCTAGCTATGTTAGCACGCGCCCAAGAAATCCATTTTTTTATATTGACCTTGATATTGACAAAAATACGAAGATTTCATCACGTTTTTTCTTATGTTCCTTTAATTTACAGCTATGCCGGCGTCTTTTTTGACTAAATCTAGACTATCCAATCTTAAAAGTGAAGAATGTAGATTGGTTCATAGTTCTCACACTAGGGTTGGTTCTCTCTGGAACCACTTCCTACTTATATATAGAGTGATGCTATTTGTTGTACAAAATTTACTATTTGCACCATAAATGAAAAAAAGTAAAAATAATTTTGAACTTATTTAAATGTTCTTTTAAGTTGTTTTTCTACACTATATAAATTGCTCCTTGCACCAGAAATTAAAAAAATAATAAAAAAAAGAAAAAGAAAAAGAGAAGAAATAACCCTCATCTCCCCATCCCTTCTCTCTCTCACCGATATGCACATTGTGGACTGCCGGCGAACGGCCACGACTGTTGCCGCCGATAGTAGCCTCTCTTTCTTCCTCCCCACCCATCCCTATCTACTCATCTCAACCCTCCTCTTCCGCTATCTACCTTTCTTCTCACCTATCCCTATTCACCAGTCCACCCCTTACCATCACCACCATCATCGGCCTGCCATGATCACCACAACCCGTCGCCACTATCACAAATCAACAATCAACAACAGTGTTCAAAAAATGTTCTTCATAAATGAAAGAAATGTTCGAAAAATATTTTTTGAAAGGGGGAGAGTGGGTCTAACAATAGTGTTTCGAACCTATTCAAAAACAAGATTTTTGGAACCTTTAATATGTTCGATAAGCAAATTTCGAAGAAGAGACCTAATTCTTAAAATCTTGCTCGAATTTTTTTTGGGTGGTCATAGCCAAAGAAGGTATATGTTGTATCTGCGAGTTATCTTCTTGATTTTTTAAAAATATTTTTCAATCTCACTCGATTTTTTAAAAATATTTTTCAATCTCATTATGTTGAACAACATCAATTTGATTTTTTAGCATATATATCGATTATCTCGATTGAATATTAGAAGAAAAATGAGTGGGATTGGGGAGATGGAGAGAAGAATGGAGGGCAGTGGGTGTAGGTGATACGACCCGAGTCGAGAAAGGACTTGACCCAATTAGAGTGTCTGACGGATCGGTGACAAGATCCAGAGCTAAGAGGTTCAGAGAGAGCCTCAATGGATTCATTCAAGTGGTCTGGAGCCAATAGTCGTCCAAGCGACCCGTGGAGGAAGAGGAACCCGAGCTCAAGTGGAAGACAGTGATCTCAGACTGCAGAACGGACTGGCACAAGTTGCAGCGCGAGTCAGGACGCGAGCAGCCGGTCACGCTAGTGGGCACGAGTTATAGCGTGAGTGGGACCGGTTGCGCCCGCGGCATGTTTGGCTTTGGGACAGGAGCGAGCTACAGCGCGACCCGAGGTGCGAGTGAGCCGATCGCGCTCGCAGCATGTTTGGCTTTAGATTGAGCGTGATTCACAGTGCAACCTGGGACGCGACTGACCCTGTGCCGCGCCCAATTAGGGCGTGTTCTGGACTGGCATGTTTTCATGTTTTATTCCCTATTTCTTTTAGGATATTAATTATGGATTATTTATTTTCGGACCCAACTATATAAGGGTCATCTTATTGTGTTCCAAAACGGATCATTCATAATATTAAATTTATTTTGTGAGTTATTTCTCTCTGGAGAATTCTCTCTGTTTCACGCACACACCGTGAGACTTCATCGACTTATCAAACAGCTATCCCATAACTGTTTGTGGCATCACCATTAAGTTTCAGGTTCATGTTTCCAATTGCCTACAGGTTTCCTCGAGTTCATCATCGGGGTTCGATTCATTGTGAGGCTAGGGTTCGGGATCTTCAACCAATTCCACCATCGTAACCTGATACTCCTGGGAGGATTGCATCAAGTGGTATCAAAACTTCGGCTTTGTATCAGGTTCTAAATTTTATCCCGTATTTTTAATTCGATTTAAATTTTTTCTCACCAGTTTATCAAAAAAAAGAGAAACAACAAAAGTCGTAATCAGCCAAAAGAAGAAAAGAGAAAAAAAGACGCTGATCTGAAAAAGAAAAGAGTAAAAAGGCAGAATTTTTTTTTGCGTCTTTATTGATTCTCATTTTGTTATCTGGATTCCCAGAGGCTTGTATATCGTCCGTAGAAAAGTCAAAAAAATTTCGGGAAATTTCAAAATTTTTCAAATTTTCGATAGTAAATTTTTGGCATTTTTGTGGTATTGATAGTAATTGTTAGGGAGCTATATTTTGGTGTTGGGAGTGAATCGAGGAATTTTGGTATTGTGGAAAAAAATGAAAATTTTCTGGTGTATTTTTGGTTGAGCTTTGGATAGGTCGTGTTAGTCTTATTTGGTGTGGTTGTGAGATTAATAAATTTCTGTGGAGAGAAATTTGAGTGATAAAAGGCAGAGAGGTGAGATCAATCGAGTGAAAAGAGCCAAATTGAGTGATACACGAGTGTATACACGTGATTTGAGAGCTAGAGCATTGTATAGGATCCGTTCCTTTTCTCGTTTCGCTTTGCATTTCGATTATTTTGTTATGTCCTTTTTTATTACAGCAACAGTTTGAATTTGAGTCAAAAAAATCGTGATAAAAAAAGAGAAAAAAAAGAGAGAGTCGATTATGTCTAACAAATCTGCAGGTACCGGAGAGAAGTCAGAGAAGGCAACAGAGTCCGAAGGGGACGCAGTCCAGAACTTCGATCCCAAATCTACAATAAAGGCCATACAACAACACATGACAAGGTTGTTTCGAACTGAGTTGACTGCATTGAACAAGAGACTGGATAGTTTGGAGAATTCAGTACAGGAGAAGACTCAGCAAGCTTCTCGTGCAAACTAAGGTGGACGAGGCGGAAGAGGAGGCAGAGGTGCCCGAGTGGAAGCTAGGCGATATCCATATGTAGAGAGGAAAATAGGAGAATATTATGAATCCGATAGTGAAGACTATGAGGAGGAAGATAGAGCTTCTGCAGTAGGAGGACGGAGATATGAGAGAGGCCGAAATCGAGAAGATGATCATCTAGGAAACATCAAGATGAACATCTCATCTTTCCATGGGAAGAACGATCCGACCGCGTATCTTGAATGAGAGTGCAAAGTGGAGATGGTGTTCGACTGCCACAACTATTCAGAGCAGCTGTCGAGTTCTCAGATTATGCCCTAGTGTGGTGGGAATAGTTAACAACCTCTAGGCGGCATAATAGAGAGCCACCGATCGACACGTGGGCTGAGATGAAGGTCGTGATGAGAAGAAGGTTTGTACCAAGCTAATACTATCAAGAGCTACACACTAAGCTTCAAACTTTGAGGCAAGGCTCGAGCAACGTAGATGAGTACTTCAAAGAGATGGAGATAGCCATGATTTGGGCTAATGTGGTAGAAGATGAGGAGGCAACCACAGCTAGATTTTTGGCCGGGCTAAATAGAGAGATACGAGACACAGTGGAACTGCAACCATATGTGGACTTAAATGACATAGTGCAGTTGGCAGTCAAAGTGGAAAACCAGCTCAAGAGGAGAGTTAGCCAGAACCGAGCCGGTTCATCTAATTGGAGGCAAAATCAAAACACCAACACACCTCCATGGAAGACGATGTTGGGGTTTTTTCGAATTAAACCACCGCAGGATCATTTGGATGTTCATTAATCCGTGTTCATGCAAATCATAATTTTATGTAACATGCATGTTTATCACAGTCTAATCAAAAAGCATGCAAAGCAGATTCGAATCTAATAAAGCGGAAGACATAGAAACGAATCTACTTACAAATCGATAGACGGTCTGTGGACAAGATTAAAGATCTAATCTTGCTGTTGAATGAACTGTAGTTGGCGCCACCTAGCACTCAAAATTTCGACCACCACAGTATTCTACTCCAAGATCTTCTGTTGTATTCCCGGACTGTATCTAGATTCAGAGTGGGCTGAAATCTACTAGATAGAATTGTGAAATCTGTGGATAACTTTGAGAGACAAAGAGGGGCTGATTTCCTATGAATATTATCATCAAATTTCGTGCCCCCCCTCCCCTTATATATAGGGAGGGGCGAAATTTCATGTTCCAGCCCTAATGGGCTTGGGCCTCTATCTCAAGTTCAATATCCAGTCCACTATCAGTCAATTGGGCTACAACAGGGATCTAGAAGAATATTAAATTGGCCCACTAATTTATTTAATATCCAGTATCCAATAAACCTAGGATATAATTAAATAAATTAAGTTTTACTTTTATTCCACTAAAGAAGTAAAACTGACCTACCAATTTAATACATATTTACGAATATGCTTTCTCCTTTAGTCCAGCCATTCCCCGTGTTTAAGATATAATGTTCATTAATTAATTATGTAAGCCTCTGACAGCTATAATTAATTAACATCTAAAACCTTGAGTAGTACCACACAAGCTTTATTCATGTACGGAATAAATTCCACCTGCAGGGTTTCAACATGAACTTGTGCTTCCTCAAGAGAACATCATCAAGCTGGTGCACCAGGACACGGTGCTCATGCATACTGCTCGAGACATCATGTATACATTGTTATTACCCAAGATATCGAATTCGATCTACGAAAAGATCTCATTCATTGATAAATCAAAGTAATAAACAACACACACATATGCTCGCCAATATCACATGAGTTCAGAACCCCAAACTCTGTGGATCTTTATTCTCTCAGTAACTGGGTCAGAGATAGAGAATAGTATCCTATCGTGATCCTCCTCAATACACTAACTAGTGTACTAGAATAATCAGTCAGCCAAGATAAACTAACTTATCAAATTATTCTACGGTGTACGGATGGTATGTTCAGGACCATCTAAGCCGTGAGCTCTTTAATACATTACAAGGTTCTAATGATATGATCTTTACCGTGTGACTCCCCACACCATATCATCTACAATGTAAGTATATGGAACATTGCATAGAACAATTATAGAACATAATCTAAATGCAAACAGTGACTGCAATAACTTTCATTTCATATCATCATATCATCAGAAAAGTATACAAAGACAAGTCTTCCAGTATACAAAACCAACAATCTCCCACTTATACTTGAAGCATGTCTTTCAAGCATAATAACTAACTAATAAACTCTCCAATCTAAAACTACCAACTCAAACTGCGCTACCGGGTCTGCATCTCACTCCCATTTTCTCCACGTGACCATCAAAGGTCTTAGCCGCCAGGCTCTTCGTGAATGGATCAACCAGGTTGTCCTCAGATGCAATCTTGACCACCGCCACGTCTCCTCTCTTAACGATTTCTCGTATAAGATGGTACTTTCTCTCTATGTGTTTACTTGCTTTGTGAGTTCTGGGTTCCTTCGAATTTGCCAGGGTAGAACAAGTTGCTACACATGTTTCCACAACCAGAGTGTGAGATGTACCTCTCTTCTTCTTCTTGTTAGGACACGCCGCCTTCCAGTGATCTGGTTGGCCGCACTTGAAGCACTTAGTCTTCGACTTGAATTCCTCGGGAGGAATCTTTACCTTTGGCTTTTTCACCTTAGGCGCCTCATCTGCAGCCTTCTTAGGTGCGTTTCTCTTCTTCCTTTTTCCACCAGAAGAAGACGCTCCTTTTTCAGCTATGTGGGTCTCAGGATTGCTCTTTTGGAGCAATTTAGCTGCCTGAAGATCTATGAGCAGTTCAATCAGGCTGACATCCCTTTTAATCATGTTAAAATTCAGCCTGAACTGCTCAAACTTCGAAGACAAGCTATGAAGAACAATGTCAATTTGAGAATCGCCATCTAGCTCTCCACCCAAGGTCTCGATCTCAGATAAATACCCCATCATCATGAGAACGTGATCCCTAACAGGTGTGGAGTCAGACATTCTCGCATCCATTAGTTTCTTCATTGCCAAATGGCGTGCCGAGTGGTTTTGATGACCGAATAGCTGTCTAAGGTTGTACATGATATCATAAGCGGTTTTCATAGGCTCATGCTGATGTTGCAACACACTTGACATAGATGCCAAAATGTAACAGCGCGCCATCTCATTAGACCTAAGCCACTTATCATATGCAACCTTTTGGGCTTCGTCAGAACCCTCATCTGGCGTCTGAGGACAAACCTCTTCAAGCACAAACTTGTGTCCCTCAGCAACAAGAACTAAGTTAAGGTTACGAATCCAGTCATTGTAGTTTTCACCGATAAGTTTATTTTCTTTGAGGATTGAGGACAGATTGGAGAGTGCCTTTTTACTCTTTTCTTTTTCTACGGAAATAACTGAAATTAAACAAGCAGTACAGTCACATAACAAGTTTAGGATAAACAGTATATAATTGAAAGCCTTATAAAAATTATATACTTTTCCACCGACACTTTAAAAACATCTTTTATAAGCCACGATAGTGTGGACGTTTATAAAAAACATCTTTAAATAGGTTAAATCTTTAATTTGCCTTCAGTTGAATTTCCTTACAACAAGCAAATTAATAGCCGGATAATTAACACGGTCATGTAATCGTCTAACTGATAAGCCACGATCGTGTGGACGTTTATCAATAAATTACATCTAAGTGTGCACACCATTATCTTCGCACCAAGAGCACTATTCGAATTTAACTGCTCCAGATGGAGGAGTCAGTTAGTCCTAATAGTGTTCTACAGCTATCCATTTAGGAGATTTAATTTCTAGAGAAATCTGTGATATGACACATCCGATATGGAGGAAGACCGATGTCAACGCGCATGCCCATCACTTCTCAATTAAACCAGACTTTAATGGAGACCGTATGAGATTTTCTACATACTTTGGTATGAATCTCTCCCACTTAGTTATTTATGTTTGAGGTTTCATTTTATCCCATTATCGAACATGCAAACATCACATAAAATGATAAACATCCATTGCATGCTTCAACATAATAAACAACAGTAATATTCCAACTATCATGGCTTATATCTCATGTTAATTGATGAGATAAAACTGAAAAGTCAGCTCCGGAACAGGCTTTGAAACCGCCGCCCCTTCACCGCGCCTCGCCGAAAATCCTAGCTCCATTTAGGGTTTCGGGACGTGAACCGGTGAACCTTCCTTTTTGGTGCTGAGCCACTTTCCTTCTTTTGAGTTGATCTCCGATCTTTATTCAATACAGACTATCTATTCCGAAAGGAAAAATCTAATATTGCTAGAATAAAAATTACAACTCAAAAACTCGGTCTAACAGCTTTATATCTATTACATTAAAACAGCGTAAAATAAAACCTAGACCTAATCCATGGATTTTCTCATGGATTAAAAACACGCAGCCAAACCGGCATACGACCAACATCCATTCAAAATAAACATGCATCACATAAAATAAAGGAGCCATGATAGTTGGTAAACCTGCAAACAAACACAGTCTACAAAACCAACAATCATGTATTATATGATCCACATAAAATAACATATGATATCTATGCATGAATATTAAATAATAATCGAATTTTGCAATTAATTAAATTAATTAATTCGATATTATCCACAAGATAAAAATTGAAAATTAAAATAATTATCCACCAATTTAATCTTGTTATTTTCGAAAATATCACTTAAATAAATCTGGAAATTATTAATAATTATCCACCAAATTTATTTAATATTTTCAAGCCACCCTAATTAAATAATAATTGGATATATTGATATAAATCAAAAATCTAATCCAAATATTATCCATAAGAATCTAAATCTTCAAGGATAAAGTTTGGAGATTTGATTCCAATCCAAAATCTTCCAAAACTTATCCAAATTTAAAATCTTATCACAATTGGATTTTGATAATTATTTGTATATATCCAAAAAATACCTTATCCAATTTTAATCCATAAATTTCGAAAATCACAAGAATAATAAATCTGAAAATTTGATCCACTTCAAATTCTTCCAAATTTAAAATTCTATTTTCAAATATATCTAGATTAAAATTAGGTAAATTAAGATATACATCAAATAATATCAAATCTAAATCCAACACATCCAAATTTTCGATCCACATTAATTAATAAATCTGGAAATTTGATTTTCATCAAAATCTTCTCCAAATTAATTTATTAAAATCGAAAATTACACTATATTTCACATTTGGAAATTTTGACATTAATCAAATAACTATTCCAAATAATATAGCTATAGGTTTCGAAATTTTCAAGAATAAAAATCTGAAAATTTTGATTCATTCCAAAATTACCAAATTTAAAATTTTATTTTCAAACCTATCTAGATTAGAATTAGGTAATCTTTGATATACATCAAAAATCACCAAATCCAATTCTAATCATCATAATTTTCGAACACACTAGGAAATAAATCTGAAAATTTGATCTTGATCAAAACATCATCCAAACTTAATTCCAAAAGTGCCAAAAATTACTACACCAAATTAGGGAATTTTTAACACATCAAATTCGAAAATTTGACATCTAAATTTTCGAACCCTATGACAATTAAATCTGAAAATTTGAAGAACATCAAATATCATCCCAAATTTAATCTCATAGTGACCGAAAATTCAAGTACCCTCAAAACTAGAATTCTCGATTTTTACATCTCAAATTCTTCCAAGTTTTGAATACCATAAAATCGAAACACATGACAATTAAATCTGAAAATTTAAACACCATAAATTTATCATCAAATTTAATATGCAATTCGAAATTTATGCTTGGATTAATCCTAGAACAGTGCCAAAACCCGCTCTGATACCAGTTGTTGGGGTTTTTTCGAATTAAACCACCGCATGATCATTTGGATGTTCATTAATCCGTGTTCATGCAAATCATAATTTTATGTAACATGCATGTTTATCACAGTCTAATCAAAAAGCATGCAAAGCAGATTCGAATCTAATAAAGCGGAAGACATAGAAACGAATCTACTTACAAATCGATAGACGGTCTGTGGACAAGATTAAAGATCTAATCTTGCTGTTGAATGAACTGTAGTTGGCGCCACCAAAATTTCGACCACCACAGTATTCTACTCCAAGATCTTCTGTTGTATTCCCGGACTGTATCTAGATTCAGAGTGGGCTGAAATCTACTAGATAGAATTGTGAAATCTGTGGATAACTTTGAGAGACAAAGAGGGGCTGATTTCCTATGAATATTATCATCAAATTTCGTGCCCCCCCTCCCCTTATATATAGGGAGGGGCGAAATTTCATGTTCCAGCCCTAATGGGCTTGGGCCTCTATCTCAAGTTCAATATCCAGTCCACTATCAGTCAATTGGGCTACAACAGGGATCTAGAAGAATATTAAATTGGCCCACTAATTTATTTAATATCCAGTATCCAATAAACCTAGGATATAATTAAATAAATTAAGTTTTACTTTTATTCCACTAAAGAAGTAAAACTGACCTACCAATTTAATACATATTTACGAATATGCTTTCTCCTTTAGTCCAGCCATTTCCCGTGTTTAAGATATAATGTTCATTAATTAATTATGTAAGCCTCTGACAGCTATAATTAATTAACATCTAAAACCTTGAGTAGTACCACACAAGCTTTATTCATGTACGGAATAAATTCCACCTGCAGGGTTTCAACATGAACTTGTGCTTCCTCAAGAGAACATCATCAAGCTGGTGCACCAGGACACGGTGCTCATGCATACTGCTCGAGACATCATGTATACATTGTTATTACCCAAGATATCGAATTCGATCTACGAAAAGATCTCATTCATTGATAAATCAAAGTAATAAACAACACACACATATGCTCGCCAATATCACATGAGTTCAGAACCCCAAACTCTGTGGATCTTTATTCTCTCAGTAACTGGGTCAGAGATAGAGAATAGTATCCTATCGTGATCCTCCTCAATACACTAACTAGTGTACTAGAATAATCAGTTAGCCAAGATAAACTAACTTATCAGATTATTCTACGGTGTACCGATGGTATGTTCAGGACCATCTAAGCCGTGAGCTCTTTAATACATTACAAGGTTCTAATGATATGATCTTTACCGTGTGACTTCCTACACCATATCATCTACAATGTAAGTATATGGAACATTGCATAGAACAATTATAGAACATAATCTAAATGCAAACAGTGACTGCAATAACTTTTATTTCATATCATCATATCATCAGAAAAGTATACAAAGACAAGTCTTCCAGTATACAAAACCAACAGACGAACCAAGGAAAGAAAGAGGAGAAACAACCTTTCTTCAAATCGAAAGCCGAAACACCAATCACACCTAGTTCCAACAACCTGGAGTCATTTGCAAGTCGAAATCGAGACATCAAGTGTTTTAAGTGTCAAGGTAGAGGACATATAGCCAACCAATGTCCGAATCAGAGAGTGATGGTTTTGAAGGACAGTGGTGAGATCGTGACTGAAGATGAAGCGTCGAAAAATGAGATGCCCACTTTGTTAAGAGGGTCGAGTGACGAGGAGTATGCAGCATCTACAACACTTACTTTGATGGCAAGAAAATCATTGAGCTTGCATACCAAGAGTGTGGAGGAGGAACAACGTGAGAACATATTCCATACCCGATACTATATTCTAGATAAGGTATGTAGTATGATCATCGATGGAGGGGGTTTCACTAATGTAGCAAGTGTGGTAATGGTGACCAAACTGGGACTTTCAGTTTTGAAGCATCCGAAACCATACAAGTTGCAGTGGCTGAATGACAGTAGAGAGACGAAGGTGAATAAGCAAGTTCAAGTTCCATTCAGAATTGGAAAGTATGAGGATGAGGTATTGTGCGACGTCGTGTCAATGCAAGCTGGGCACATTCTGTTAGGGCGTCCATGGTAGTATGATTAGCGTGTGAAGCATGATGGATTCACCAATAAGTACTCCTTTGTACTTAACCAGAAGACGGTGACACTAGCATCTCTTACACCATCCCAAGTGTATGAGGATCAAGTGAAACTATAGACGAAGGTCGATCTGATGAAGAAAGAAGGAAAGGGAGGGAAGGTTGGAAAGGAGTTAGTCCAACATTCCTGTTTTGCGACGGCTAGTGATCTGAAGTGGGCCGTGCAAAATGAGCAGCTGATGTATCTGTTGGTCCGCAAAGATGTGCTTTTGAACACTAACCAACTTAACTAATCTTTGCCTAGTTCTATTTTATCTCTTTTGCAGGAATATGATGACGTCTTTCCTGAAGAGATGCCACCGGGTTTACAGCCAATTCGTGGGATCGAGCACCAAATCAATTTCATGCCAGGTGTCACCTTACCAAACTGACCCGCTTATCGGTATAACCCCGAGGAGACCAAAGAGCTAGAACGACAAATTCATGAGCTATTGGACAAAGGCCAAATGCGGGAGAGTTTGAGTCCTTGTGCGAGTCTTGTTTTACTCGTGCCAAAGAAGGACACTTCCCTGAGGATGTGTGTCGACTGTCGAGCCGTCAACAATATAACGGTAAAGTATCAACACTCTATTCCCCATTTAGATGATATGCTAGATGAACTGTATGGTGCTTGTGTGTTCTCTAAATTGACTTGAGGAGTGGGTACCATCAGATTAGAATTAAAGAGAGGGATGAATGGAAAATGACATTTATAACAAAATTAAGATTGTATGAGTGGTTGGTGATGCCGTTTGGATTTACTAATGCTCCTAGTACTTTCATGCGTCTGATGAATCATGTTTTACGTGTTTTCATAGGTAGATTCGTTGTGGTTTACTTTGATGATATCTTGATTTATAGTAAGAATGAGACGGAGCTTGTTGACCATTTAAGATGTGTATTAGATGCCTTGAGGAGAGAACAATTATATGCTAACCTTAAGAAATGCACCTTTTGCACAGATAAGGTTGTGTTTCTTGGCTTTATTGTTAGTGCAGATGAAGTACAGGTGGATGAAGAGAAGATTCGGGCTATCCAAGAATGGCTGAGTCCCACCAATGCTGGAGAAGTCCGTAGCTTTCATGGACTTGCGAGCTTTTACCAGAGATTATGCTCCATTTCAGCATCATAGTCGTACCAATGACTGAAGTCATCAAAAAGAACGTGGAGTTCTACTGGGGCGAAGAACAAGAACGGGTGTTTCAGACTCTAAAAGAGAAGTTGACGTATTTTCTGGTATTATCTCTCCCTGATTTTTCTAAAACATTTGAGGTTGAGTGTGATGCTTCTGGTGTTGGAATTGGTGCAGTTTTGATGCAAGAGGTTCGCTCGATTACGTATTTCAGTGAGAAACTGGGTGGAGCGGCATTGAACTACCCAACATATGATAAGGAGCTATATGCCTTGGTTCGAGCACTGCATACATGGCAACACTATCTATGGACGAAGGAGTTTGTAATCCACACTGATCATGAATCGCTGAAGCACTTCAAGGGACAACATAAGCTGAACAAAAGGCATGCTTGTTGGATGGATTTTATCGAGACATTTCCTTATGTCATCAAATACAAGCAAGGTAAAGAAAATATGGTAGTTGATGCACTTTCTAGAATGTATGCCTTGATCGCTACTCTTGATGCAAAGTTATTTGGTTTTGAGAATCTGAAAAACTTGTATGTTGGAGATGAGGAATTTGGAGGTATTTATGTTGCCTGTGAACAAACAAGTAGTAGCAAGTACTATAGGCATGATGGATTTTTATTTCGTAAAAATAAATTATGTGTGCATAATTTCTCTATGCGTGATTTGTTGTTGTTGGAAACCCATGGTGGTGGTTTGATAGAGCATTTTGGTGTTGCTAAAACTTTGGCTGTATTGCATGAACATTTCTATTGACCTCATATGAAACGTGATGTGGAGTGTGTTTGTGGTAAATGTATTACTTGTCATCAAGCTAAGTCTAGAGTTCAACCACATGGTTTGTATACTCCATTGCCCATTCCTACATGTCCTTGGATTAACATTTCTATGGATTTCGTGTTAGGTTTGCCTAGGAGTAAACGTGGTCGAGATTCTATTTTTGTGGTTGTTGATAGGTTTTCAAAGATGGCACATTTTATTCCATGTCATAAAACTAATGATGCATCCTATATAGCTGATTTGTTTTTCAAAGAAGTTGTTAGATTGCATGGCATGCCTCGGACTATAGTTTCTGATAGAGATGCAAAGTTTTTGAGCTACTTTTGGAAGACTTTGTGGTGTAAGTTAGGTACTAAACTTTTGTTTTCTACTACTTGTCACCCCCAAATTGACAGTCAGACTGAGGTAGTTAATAGAACTTTGACTACTTTGTTACGTGCTTTAATCAAGAAGAACATAAAAACTTGGGAAGAATGCTTGCCGCATGTTGAATTTGCTTATAATAGAGCTGTTCATTCTGCATCTCAATTTTCTCCTTTTGAAGTGGCTTATGGTTTTAATCCTTTGACTTCTATGGATTTGATTCATTTACCTGTTCAAGAGCATACTAACATTGATGGAGAAAATATAGCTGATTTTGTTAGACAGATTCATGAGAAGGCACGGGCTAACATTGAAAGACGAACTAAGCAGTATGCCATAAAGGCCAACAAATGGCGAAGGAAAGTTGTGTTTGAACCTGGTGATTGGGTTTGGTTGCATATGTGGAAGGAAAGATTTCCAGCACAACGGCGATCCAAGTTACTACCCAGAGGCGATGGTCTATTTCAAGTGGTGGAGTGCATAAGTGACAATGCCTATAAATTAGACCTTCCAGGTGAGTATAATGTCGGTACTTCATTTAATGTTGCTGAATTGAGCCATTTTGATGTAGGTGATGAGCTAGATTTGAGGACAAATCCTTTTCAAGAGGAGGGGAATGATACGACCCGAGTCGAGGAAAGACTTGACCCAATTAGAGTGCCTGACGAACCGGCGATAAGATCCAGAGCTAAGAGGTTCAAGGAGAGCCTCAATGGATTCATTCAAGAGGTCTGGAGCCAAGAGTCATCCAAGCGACCCGTGGAGGGAGAGGAACCCGAGCTCAAGTGGAAGACAGTGATCTCAGGCTGCAGAACGGACTGGCGCGAGTTGCAGCGCAAGTCAGGACGTGAGCAGCCGGTCGCACTAGTGGGCCCGAGTTACAACGCGAGTGACGGAGTTAGTGGGACCAGTCGCATCCGCGGCATGTTTGGCTTTAGGACGGGCGCGAGCTACAGCGCGACTTGAGGCGCGAGTGAGCCGGTCACGCTCGCGGCATGTTTAGCTTTGTACTGATCGCGATTCACAGCGCGACTGACCCCGTGTCGCGCCCGATTAGGGCGTGTTCCAGACTGGCATGTTTTCATGTTTTATTCCCTATTTCTTTTAGGATATTAATTATGGATCATTTATTTTTGGACCCAACTATATAAGGGTTGTCTTATTGTGTTCCAAAATGGATCATTCTTAAATTTATTTTGCGAGTTATTTCTCTTTGGAGAATTCTCTCTGTTTCACGCACACACCGTGAGACTTCATCGACTTATCAAACAGCCATCCCATAACTGTTTGTGGCGTCACCATTAAGTTTCGGGTTCGTGTTTCCAATTGTCTGCGGGTTTCATCGAGTTCATCATTAGGGTTCGATTCATTGTGAGGCTAGGGTTCGGGATCTCCAACCAATTCCACCGTTGTAACCTGATACTCCTGGGATAATCGTATCAGTAGGTGGGAAGTGGGGAAGAAGAATATTATAGGTAGGGATGTCAATCAGACCAACACGTTTGATTTCGGGCCAACGCTATTCAATTTCAGGTTTATTCGGTTCCGGCCTATTCGATTAAAAAATTGGATGGAAAATTCTTGGCCCTAACCCTAACCCTTCAGTTTTGGGGTTAGCCTGCCTGGCCGGCATGTTAAAGAATTTTTTCAGATGGATAAATTATATTTTGATAATCATAAAAAATGATCACAATCTTATTCTTGAAATAAATAAACATATGAAAAATAAGATAAAATGAAAAAAATATGACAAATAATTTTTTTTATTAATATCTAAATGCATCAAATAAAAAAAATCAACAATACATGAAATGACAAACAACAATAATCTTCTTTGCTAAGAAAAATGACAATAATCTTCAATCATAATTTGTTCTTTTAAAAACAACAATTTCAAACTACATCATAAATATAATTATAGCTATATCTTCGATCAAATATGAAGTACAATCTTCTTCTAATTCAACAATAATATATGAAGCTCCTTCAATTTCATGTTCGATTTTATTTTTAAAATCTTCATCATTTATTAAAAGAAATAATAATATTATAATAGCATACAATTAAATAATTTAAAATATGATAAATAATAGATAGTTAATCAAAAAAATATATAAAAATAAAATAAAATAAAAGGATAAAAATAATGTAATTAACATCACACACTAATAACATTCGAGGAATACAGAAAAAACCAAAAATACATTTCATGGTAATACTGTTCAACCTTAGTTTATTCTTTCAAAAATAATACTTTCAAATTGCATCACAATAACTATTATCAATCAGAGATCTAAATATTACATTTTTTTTACTATAACGACATTTGATGTTTCAATTCAACTACATAATTAAATATATATTCGTATTCTTTCTTATCTATTAAACAAACGATAACATTGAAATGCATATACAATTAAATAATTAAAAACATGATAAATAATATAATTTTAATGCTTTATAATTTCAATGATATATAATAATAGAAAGATAACAAGATGAAAGATGATTAAAGTGAAGGTTCTCGACATTCAAGAAGCAACAAATGAATAAACAAAATGTATCCTCAAACTCCAATATCAAACTATAAAATATTCTAATATATATTTTATATATCATACTAACCACTTATAGTCCTTATAACATTGATAAATTCAAGAATATATGTCGTAAATGAAAATATAGCATTTAACAAAAAATTGCACCATTGAATATGACTCATTTACCATTGGTTGTAACTTTGAAAATTCGTAATTCTTAGCCTACTTAAAATTTATGAATGCATAAAATATGGATGGAATAATAATTGAGTTATCTTTTCAATGCCCCTGGCCATTCATGAATCAAGTTTTTCTAGATAAAGTTATGACCAAAACTGTAACGCCCCAGTCCCACTAGGACCAAAACGTCACCAAAAACATACGTACATGCTTACGTGATAAATACTTTTCAAAAGATAAGATTTAACTTTATAAATAATTTATAAATGGGTAGCATCTCAATTTAAAAATATTCAAACCACGCACTCAGGTGTCCTCAAAGTCAACTTTCAACAAGGATTTTAAAATCATTAACACACACATAACCAAATTATGACCTGGCAATATACATAACCAATCAGGTCACACATTTAAAAGTTCAATGGTCAACCCTTCTATACATTCAAATATTTGTATATACAATCAAAACTTGACCACTGAAGTCAATAAATTTCAAACTTAAAAGTTTTGCAGAGTATTAGGAGAAGCTTTAATATTTAAATACTGACAAGATTTTAAAGATGATTTTAGCAAAAGCCACATAAGGATCAACCATCAAACCCACTCCAGCACCTCGTCATCAACCAGCTCGATCTCCAGGACCTGAAAATATTTGAAAATATTTGGGTTGAGTGCCAGAAAATACTCAGTGGGTATTAATATTCGTCAAAGTCATACTTTCATGCTTTAAAACTGTTACGATGCATATATCATGGAAATCCATGAACATACTTATAACAAAGTTTACTCTTCTTCATTGGATGAGAGACCCAATGTGATCACATGATTATTTTACGGTTACTTATCTAGACATTAAGTCACAAAGTAAACCGTCTATGCTTATAATTCGGAATTCCTCTGTGCATGAAGTCTCAAAACATCCAATCATTGCGTAAACAATGCTATTAAAATATTTAACATGCTTTTCATGAATGAATTTAAAACATAGTTGTGAGTTATAGAAAAACCCACCTGGATGATCTTAATAAACAGTGCAATTTATACGTGAGTTGCTACTATGCTTTATGCTCGTTTCGACCTACAAAATTGAAATTCTAACTTAAAATCCTAATATAGGCCAATAAAATAATAACTTAGGTCCTAAATAACTTAAATAATAATTTTCTATAACTTGGGATCGTTTGGAATTGAAATAGGGATAAAGATGAATTGAACTGAATTCAATGGCTACGGAGTTTGATTTAACATTTATGAGGGAATTATAATATTTAGAATTTCCTTTGGGAAAAATATAACATTTAGAAATTATAGGGCTAAATAACATTTTCTAAAATGCTAATTTAATTGCCAAATACTAAATTAGAATTGGAAGAATATAAATTTAGGAGTTGGATTCATTTAATATTTTGTGGCCAAACCTGAATATTAACAAAATCAAATAACATTGGATTAACAATTTGGAAATGATGGAGAAGTTTACAACAACGTAATAGTTATAAAATTTGAACAATTAGATTGACTGGAAATTTAATTGAAAGAAGGCTTCGGTGCTAAGAAACTTACCTTATTTTTCTTCCAATTTTCTTTCTTCAATTTTTTTTTCTTCACGTATATTTTTTTGCTTTTCTTGTTTTGGATTTTGATCACTTATGATCAAAACCCATCCAAACTATATATTTATACTTAACATATATATAGTACACGTGTGCTTAATAGTACACTAATCATTTTAAATAATTTTCCAAATGTCCAATTTTGATTTGTTATAAAGATTTCACACTTATCTTTTCCCAAACCAAACTATAATTATATTTATATATACAATATATATATATATATAATTCTATACTTATACGTGTACCATGTGCACTAAGCTATAACTATTTATATATGACTAAGTATACATATATAATGTTACCTATGAGCATGCGTAAGTGCTATTAATTTTTTTAGACATCTAAACATTCCCAAATAAATTCCAAATGGCCAACATGCATTGGCGGAAGAAATTAATTAGATAATATATCTTTATCTTGATTCCTTTTTAATAACAAAGTCATATATAAAAAATATATTTAATTAATAGAGTGATTAAAATGGGATAGAGTTGGACTGGAAATGCGTTTTTAAATGAATATAATTATTGGACTTACTTAAAATATTTTTGGGTTCAAATTGTCTAAGAAATAAAATTTCATTGAAAAATTAAATGAAGTCCGATTTGAATGGTCTTGATACCAAAACGATCCCAATAACGTCTACTTTTATAACATAAATTCTAATTTTAACTTAAATGTTCAACTAAGATCGAGACTTTTCTTAGTCTTATTGTGCTTCTAGGCCCATAATGATTTGTGTTCTAATTTCATGAAATTTCTAGCTATAAAATAATACTATATTTTACTGAGGTGTTACAAAAACAATGGAGACTGCCAGATCCGACCAGGACAGCCCATTCGGTTAATTTTTTTTTCGAATTGAAAATTTTCGACCCTAATCCTGTATTTTTCTCGGTTTATTCGGGCCAATTTATCGATTTTCGGCTAAATTGACATCCCTAGTTACAGGTGAAGGGGTGGTGAAAAAGGTTGAAGACGGTGGTGATTGACTGGTTGGGTTGCAGTCTGCAAGTTTGTAGATGATGAAAGTGGGAGAAAGAAAGGCATGCTACGATGCGATGAACTGAGGAAGAAGACGTTTTTTTCTTTTTATTTTGTTTTATTTATTTTTTGAATTTTTATATTCTATTTTTGGTAAGTAAAATATTAGTTTGAAACATTGAATAAATGAAGGGCAAAAAGTAAAATTTGTAGTGCAAATAGCAATTCTCTTGTAATTATTTGAAGTGAGCAAACGTTACTGAGATAGACGCGTGTCATCCGTAAAAACTAAGAAAAGAAAACCTTTTTATATTAAGGGAGTTTCTATTTGCACCCCCCATATTTACTCTTTGCACCATAGCTTCTCCATGCACCCCCATTTTAACTCTTTGCATCCTTAAAATTGACTATAATGCCCTTACTTAAAAAAAACATAAAATCTGAAAATTAAAAAGCATAAAAAAAATCGCGTTCCGTTCGAAGTTGTGTATTTGAACATTCTGAATATGTTCGAAGTCTTCTGTACGAGCATAATGGATATGTTCGAAGTCTTGTGTTCGAACGGTACTTAAAAAAAATTCATGGAGTCCGTTCGGAAATTATTTTTCGAACATGCCATGTTTGTTCGAAAATCAATTTTCGAACAAACATGATGTGTTCGAAAATTAATTTCCGAACGTGACTTATTTTAAAAATTATGTATGTTCGAAAATAAAATTTCGAACAAACACGATGAGTTCGAAATTTCATTTTCGAACCACACTTAATTTTTTCTTTTTGAACAAAGGGCATTTAAGTAACTTCAAAACTATTTTATTTTTTCTTTTTTTCTTTTAGGGTGCAAAGAGTAAATATGGGGGTGCAAACAGAAACTCCCTTATATTAATTATCAATTATTTTTTACTTTATTTTTATTTATTTTAATTTTCCACATAGTTATTTTTATTTTTAACTTCCAAAGCCTTGGAAAAAAATTGTCGCATACTAAGTACAAATAAATATCTAAAATCTAAAAAACAGAATGTTTATCGTATAGTTTACTGTTTATCTCGGTGTAAGTTTTCGCTCGTATTTTTCATGTTTTAATATTTTTAGCTTTCTAATAAGACTTGTTAAAATATATTAACTAATCTAAAATCTAAAGAGTAATAATTAGCTTGCTAAATACACATGACCTGTGAGGTTGTTCTATTATTACTAGAATTTTACTTGTACGATGCACGGAGACTATTTTAGGTATTTTAAATTTAAGTAATACAAATAAATATATTATGGACAATTTATTGATAAGCAAATTAATCTACTGAATAAAAAAATATTGATCTTGTAATATTCGGCTTGTTTGGAGTTAATATATCATGTGCAATTTATTTATTCACAATATTTTTTCCCCTAATCTTTATAGTGCGATCTTATTAGATTTATTGGAGAAGACAACTAAATGAATGTTTTAGACACCTGTAAATAAAAATTGCAATGCTTGAAAATGTTTTGAGATTAGCATATATAATTCGATTGATAAATAATTAAAAAAGCAAAAATTGAAAAAAAGTGAATCATGCTATAACAATAATAATAATATTCAAATGATATTTTTATATTAATTGCATCTAAATCAATCTAAAGGAGAAAAGTCAGAATAGAATCTAACTTTAATTAAATTAAAATTCAATTAATTACATTAGAAAACTTCATTTAGGAGCATAAATCGAAACCCACTGCAAGAAGAAAAAATACATTATTTAAATCATGGCTAAAATAAATTAATTAATTACATGACAATAAAAAAACACTAACAAAAATAATTAATACAACTTTATACCCTAATTTGTGGTTTTTCCAGAAACCTTTGGCGGTCATCCATGCACAAGCCTCTTCAATGATGAAATACGCTACCATTCATCTCTTGTCGAACAAAAACGTTATCTCCTCCCGTCTGTCACACCTGACTTGCCAAGTGTGGTTTATTTCTTCTGTGTAGGTTTACAGGCTATTATACAGGGACGGAGTTTACCCAGTGCGCACTATGATACGACCCGAGCTGAGGAGATGTCCGATTCAATCAAAGTACCAGAAGGACCTGTAACGCGAGCAAGAGCTAAGAGGTTCAAGGAGAGCCTCAATGGATTCATGCAAGAGGTCTAGAGCCAAGAGTCGGCCAAGCGACCCGTGGAGGGAGAAGAACCCGAGACCAAGTGGAAGACATTGATTGCGAGCTGCGGAACAGGCTGGTACGAGCTACAGCACGAGCCAGGACGCGAGCAGCCGGTCGCGCCAGTGGACGCGACCTACAGCGCGGGTGGATGCGCAAGTGGAGCCGTTCGCGCCCGCGACTCATCTGGCTTTGGCACGAGCGCGAGCTACAGCACGACCCGAGGCTCGAGTGAGCCGGTCGCGCCTGCGACCTGTTCGACTTTGGAGTGAGCGCGATCTACAGCGCGACTGACCCCGTGTCACGCCAATCTAGAGCGAGTTCCGGATTTATGATTTTCTTTATGTTTTATTTCCTAGTTTATGTGGGATATTAAATTAGGGCTTAGTTTATTTTGGACCAACTATATAAGGCTTGTACTCTCATATTTTGAGAACAACTTTGATATTAATTTTAAACGTGAGTTTTCACTTTTCTCTCTGAGAGAATTATTTCGAGTTTCTCAACACAACGTGAGATTCAATCGACTTATCAAACGGATTCACATCCCCGTTTGTGGCGTCTTCAATACAATCTGAGTTCGTGTTTCCAATTGATCGAGGGTCGCGGATTTCCAACAAATTCGTGGTTCAATTTCATTGTAAGGCTAGGGTTTGGATCTTTCATTCCCATCTGTTCATGTAACCTGATACTCCTGGGAAAACAACGCAATCATCGTCGTCGTGCCGGTGAGGATCACATCAAGTGGTATCAAAGCTTCGACTTTGTATCAGGTTCCAATTTATCCCTTTAATTTTGTATTTTAATTTCTCGCCTATTGCTATTAAAAAAAAGTCAATTCAGTAAAAAAAAAAAAGAAAAGACTCTGAATAGTATATAAAAAAAGTAAAAAGGCGGGAAAATTTTTGGTGTTTTCGTTATATTTGATATTGATATTTAGGTTGTTGGAGACGCGTATATCGCCTGGGGAGAAGTCGAAAATTTTTTCAAAATTTTTCAAATTCTCGAAATTTTTACGGCACACATTTTGGTGAATTTGTGATTGGTCTTTTGAGGTTTCATTGTTGTGTTTGTGTTCTAGTTTAATTTTCTTTGGAGAGAAAACGAGCGGTAAAAGGCAAGAGTGTGTGAGATTGTTAGAGTGAAAAGAGCCGATTGTGTGATACACGAGAGTAAACACGTGTGGTTGAGAGCTAGAATTTTGTAGGAATTCTTTGTTTGCTGTTTATTTAATACTTCAATTCATTGTTTAATTTTATTATTTGTTTTGGTCATTGAGTAAAAAAAAGGACGAAAGAAAATCGTTAAAAAAAAAAAGAAAAAAATGAGTCGATAAAAAAAAAGTCGACATGTCTAACAAAGGTGCAGGAACTAAAGGAGCAGCCGCAGGATTGAGTGATGAGATGATCACTACATTTGATCCTAAGAATACAGTGGAAGCCATTCAGCAATATCTCACGAAGCTGTTCAAAACTGAGACAGCGTCGTTGAATGAGAGACTCAACCAAGTGGAAAATTCAATACATGAGCAATCTCAACAAGCTCCTCGAGATAACCGTGGCGGTAGAGACGGATGAGGACTTTGGATGGAGGCTCGATGCTACCCACATGTAGAGAGACAGCGGGCTGACTACTACGACACTGAGATGGGAGACTCAGAGGAGGAAGATAGATACTCAACTGCCGGAGGTAGGAGACATGGGAGAGCAAGGAATCGAGAAGACGATGACCTCGACAACATCAAAATGAATGTTCCTTCATTCCAAGGTATAAATGATCCAGCCTTATACCTTGAGTGGGAGCGCAAGATTAAGATGATGTTCGACTGTCACAACTATTCTGAGCTGAAGAAGGTGAAGTTGGCAGTGGTGGAGTTTTCAGATTATGCCATAGTTTGGTGGGATCAGTTGACATCCAGCAGACGGCGTAGTCAGGAACAACCAATAAAGACATGGGGAGAGATGAAGGTGGTGATGAGGAAGAGATTCGTACCAAGTTACTACTACCGGGAGCTATACAACAAATTGCAAAACTTGAGACAAGGTATGAATAGTGTAGACAACTACTTCAAGGAGATGGAGGTTTCAATGATCCGAGCAAATGTGGAGGAAGATAGGGAGGACACAATGGCTCGATTTCTAGCCGGTTTACACAGAGAGATCCGAGAAGTGGTGGAGTTGCAGCACTATGTGGAGATGGAGGACATGGTACAAATGGCTATCAAGGTAAAGAACCAACTCAAGAGGAGGGATAACAACAATCGAGCGAGTTCTTCTACATGGAAGTCGAACTCAAATTCTAATGCAACCTCGTGGAAAGCTTCAAATCAAGGGAAGAAGGAGGAGAAGCAACTGTTCACCAAACCAAAGACAGAGGCACCTACAGTGACGAGTTCGAGCAATCAAGATTCATCGAGTAACCGAAACCGAGACATTAAATGCTTTAAATGTCAAGATAGAGGTCACATAGCCAACCAATACCCGAACCGGGCGTATGATGATTTTGAAGGACAATGGTGAGATTGTGATGGATGAAGAAGAAGTTGATCCGGAGATGCTGAGATTATCCGAGTCGAGTGGGGAGGAGGAGTACGCAGCGCCCAACGCTCTCATTTTGGTCGCACGCAAGTCTCTTAGCTTGCACTCCAAGAGCGTCGATGAGGAGCAAAGGGAGAACACATTCCATACCCGATGCCACATCAAGGATAAGGTATGTAGTATGATTATTGATAGGGGTAGTTGTACTAATGTTGCAAGTGTTGTGATGGTGACAAAATTAGGTTTGCCGGTTCTCAAGAATCCTAAGCCATACAAGTTGCAGTGGTTGAACGATAGTGGTAAAACCAAGGTGAACAAGCAAGTTCGAGTGCCATTTTGGATTGGCAAGTATGAAGATGAAGTGTTGTGCGACGTCGTGCCTATACAAGCGGGACACATTTTGCTAGGACGTCCATGGCAATTCGATAGGAGGGTGAAGCATGATGGCTTCACAAATAAGTACTCATTTGTACTTAACAAGAAGATGGTGACACTATCTCCTCTAACACCATCCCAAGTGTATGAAGACCAAGTGAAGCTGCAAGAGGAGGCCGATACCATGAGGAAGAAAGGAAAGAAGACCAATGTTGGAAATGAAGTGATCCAACACGCTTGTTTTGCCACAGCTAGTGATGTCAAATGGGCTGTGAAAAATGAGAAGCCTATGTACTTGATGATCCGCAGAGATGTTTTAATGAGTACTAACCAATTTGATCCATCTTTGCCTAGTTCTATCGTATCTCTTTTATAGGAATTCAATGACGTGTTTCCCAAAGAGATGCCACCGGGGTTGCCACCAATTAGGAGAATCGAGCACCAAATTAATTTCATGCCCGACGCCACCTTGCCAAACTGACCGACCTATCGGAGCAACCCCGAGGAGACAAAAGAGCTAGAACGTCAAATACAAGAGCTGTTGGAGAAAGGACAAGTGAGGGAGAGTCTGAGTCCATGTGCGAGTCCAGTTTTGCTCGTGCCGAAGAAGGATTCATCTCTACGAATGTGTGTCGACTGCTGAGCCGTTAACAACATTACGGTAAAGTATCGACATCCTATTCCCCGTTTAGATGATATGTTAGATGAATTACATGGTGCATGCATATTTTCTAAGATAGACTTAAGAAGTGGGTACCATCAAATTCGCATCAAAGAAGAGGATGAGTGGAAAATGGCATTCATTACAAAACTAGGATTGTATGAATGGTTAGTTATGCCGTTTGGTTTGACAAATGCTCCTAGTACATTTATGCGTCTTATGAACCATGTTTTGCGTACCTTTATAGGTAGATTTGTTGTGGTTTATTTTGATGACATATTGATTTATAGTAAGAATGAAGAGGACCATGTTGAGCATTTGAAATTTGTTTTGCAAGCTTTGAGGAAAGAACAATTGTATGCTAACCTAAAGAAATGCACCTTTTGCACGGATAAGGTTGTGTTTCTTGGTTTTATTGTTAGTGCAGATGGAGTACAGGTGGACGAAGAGAAGGTTCGCACCATCCAGGAATGGCCGACGCCAACAAGTGTAGGAGAGGTTCGAAGTTTTCATGGACTTGCGAGCTTCTATCGGCGTTTTGTCCCACACTTCAGTAGTATTGCATCACCCATAACTGAAGTGATTGAGAAGAATGTGGAATTCCATTGGGGAGAAGTGCAAGAAAAAGCATTTCAAACGCTTAAGGAGAAATTGACTACCCCATTTTCAGAGTAGCTACTTCTCAGCCACAAGATTATAAAGTTACTTCTTCATCAAATGGCTGAGATGTAAGTATCATTAATTCAGTTAATCCTCCATCAAATCGGATAGTTGATCAGCTAAGAAAAGCAATCGAGTGCCCTCGATTCCTACATGCAAAGCTAAATAAATATGTGCACAGAGATGAAGGCTCTGATCATCTGCAAATCCTTTCTCTCTTTTGCTTTGATCATCTGCTAAGTCTTCTCTCTCTCCTCAAAAACACTTGCTCTCTAAACTAAAACAGCATCTTTTTGCAGATATGAAGCCCCCATTTCAGACGGTTGATACAAATCTACTTATTAAGAAGCTGAAGAAAGATAAGACTCTAAGTCTAGAATATCTTAACGCACGTCTTGGTGCAGACATATTTCAAAGCATCTATAGGCCATTAGAGGCAACTGGCTTGCTGCCATTTTTGACGATCGTGCCACTCAAGCACTTACCTTCCCATATTGCGGAATTCTACTACAACGCAACAATCTCTGGTGACAACATCATTTCTTCCGTCCGGAGCCAGACGATCACAGTGATGAAAGGGACGATGATGTCTACCCTTCACCTTCCAGGCAATGGTCCAGATGTCATGACCCTGAAATTGCCCTGCAAATACGCACTATGGGATGCTTGGAAGCTTCCTCATATCCGCCACCACGACTGTTCCCACAGGCTGAAGGAGAGTATGCCCAATGATATCCTCCAACTCTTAGACATCACCGGACATATTCTACATGGCAACTTTGAGACAGTCCAATTCTCGGACATCAAAGCCCACCTCACAGCCGCTTTATATTATGGATATAAAGCCGACTGGGCCTCCTTCATCCTTGCTCAACTGCGAGCTAATGTAGAACGAGCGGCATATGACCCATTAACTGGCTCATTTCACGAAAAGGTCGGGTTTATGAGTCGCATAAGCCATATCATTCAAAGCCAGTTTGATGAGGTCATCCCAACTGGCGAACAACTCAAAAGAAGGGATATGCTCCCCACTATCTACTGTCATCCGATCCCGAAGCGTTCACGTCGACAAGGGCCTTCCAACTCAGGTCGTGGAAAGGCACCTTTGGAGGCACCCGACAGCTCCTCTGGCGAAAGAGAGCTAATGATTGAGAGCAAACATCTTTCAAGGCTGAGTGATCGGCCTACAATATCAGCCAGCTCCCAACCTCTACCATTAGTCCAACGTGACTCCATTGAGGTTGAGTTTAAAGCAGTTCTAGATCATCAGCTGAGAAGCTGTTTCGGTCTCGTTGAAGACACAGACTCCTCTCTGTTCGACCAACTGCGGCGGTACCTGCAGTACCACATATGGCGATTTCAACTGGATGAGTCAACAATGTTCCAACTCATCCGCACCCGTGGCTCCACCTTCTGGATCAACGAAGGAACATGGTGTAGAAACTGGATGAATCATCCACTCTCCTCGCCACCAATGCTTTCAGAGATAATGGATTCGATGATCAAGCGAATCCAGCTAAGCATACCAGCCGATGCTCCTCTCCCCGACAACGAACCGGCAAACTGCTCATGCAAACCCTTCATTGATGATCCACCCATCCCTTCAACCGATGAGATCTTCAACAACTTGGCCTCGATGAACTTCAAAGAGCAATCAGTCTCTCTCTCCTCTGCTCAAGGTCAGTTCATGACAACTGAAGAAGCCTATGCATGGCTCTCCTCACCCATGCAAATTCCTTCAGTTCCCTCAATTCATGATGACAATATGGCAACTGCATTCATCTTCCTGCCAAACTTGTCACACCATCATGCGACCCATTCCACCTTTTGGATGATGCCAAAAAGGGGGAAGAAGAACCGATAAATGATGGATGCTTAACTCTTTGGGATCAAATTCAAAGAGAAATTCATCATGAGGGGGAAGATCAGCTTCAGGGGGAAGCATGGAGGATGCAAGGAGCTCAAGAAAAAGGAGAATCGAGCAGAAAGAAAAGGAGCAAAGAAGCAATTTTCAGGGAGTATATTAGTAGTTTTAACTACTCTTGAAAATATAATATGCTTTAAAGTGAATATATATAATATCTTGAAAATATAATATGCTTTAAAGTAAATATATATAATATACATTCCGACCATGCTTATAATGCTCATGCTCTGATACTTCAAGTATGATTAAGTTAAATGCTCTGATAATGCTCTGATACTTGAATGAAAAATGCTCATGAAAAATGGTTGAATGCTCTGATACTTGAATGAAAAATGCTCTGATACTTGAATGAAAAATGCTCTAATACTGGAATGAAAGCATGCCCAAAATGAAAGAATGAGAGAATGCTCTGAAACTTGAAGTCTAATTGCTCTAATACTTGAATTTCATGCATATCTTAAATGCTTTAATACCTGAATAATAGCATAAACGACAAATGCTCTGATACTTGAATGAAAATCATAAATCAAATTTTCTCTCAAACTTGCTCTGAAACTGCTTAAGCAAACTTGCCACACTTGCAGCTTTTTCCATCATCATCAACAAATTTTTGACATCATCAAAAAGGGAAAAATTGTTAGGAAAAACTTTCAAGGAACCCCTAGATTAGGTTTTGATGAGATATCAAAATTATTTGTGAAAAACTGACTAAAATTCAAGTTGCAGATCGGAGCTGATTAATCCAGGGCATCATCAAAAAGGAAATCAAGCAAAGTCAAAGTCAAACAATCAAGAGTATGGTCTGCAAGCTGAAGGATACGTCATTCAGTCAAAAGTCAACTGAACTGAGAAGCCAAGAAGTTGAATCAGTCGAAACAAACTGATAACTAAGTCAGCTAAGCTGAGGGAGAAAAGAGTCAACTAAGGGAACTGATAAGAGATCAGTTTAGACTGAAGACTGGAAGTATCCAACTGATGACCAAACTGAAGTAAACAAGACAGATCAACTGAAGGCCAGAACTGTAGTCAGGCAGCTTGCGATTAGTCAAGCTGACATGAAAGCTCAAGAGAGATCAGCCAACTGAAGCAATAGCCAAACTCAGCTGACAAGCTCAAAACTGCCAACTGGAGCAATAGCCAAACTCAGCTAACGAGCTCAAAACTGCCAACTGGAGCAATAGCCAAACTCAGCTGACGAGCTCAAAACTGCTAACTGGAGCAATAGTCAAACTCAGCTAACGAGTCCAGAACTGTCAACTGGAACTCTAAGCTGCCAAGAAAACTGAAGCCAGAGAACCCTGGAGTTTATTGCTCAAACCGCCGAATCTTGGAATAAATGCTTCAACAAAGATCCTGGAATGAAATATCCAATGAAGATCGATTAGCAGAGTAACGGCTACTTCAAACCAAAAGCTCCAAGCGATCATCCTCCATTGATGAGCCAACAGAGCCACCGATCAATGGACAATGGAACTCAACGGTCATAAAATCACTCCTCTATAAAAGACGAGTGAATCAGAGTTTAAAAATAACTTTAAGCAGAACCAAGAAGAATCCTTCACCTACACAACTTTCGCATATACAAGCAAGAGTTTTTCTTCCTCCCTCCAACTCAAGCTCAAGTTCAGCGT
The DNA here is from genome assembly GCA_026008535.1 of Perilla frutescens. Taxonomy (NCBI): domain Eukaryota; kingdom Viridiplantae; phylum Streptophyta; class Magnoliopsida; order Lamiales; family Lamiaceae; genus Perilla; species Perilla frutescens. Next base: position 57,322,375 of record BRKX01000003.1, read on the forward strand.
TTGATAGAAACTGCGAGAGTTCAACTGAGAAGAAGAAATTCATAGAGTCAAGATAATCAGCCAGCTGTTGACAATCCAGCCAGGGCAGTCTTCTCAGTTTCAGCTACACAACGATCAACTACTCAGCTCAATTGAAGGAGCACATCAGTTGATAATCCCTGTTCAAGACTAACCTCTTGAAGATCGAAAGAGATCTAAACCCTTGTAAAGATGACAATAGCACCTACCTTCCTAGCGAGCAGTTAGGAACTTCAAGTGTGAGCCGTTGACCCGCTGAGGTAGCGAACAGTTACCAGGTTCAACCAACTGTCCTTCATTGTATAATTTGTAAAGAAACTCAAGTTATATAGTGAAGTTGCCCTTCTGCGGAAGGAAGAAAAGATGTAGAAGTTTGAGACTTCGAACCTCTATAAATTGCTTATGTGATGTACCACTTTGATCATTGCATATCTTTGAACTGCACACAATATCACACAAGTCGCACTCAAATTGTCTTAACTATTCAATAAGTTTGTGCATAGATAAGTTTCATTAAGCGAGTCAAAGGGCCCTGTCATTCCGCATTTGAAGCAAAAGTTTTAATCAGTTTATTCACCCCCCCTCTAAACTGATATCGACTCGCCCGGGACCAACACAATTGCTAGTGGTTCTGTCAATAATTAAATATTGAAAAACAAAAAAATCGGCATATCTTTCCATTTTATGACATCTTATCTCATTACAACACAAACCATAATCCCAGTAGGAGGAAATAGTGCATGTGTTATTCCCACCATTTCTGAAGTCTGCTACCAACTCTCTATTTTGCTAAAAAACTAAATAAAAAAAAGAAAAAAAAATGTCTATTTTGTTGGCTGCAGTCTGCAGCTCATATTAATATATTATTATAATCAATATTTACTAAACCCAAACTAATTAACCATATAATAATATGGGGTGTTAACTTTCTACATGATCGAACAAGCAATAAATCTCCATGATAATCACCACATGAATCAATGAGAACAACACAACACAAGAATCACCAACAATCAGTTGATAAAATAAATAAATTTCCAATGACGATCAAGAATGAAGGGTACCTGCAAATCTTCAGCAAATTGAACTTTCTTCGATCTTCCCCTGCACTGAACACATTCAAATAAATCTAGATTAGAAACAAAACAGAAAACCACAAAATCTCACTATGAATATTAATTCAATTGTATGTTTGCTTTACTAAACAAATTTCCATTGACAATCAAGATAGAAGGATACCTGCAAAGCTTCGAAAAATTGAACTTTCTGAGAACTTCCCCTGCACCGAATACACTCAAATAAACAAAGATTAGAAACAAAAAAAAACATAAATCACACTCTAATTATTAATTCAATTGCATGTCCATTTCACTAAACAAAATCATCAATAAAAATCATTCTACACAAACATTACCGCAAACAAAAAACCCAAAAAAAGTAAAAAATAAAAAAAATAAAAAACAAAACAAAACAAAAGAAAGAACTGGTCAAGAGTAGATGAACCCTAAACTTTTAAACGTTGCCCTTGTGAAGCTCTCAAGTGTCATGAAACTCCAAATCGCCTTCACTGTTGATTTTCGATGAACCCTAAGCGCCGCTTTTCTTTTTACGCAGAGGAGAGGTAGCGATGAATCCCTACCCTCATGACATGATTTTGGCTTCGTAGGTGCTTATACTTCTTTCTCCCTTTCGATTTTAGGAAAGCTCTCAAGAATGGAGAGTCAATAGAGTAAAGGCAACCCTAGCCGCCGCCGCCACCGCTGTGAGATTCCGGTGACACATGCGTATTTTCCAGTTACACAGGTGTATTTAGCGGAGAAGAGATGAGAGCAAAATTTCACTAGAAGAAAGTAGAGGGATTTCAAATTGAAGAAGAGAAGAAGGCGGCTGAAACAAGATCTAGGGCGGAAGTGTGAAACTTTAAATTAGATTTTTTATTTTTTATTAATTATATATAAATATCAGAATCCATTATATATATATATATGTTTTTATATATATAAATATAAATTGAATCGAATATTTTCGAATATCGAATCGAATATCACGATTTTGAGTTTGAATTTGATAACTAATCGAATCACAAAAAGTATTTGTATTTGTATTCGAATCACAAATTTTCGAATTCGAATATCAAAAAATTGAATCGAATATCGAACCAAACCAAAATTATTTGATTCGTTTACAACCCTAATCTGATTGTTGTTGCTTTCTAGCCATAATGTCAGCAGCTCTAGGATCATGTTTTTTCTTGGATTTCATCTCTCTGTCTTCTGCATCACTATCAAACGTACTGATATTCTCCTCCTCAGCCTTTCTTTTCTAGGTAGCAGCAACTGCATGATGTTCAATATTTTAATTAGTTACAAGCTAATATATTGACAAAAAATTGCTAATATTATGTACAAATGATGCTAACATGAGATCAAGCTTCACAATAGAGTCTAAATTATCATCTCACAAGCCATCAAGCTTCTCAATAGAGTCTTGGATTTCTGAATTAAATTTTGCAACCTTAGACACAACACTGACATAACTCATTTGCAGATATGAGTTACCTAAGCCTAATGCATCAGTCGTCTCTGGTTCTAAATTTTATAAAGCTACATGTTCTGTAACACTTCCAACCAAAATGGTAACAATGTACTTCTATATTTCAAGTTGCTAACATGATGACAGGAGCTTTATACTTTAAAATGCAGAATATATAGAACACTACGATTTTGCAAATGCAGGATTTAGGAAAAATATAGAAGCAAATTTTGGGCAGCAGCAATTGACATACTAATATATTTACAAAAAATTGTCAATATTATGTACAAAGGATGCTAACTTGACATCAAGCTTCTCAATAGAGTCTAAATTATCATCTCACAGGCCATCAAGCTTCTCAATAGAGTCTTGGATTTCTGAATCAAATTTTGCAACCTTAGACACAACACTGACATAACTCATTTGCAGATATGAGTTACCTAAGCCTAATGCATCAGTTGTCTCTGGTTCTAAATTTTATAAAGCTACATGTTCTATAACATTTCCAACCAAAGTGATAACAATGTACTTCTATGTTTCAAGTTGCTAACATGATGACAGGAGCTTTATACTTTAAAATGCAGAATATATAGAATACTACGATTTTGCAAATGCAGGATTTAAGAAAAATATAGAAGCAAATTTTGGGCAGCAGCAACTGGCATGCTAATATATTTATAAAAAATTGTTAATATTATGTACAAAGGATGATAACTTGACATCAAGCTTCTCAATAGAGTCTAAATTATCATCTCACAAGCCATCAAGCTTCTCAATAGAGTCTTGGATTTCTGAATCAAATTTTGCAACCTTAGACACAACACTAACATAACTCATTTGCAGATATGATTTACCTAAGCCTAATGCATCAATCGTCTCTGGTTCTAAATTTTATAAAGCTACATTTTCTGTAACACTTCCAACCAAAGTGGTAACAATGTACTTCTACATTTCAAGTTGCTAACATGATCACATGAGCTTTATAATTTAAAATGCAGAATATATAGAACACTATGATTTTGCAAATGCAGGATTTAGGAAAAATATAGAAGAAAATTTTGGGCAGCAGCAACTGACATGCTAATATATTTACAAAAAATTGTTAATATTATGTACAAAGGATGCTAACTTGACATCAAGCTTCTCAATAGAGTCTAAATTATCATCTCACAAGCCATCAAGCTTCTCAATAGAGTATTGTATTTCTGAATAAAATTTTGCAACCTTAGACACAACACTGACATAACTCATTTGCATATATGATTTACCTAAGCCTAATGCATCAGTTGTCTCTGGTTCTAAATTTTATAAAGCTACATGTTCTGTAACACTTCCAACCAAAGTGGTAACAATGTACTTCTATGTTTCAAGTTGCTAATATGATGACAGGAGCTTTATACTTTAAAATGCAGAATATATAGAATACTACGATTTTGAAAATGCAGGATTTAGGAAAAATATAGAAGCTGTCATCTAAGAGCATATAACTAAAAGGCAATGCAACAATTTCCTATGATGAAATTATCAGATAACAATGTTTTTGGTGTTCTATTCAAGTTGCTAACATGATCACATGAGTTAGGAAAATCATAGAAGTTGGCATCTACGCGCTTTATTTTTTCTGTAACCCCTAGTATTGTTTTTCTTAACAAATCTGCAGTCTCAACATCTCTCGTTTGAATTATTTCATCATTTTTCAGATAATAATGTCTTTAGTGTTCAAAATCAGAGCATCCAGAAATATATATAATTTTTGAAAAAGAAATCCATGGTTTTAACATTTTTTTACAAACTAACTCATCGTTTTGGTAATAACAAAGTTATTAGACTTGAAGAAAAAATCGCAAAAGGCGATAGAACTAGGGTTTAATTGTACACACCTTTCTTCAAGTTCAACTCGTGTCGAGGTTGTAAATCCACCATTTTCACGATATGGTACGTTTTCTCGCTGTTTGATTCTTGTTCTTCACGTAGATTCCACGAATATCATAGAATTTCTCGACTTCAGATGGTATTTCGCCCAAAATTTTTTGAAAAATACTTTCAAGTTTTGGAAAAATGTACGGTTTGCGTGTGGTGTAGATGCTATATGTGATGTAGGTGTTCTCTTCTGCTGTAATTATTTATGAAAAACAATAAAGAACATTGCGTAATATTGTGTATATTATATCAATTTGTTGTGGTGAGTTCGTGAGTGTGTAACGAGATTAAAAAATTAGGTACTTAAATATAAAATGTGTTTTGATCCTATAAGTAAAATATTGTATATTGCTCAAAATAAATTCTAAAAATTAAAATTCACTTCTTTATGTTAAATCGAGCTTCTTAGTTATTGAATTAAGTTCAATACATATCTATCCATTCATTTTGGTCTAGAAAGTCGGATAATTTCTCAATCAGGGTCACCAAGTTGATCTATTCCGTCAAATGCGCAGTATTCGCCATTTGACTCCATTTTAATTCTAAACGATCCCAAGGCATAGGAAATTCTTATTTAAGTTATTTAGGATCTAAGTTATTACATTATTGGCCTATATTAGGATTCTAAGTTAGAAATTTTAATTTTATAGGTCGAGACGATCGAGAAGCATAGCAGCATCACATAAAAATTACACTGCACTTTGAGACCATCCAGGTGGGTTTTTCTATAACTCACAACTATATTTTTAAATTCGTCCATGAAAAGCATGTTAAATGTTTTAATATCATTGTTTACGCAATGATTAGATGTTATGAGACTTCATGCACAGAGGAATTCCGACTTACAAGCATAGACGGTTGACTTTGTGACTAAATGTCTAGATAAGTAACCGTAAAGTACCATGTGATCACATAGGGTCTCTCATCCAATGAAGAAGAGTAAACCATGTTATAAAGTATGTTTATGATTGATTTTTAAGCATGAAAGTATGACTTGGACGAATAATAATGCCCACTGAGTGTTTTCTGGTACTCAATCCAAATATTTTTCAAATGTTTTCAGGTCCTGGAGATCGAGCTGGTTGATGATGAGCTGTTGGAGTGGGTTTGATGATTGACCCTTATGTGGTTTTTGCTTTAAACCATCTTTAGACTTATGTTTGTATGTTAAATATTAAATGCTTCCGTTGATACTCTGCAAAACTTTTAAGTTTTGAAAGTTCCTGACCCCAGTGGTCAATTTTTGATTGTATATACAAATATTTTGAATGTATATAAGGGTTGGCCGTGAAGTTTTTAAATGTGTGGCCTGTTTGACTATGTATACCGCTTGTTGACAGGTCATAATTTGGTTATGTGTGAGTTAGTGATTTCGAAAAGCTTTGTTGAAAGTTGACTTTGAAAACACCTGAGTGTGTGGTTTGAACATTTTTAAGTTGAGATGCTACCTGTTTATAAATTATTTATAAAGTTAATTTAATTTCTTGAAAAATATTTATCACGTAAGCATGTGCGTATGTCTTTTGGTGACGTTTTGGTCCTACTGGGACTAGGGCGTTACAGATATATTTTGGTTGGAAAAATAACATCTTGCAATTCCAGGTTGTTTCAACCCCTTCTACAGTTTAAACTTTACTTTGAGATTTTTAATTATGCCTCCTAAAATTATAAAATATGCTTCGCTTTGAAGAGTGTTTGAATAGCGTTGATGTCCATTGAAAACGATATTTTAGAAAAAATAAAATATGAAGACTTGGTGGATGAATTCGCTTCAAAGAGTATTAGAAGAATAACACTTTTTAGATAGAAAGTTTATTTATGTTTAAGATGTTATTGAATTTTGAATTTTGAAGGTTTAATTTTTCATTTTATTAATATATAACGATTATATTATATTTGCCATTAAAAGAAATATTAATTATATTTTACTGTTAAAATGGTCTAATTTATATAATTGCACAAGACCTTCAAAATGTCTGAGACGGCCCTGCAAGATAATAATTGCAAGTATATCTAACTAATTCGACCCTCTATCTAATGTCATAAATTTCTTGAATTTAAAAATTTCAATATTGTGCATTTTCTGATATTTTGCTTGGCTACAATCAAAAGCAAGTCCAAACGAAATTGATTGCCCCAACTAGTGTTTTGAAAATTGGATCGGATTGACCGGTTTGATTTATTTAACTACAAATTGATCATGTATCTGGTCCTAATACGTATCTACAACGAGTCACAAATGACTCGAAGTGAACCGGTAAAAAACGGTTAAAATTCAGTCAAAAATCGGTTAAACCGGATTCGAACCTAGGACCTTTAAAAATTACATAACTTTGTGTCATGCACTCAACTAATTGTGTCAATACATTTTTATGTTACTATTTGAAATTTAATATATATATATATATATGTACAAATTAAAAATAACTAATTTTCATTTTAATTAATATCAATGTTTATCATATAATTAAAATTAATATTTTACAATATTTAAGTTAGCATTTTTTAAAAATTAAAATAAATGGAGAGAATAACTAAAATCTAAAATAGTGGCTTATGAAATAATGATCAACAATGTTTTTAATTGTTATTGTGTAGTGTTGTTTGTAATTAACATCAATGTTTAATTATTTGACATTTAATTATATTTCTCAAAATTTAGTATTTGATGTTCAATATTTATTTTTATAATAACTATCAATAAATTAAACACTTTATTTACTTTGCATTGATATAAATTAAGTGCATTTTTTAACTTAATTTAATATATTTATCATGATACTATTTTGACTAGTTTTTATTTTAATTTAATACGTATGCATATACACATATATACATACACACATATATATATATATATGTGTGTGTGTGTGTGTATCATATATCATATAACGAGCTATCCAGGTTTTTTAAAGCGGTTCAACCGGTTGAACCAGTAACCAAGTGACTCATTAAATTGATCGATTCAATATCCGGTTCAGTTTTAAAATTATTAGGCCATACAGAATTAATTGTTCAATCAATTAAGATCCATTGTTCAACCAGTTGAACCAGTAACCGGTTTTGCGTGTGTGCGCATTTGTTTGTACAAAATTTTCATGTCAATTTTTGATGTTTTGGAACTAGAATACCGTAAGACATATTTTGCATGACTTTTCAACAATAGCTTCGATTTGTCAGTCGAATCAAATGAATTAATTGGTTCGGCCGGCCCAGTCCAAAATATGTTCGGGATGCATTTTTCCTAGCTCAGTCTAGCCTGTGGTCAAGCTATTGGGCCATCGCGGCAAAGAGAGGCTCGAACTTGAATATATTTCTTTTAATCATACTTTTAGTAATTTTTTTGGTTTTAACAAATTGATGTTAAAAAAAGAAATTTAGAGCTTCAATTGTGATAACAATTGCTTACTGATTTTCATAATAAAAGTAAAATTAAAGAGTAGGTGATAAAAAAAGAGCAAAATCTTCATGTATCAGATTGCTCTTCCTCTCAAAAAAGAAAAAAAAAAAAGATCAGCTTCAAAAGAAAAAAATGAAGTTAAACGAATCATCAAAACAATTAACTAGATCAGAACCCAATAAAAAACCAAAGAAAGTAACCACAACAATAGCAACTCTCCATCATCTATTTAAATCATTACTTGGATAATTCTGAAATTATTATAGACATTGATAAAACAAAATAAACCACTTTGACAACAATAACTAACTCCCTTGATCATACTTTCAAATAGTTAATCAAAACCTAAATACACAATCAAGTCAACTAAAATTTATGTAATCTCAATCGATTGAAAGTTCACAACTCAAAATTGTTTATTTTCTACACAAGGAAAAATAATACACCATAGACTTTGAATCGGAGATGAGGCTCGCTGCTCAATCGTGTTATAGGGATGGGTATTGGTAGGGCTGTAAATGAACTGAATCTAGCTGAATACCCTGATGCTCGAGCGACTAGTTAAGGAATATTAAAGCTCGAGCTCGATTCGAGTTTTTTCCCTCTTATTCAAGCTCAGATCGATAAATATTTATCATGTTCGAATTCGGTTCAAAATCGAAATTGATTTGTGAAATGCTCGAAAATTTACTAAATGAACCCAAGGTTTAATGCTCGAAAAAATAGCTTATTTAATTTACCTATTTGAAATATTTATAATAATCATGAACATGTTCGTGTCGAGCCGAATACTGCTTCGTTCTAGATTGGCTCGATAATTTTATCGAGCTTAATTTGAGGCTCGAGCTCGTCTCGTTTAGAAAATGAACGAACTTTGAATGAGCCTTTTTCGAGTTGAACTATTGACACTACTGCATTACATGCTGATACACTTGTGGACACGTTAGCTGAGGAACATGAGAACTAAGTTAGAGTTGTGTAGCACAAGAATAATGCTTTTAGATTAGTTGTTGAGCTGGATTTTATTTTCTATTTTTTAGTTTCCTTTTGCTGTAATTCCCTCCTAGCTAAATAGTGTTGATATATAAATCAACACCAAATTCTTGTATCGATTAAGAAGTGAAATATATTTTTCAGATATGAAATATATGAAATCAATTCTTTTACATGGTATCTAGAGCCAGATTAGATCATTGTATTTTTTAAGTGATTTTATCTATTTTTGTATGGCTTTGTTGCGAGGGATTACACTGATCCAGAAATCAAGGATCGTTAAGTTCACCGTGAGCGATTTAACTTGCGCAATCGTGAGCTGCATCAACCTTGTATGGAGGTGGATGATGTACATCAATTACATGTGTCTAAGCACTCTGATTTGCAGCTGATCTCTACACTCTTAACTGGTAGGAACTTCCATAACTGAAGTCGTTCAATTAAACGTTCCCTAGGTGCAAAGAATAAACTTCCATTTGTTAATGAAACCTTGCATGTACCACCGATTGAATGACCTAATTACCAGATTTGGTTGAAGGTTGATTATACTGTATCAGAATGTATATTGAATTGTATTTTCAAAGATCTTGTGAATGCTTTTGATTATCTGGATACTTCGAAGAAGTTATGGGATGAACTCAACCATAGATTTGGGAAAAGTAATGGATTAATGATCTATAGATTACGGAGAGAGATATCAAATTTTATGCAAGGAAATCTATCAGTGTTGGTTTATTTTAATAAATTGCAGTCTCTTTGGGATGAATTGGGGCTTTTATTACCTAAGGTCGTATGTGTTTGTGGTGTTTCACAAACAACTAGAGATTTAGAAGAAAATGAAAGATTGATGTAGTTTCTTATGGGGTTGAATGAAGGATATGAGACTATCAAAGGATAGATACTTATCATGGATCCATTACCAAGTATCAGAGGATATTGATGTAGTTGAGTTGTGATCACTGCCATATACCCGGACATAAAATTCAGGAGTGTTTAAAGCTTCATGGTTATCCTGAGTGGTATACCAAATTAAAAAAATAAAAGGAAAAATTAGTGCACATAGTCCCCTTGATAATGAACATACATTTGATGCAAGAAAAGGGCTTCCTGGGCTTTCTAATATGGATAAGAATATACAAATGGAAGTAGTAAAATATTTTGCTAAGAACGAACCTGCCAATGATGCGAATATGATACATTCACAAAAAGATCACTTCAGTGGACACTATGCTTTTAGTGCAGTTTTAGCTTTCATAAAAAGGAATGGATAATAGATTCAGGAGCTAATGTTCATATTTGTACCTAATGGAGATGTTCAGTGGATCAAATTTGTTGGAGAAGTTAAGACCACATCTCAGATAGTCATCACCGGAGTCTTATATGCACCATATTTATCCCATAATCTCTTATCAGTTGCTAGATTGTGCTTGGACCTGAATATGAGATGTTTATTTCTTTCTATTCATTGTGTGCTACAAAGGTGAAACAATGATTTGGTTCTAGGGATAGGCAAACTAATAGGGAGGTTATATATTCTGAGCTCTAAGAATGATGGAGTGGTAAACCGTGCTACAGACAAGTTGGTGCTTACTGTTACACAGTGGCATAAAATGCTTGGACATGCTTCAATCACTATTTTACAACACCTACCTCTATTGAAAGGTACTTGGAGAACATCAGATATTGCAGAGATAAAATCTTGTGAGGTGTGTCACAAGGCAAAACAACACAGGCTTACATTTTCAGTTCTGCAAACTAGAACTCCTTATCTATTTGATCTTGTCCATGTGTATGTGTGGGGGCCTTATAGGGCTAAGATTGTAGATAATGTTTATTTCATTCTTACTTGGGTTGAAGATCATAGCAGATACACTTGGGTATATCTTTTGAGTTCTAAAACTCAATTATGTAGTATCTTAAGATCATACATCAACATGGTGAAAATGCAATATGGTAAATCTGTTAAATCTATAAAAACAGATAATGGAATAGAATTTTTGGGTTTTGTAGTCCAAACTTTATTAAAGGAGCTTAGTATAAGGCATCAATAGACTTATGTTTATTCTTCACAACAAACGGAGTTGTAGAGAGAAAGCATCGCACTTTGCTTGAGGTGGCTAAAGCCTTAATATTTAAAACATGTATGTCACTAAAATTTTTGCCTTACTCAATACTTGCAGCCACTTGGTTAATCAATTGATTGCCTAATCGCATTCTGCATTGGGATATTCCTTTTACCATACTTACAGGAGAATCTGCTTCTTTGAGTGAATTTAAACCCTTTGGCAGCTTGGTATATGTTGTCAATCTATCACCAACTAAATCTATGTTTGATAGCAGAAGTATTAAGAGTGTCATGCATGGTTTGGCATCCCATCAGAAGGGATATATTCTGTATGTTTTGGACACAGACAAAGTCTTCATTTCTAGAGACGTGAGTTGCCACTCTTCTACACATCTTTTCTTGAATACAAGTTTCCCATTGGATGATTTGTTGGCTTCTACTAGTGAGCCCGATTCTGCTATAGTTGAAGATCCTTCTTCATCTCCACAACTTGATTATTCTGCTCCAAACTTAATGAATGATTCCGAGGGATAGGTTCTTTCTTTAGCTCCTAATTCAGAGTCACCATATCTTTCTTTAGTTAGAAGTAGTGATAGGCTCAGGCAGACACCTGTTTGGATGCAGAATTTTTCTTCCCATCTTACCGTGGATCAATTTCCTGTACACTTTCAGGAAAGCCTTCTTACACCGCCTACATTTTCATATGTTCACTCTCCTACATTCTTACCCTTTTTTTCTGCTTATTTAGTTAATGTGAGTGAGCTTACTGAACCCATATCTTAAGACGGCCAGATCTCTTATGATGCACACTCAGCCACTTTGTGGCTCGCCCAACCATTCACCATTGGGATACTACACTACATGCCCCCCGTTATCTCAAATGGTATCCCTCTACTGGGCTCTTTTTTCCTTGTTTAGGTTCTTTATCTCTTAAGAGCTTCTGTGATGCAAATTGGGGTGCTTACCTTGATACACGATGATCTTTAACAAGATATTGTTTCTTTCTTAGTAGAGCTCTTGTTTCTTGGAGCTGTGACCACTATTTTATTAGCAGTAAAAACAACCATAAGTGTACGGTGCAATTGTAATACGTAGTGAGCAAGAGTATTGTATCCACATGAATTGTAATGCAAATAACAATGTGAAACTAAAACATAAAACACCTCATTAATATCTAGATACTGAAATAATAAATTAGAGAACATGTAAACAAATACTTTAAAAGTAAGAACAAATTAACTTAAATAAAATAATTAATGAAACCAATGGATTCTAGAGGAGAGTTCATACAATGGCTTTTAGGACATATTTATTGACTACTTAAACTTATTTAATTTATCAAAGGTGGAAATTCACTTAATCGTTATTAGACTGTTCTCACAAACATATATCATAACATAGAAATAATGAACATGTATTTCACTGCGGTCGTTTCTTCACACACGTCATTACTCACAATCAAGTACCTTAGACTTAAATTCTTATGCAACACTTGTTCACTTGGTTGGTCCTTTCAAGCATCACATAAAATGATTAACCTATTTTATCTCATTAATTAATCAGTCACGACTAGAATCTTTCAATTAATTAACTTGCATATATATGATGCGGTCATTAACATACACATGAAAAATCCAAACTAGAAAACTAAATACCCAATGATAACCAGAAAATATATCTCAATAAATCAAATCATGAAACCCAATGTACTTACAAACCAAAGAATCCAATAAAACAATTACCTATACATAGTTAAATAAAAGAAATAAAACATGAACACGATAAATAAAATAATGTTCAACACAATCAAGAACCCGGAGTCTTCAATCTTGACGTAGCCTTCAGAGTCTCCGTTGTGCCTTCATAATTATGTTGACCTTGGTACGTCTTATGTTACTTTATTGTATGTCTCTTTTCTAATGAGTAGATGGGTATTTATAGTGTTGAAGGTAACCCTAGGGTTAAAATGAAGGCCAAAGTGGAGAAAAATATTGAAAATATCGAACTAGGTCCATCCAGGTCGAGTGACTGGGTCGACCCACCATGTGTATTTTGTGAAGGACTGGGTCGACTGGTGAGTTGACCCCTAGTCAACCCAGCGCAGGCTTCACTGAAATGACCCGTTCTCACTCATTTCTCGTCCGATTGAGCCGATTCAACTTGCACAATGCTCCTAACTCGATTCTCCATCTTCCTAGGTTCTTCAATCATCTATTTGGATTATGTTGAATTATTTTCATCAATTCTCATGAGATTTTCTCTTTAAACCCGGTCCAAAGGCTTGATTAGTCGCTCATTTAGCTCTCCAAGCACATACTTGATCATTTTGTACCAAATAATCATCAATTTCACCATTATTACTGCAAAACTCAAAAATACATCAAAACCTCAAAATGATAACATAATGATCACAAAAGTTATGAAAATCACATAACTTATCAACTTAAACATCATCAATTTATATCCAAAAATTGTGTAAAATACACAGTTGTCAAGCTGCGAGAAGCAACCCACAGTTTCTACCTCGATTGCTGAAGCCGAGTACCGTGGCCTTAGCTCCACCGTTTGTGAGTTGGTATGGATTGAACATTTGCTTGGAGATTTCAGTGTGAGTATACCTCTTCCCATTCTTCTTTATTGTGATAATCAAGTTGTTATTCACATTACTAAGAACCCGGTCTTCCATGAACGCACCAAATATTTGGACATTGATTGCCACCTTGTGCGCGACAAGTACAAATCAGGGTTCGTTCTTCCTTAGTTTTTTCGGTCTGTTGATTATCTGGCAGATTTGTTTACTACGGAAGGGACTTCCTGGTCCTAGGTTTCCTCTACTACAGTCCAAGATTGGATTGGTTGATTTGCACAAATTCATCTTGCAGGAGGCGTTGACACTACTCCATTACATCCTGATATACTTGTGACACGTTAGTTGAGGAATATGAGAACTAAGTTGGAGTTGTGTAGCACATGAATAATGCTTTTAGATTAGTCAATGAGCTGGATTTTATTTTCTATTTTGGAGTTTTCTTTTGCTGTAATTCACTCCTAGCTAAATGGTGTTGATATATAAAGCAACACCATACTCTTGTATCGGTTAAGAAGTGAAAGATATTTTTTCAGATTTGAAATATATGAAATCATTTCTCTTACACGAACTCCAAATAGCCCGTGAGTGGTTCTGTTCATTTATATTCCTGAGTGTTGGGTAAGGTTCGTCCAGTGGAGTGTAATGGAGATGTGAAAGTTTTTTTTTTTTTTCAATGTTAATATCTGAAATATCTTGAATAAAACCTGAAAAGTGGAGAATAAAATATAATGAGTTGGGCCTGGGCTTTTGGCCCTAAATATCTAGTTTTCGGCCCAAACCCAACTGGCCCATCTGACCAATTAGGCCCTATTTGTTTTGGGCCTCTTATTTTAATGTCCAGCCCAACCCCACAGCTCTATCCGTAAGGAACATTAAATTTTGAACGATGTTAGTGGCTGGCCCAAAACTCAAAAGGGTTACAGAGTGAAACAAAATACAAATAAGGGAGTGCAAGGTGAAACAAAATACGAATAAGGGGTGCTAACTGCAAAGTAAAACTGAGGCTAGAAAATAATATGCGCCGTAGGACTTATGACTGCCGCCTTTCGTCGGTTAATCCGTCCAATATCGAATCGATTATCACGCTTTAGTTAATTTTGCTGTAAACCCTTATTATTCTTTTTATTATTCTTTTTGAGAGAGTGAGACTGTGAGAGAGAAAAAAAAAACATATTATTAATCCTGAACTCAAGAATAGATAGATATTTGATATTTCCAATTGTATCTATATATATATATATACACATACAGCTCTGTATATATTGTTTAAATACGTAGAAGCGATAAAAGGGGAGTTTCAGTAGTAATTAAAACCAAAGTTGAAGAAAGCTAGAACAAGAATTTTGATGGCAGACCACTCCGACGATTTAGACCAACTTCTTGACAGTAAGAGAAATATCCCTTTTTGTTATTTTTGTTTTTCATTGAATTTTGATTTATTTGAATCAATACGGACACGGTCACATGGGCAGAACGCCGACCCGCTGATTTTGGTTACGTTTTTAAAACAATTTTCAGGCGCTTTGGATGATTTTCAGAGCCTTAATCTCTCCACTTCTGCACAGAGGTACCCGTCTTTATCTTTCCCCTCAGCAAAATTATGTATATACTGTTTTTCTTTTTCGTAATTAGTAGTATAAATTCAAGTGGATTGTGCTTTACATTTTCTTTCATGTAGATATGTGTATTGATATTTGTGTTGTGGGATTATAGAGGTGTAGATAATAATGGTGATAAAGGAGAGAACAAGCAACAGGGTTGTAGTGGGAATGTTCAAGGGTTAGGGATGGGGTTGCCTGATTTGAAGATAAAAAAAAAGGGCAAACAAAAGGTAACACCACCGAAGCAAGAATCCCATATTACTGAGGCGCTTGATAAGTTGAGGGAGCAAACTAGGGAGGCCGTGAAAGGGTTGGAATCGGTGTCTGTGACTCGACCCCCAACGGCTGGAGATGGTTTCGGTGGAGATCCAATGATGGAGGATTGGGTCAAGCAGTTTGAGGAGCTTGCAGGATCACAGGTTTGTGGCTTACTAAATTTTGTTCAGTTTATGGTTTTTAGTTGTTGGATTGTTTTCCTCTGTTTGCAGTTTTCCATTACATAAGTTGAGTTCTTAACTTTGATTCTGTTCAAGAGCAATTCCTTAGTTGAATCCATCTTGAGGGATAGATAATGGCTAGTCCACAGGAGTTCCTTTTGTTGAAATTTAGGACTTTTTTAATTATTCAAATCAGAATATATTTGTAGGTATTATTAGTTCTTATCAAATTCCAACTTTTTTATATTTCGTGGGGTCAAAGGGGCTCCCAACGTTTGTTAGTAACATATAATAGTGAGAAATTTCTTCACAAAATTATTTAATAAGAATTTAGAAATTGCTTCTAGTTATGGCATATTGTCTATAACACCTTACCATGTTCTCATTCGTAGTGAATAACGTCAATGGTTTGAAGTCTTGGTAGGCCAGAAGCATGTCGTTATATGCTACTAGGACTTGTGGAGTGACCATTTGTGATGGGTTCAACTAGAGAGGCTCACATTTAAAAGAGTGAGTAGGTGTTGTATATCACCCTATTGGACATGGATCAATAGTGTGGCACATATGGATATCTTATTTGTCTTTTGTTGTGAATCACTATGACCTCGTGACTGTTTTTTCTTTTTCTTTTTTTCTTTTTTTTGCTCCGAAAGTCAGTGGATAGACCTGAGCAAGATGTTTAGTTATAACTCTTACCTCTAATATGCACAAATCATTCTCATGATGCCAATCAATTAGATAAGTCTGGTCTTGTGTGCTCGTTATTCCTTGTTACGTCGGGGCAAACTTTGTAATGAGGATCTTTTAATGTACCCTCTCCCATCAGTTGAAGAATTTTCCTGACGACTTATATAAACACTACGGATTGGCAGCCCAGCTGCGGAGTCTAGTGACTGGAATTACCTTCCTGTTATACAGTTATACTTATACGGATAGGTGCATGAT
Organism: Perilla frutescens; assembly: GCA_026008535.1. Lineage (NCBI taxonomy): Eukaryota > Viridiplantae > Streptophyta > Magnoliopsida > Lamiales > Lamiaceae > Perilla > Perilla frutescens. Next base: position 57,338,876 of record BRKX01000003.1, read on the forward strand.
TTAATGAGTGACTGGGATTACATGTATAATGTATCAGTCATATGTTAAGGTAGAAGATAGTGTGATGTCCCTAGGTTATGTCTTCAGATACTACACTTTCTATAGATTTCCACCGTCAGAAACTCATAATAATATCTTGCTGTTATTTTGAGACAAAATTTCATGGACCTAAATAGGTTATATTGATATGGTATTATATTAGATTTGTTATAGATGAGAGGAAGTTTGCATTTCATGGAAAATAAATAAAAAGGATGTTGGATAGACTTCGATAGGGTGCTCAATGTGGCTAGAAGCATGGCCGTGAAGTCATTTGGTTCTTGAAGTCTAGAAATCTAATGGAGTCTAACCTTTTTTTGCCTTGCTCTTGGACATGCTTGATATTTCGTTTTACATTCTCTCTCCTTTCTTTTTACTTCATCTCAAAGTGATACCTGGACTTTTGGGCTTATTTGCAGGATATGGAGTCAATTGTAGAAACGATGATGCAACAGCTCCTGTCCAAGGAAATCCTTCATGAACCTATGAGAGAAATTGGTGAACGCTACCCAACATGGTTGGAAGAGAATAAAGCTAAACTCACAGATGAAGAGTATGTCCGATATTCTAATCAGTACAAGCTCATAAAAGATCTGAATCAAGTGTATGAAGCTGAGCCTGAAAACTTCAACAAGATTGTTGAGCTTATGCAGAAAATGCAAGAGTGTGGTCAACCACCGAATGATATTGTGCAAGAGCTTGCTCCAGACTTTGATCTATCAAGTATCGGACAATTGTAAGTATATATCTTTTTTCTGTTGCACTCTTTTTTAGCCCTGGAGGAGTCCACTAGTTTTATTTCGCATATCATGAAGATCTGGTCATCTACGTTAATCATTGGACTTAAGTCAGAGAAATTGTGTATCTATACTGATCATGCTGTAGTTTGAGTTAGGATTTTGGGCTTGAATTTTGCAAATGAAATGTTGAAACGAAGGCACAACTATTTGGTGAACACTAAAGCAATAACATCATGCTCAAGATTAAAGGAGATTCCTCAGGTCACTTTTAAGTCCAGATAGTCTCAATAATTGCTGCAACTGCATAAGAAATGATGTAGATTGCATGATTAGAAACTGTCTTTATAAACAATCAAGACTTGAACTTTGAGCTCGGAGTTCCATATGTTGTGATCAGCTTTGTTGGCAATTCCCTTGACAAAACTAAGCTTCTAATTTATGCATGGTGCTTGTAGTATCTGGAGTTTGGCCGTTGGAATTGTGTTTTTTTTTTCTTCACATTCCATATGTTTCTTGGTTTTACTTGAGAGAATAGGTGATCAGTTCTTGTTGTTGTTGTTGTTGCAGGCCTCCAGAGATGTTCGAGTCTCAACAGAATTGTCGCGTTATGTGAGAGAAGAGCCGTGCCGCATATTGTGCTCATGCTGCTATCTATTTCGTTATGGAAGAATTTGCAACATCTACAAAATATAGGCTTCACATATTAGTTATCTTATGTTTTTTATTCCTTATATTTTACATTAACTTTCAGCTTTGTTGAATATCTTCATCCGTTTAATTGACACTAATCCAGTGAATTTTTTGCAATGCCAGAAGATTTTGTACATGCTGCTGCCTGCTCAATTTGCTAGCTAATGAGGCTTCAATTGTTGCATTTATATAAACAAAGAAGCTTTGTAACAGACTTAACTGCTTGAATAAATGATTGTGTATGTTCATGTGAAGGGTTTCATATTAAAAAGATGGGCTAATATTAGAGGGGTGTATTCAATTAAGATTTTGATGGATTTTTTTGGACTTTAAAATTTCGATGGATTTCTATGGATTTTTAAATCCATAGACTCCATATAGAGTCTCCCAAAACTCCACATGGAGTCTCCCAACTCCACGCAGAGTCTGGTGGATTTCGTGTGTGGATTTCGGACGATTTTGAACGATTTCAATGGATTTCAAATCCATCTCGTCAGCGCTCGTTGGAACACAACGATCGGTGTATCAGAAAAAAAATTGATCCCAGCGGCCGCTGGAGTGCCATCATCGGCAAGGCCAGCGGCCGTTGGGGTCGGGTGACGGCTGGGGTGCCCGATTTCAACTCCTAACCGGCCGCTGGGACACGGCGCTCGTCGGGTTTTCCAAATCCATTGAAATCTCGTGTCCAGAGGTCGGATTTCATCATTTGTAATTTTCACGTGAAGATTTCGTTGGACTTTTAAAAGTCTAGATTGAATACACCAGAATTTCGTTAGACTTTTAAAAGTCTGGATTTTAAAAGTGCAACGAAATCTCAATCCAATACACCCCCTTAGTTTTGTCATTACAAATCTTATCGCCCAATTAGGGGTTGATACGTTCCCAACATGCAATAAACAATTAAAAATCAATCATTTTAGACAAAAACTAATACGTACTCAAAAAAAAAAAGGACAAAAACTAATACGCCATAAACGAATTAGACGCGTATTTAAATTTTTTCAAACAAATCATTGATTGAAGAAATATATAGAGACCATTTTCTTTTCTTTTCTTGTTTACCAGCAAAATTATACGCGTCACGTAATAAAAACTATGATGTATAAAAAAATGGATTTTAACAATGCCAACTGGATAAATCATAATAAGGCTTTATAATAAAATTTTCCAATTATCATCAAAATCCAATGGATCTCAAGCTACATATATAATGAACCATAATAATCGGCAACTAAATAAGACTGTGCATGTTGTTCCGGGCTTACACAAGACTCTTTTATAAGTAAATAACTAGCATTTGTACGCAAATTATTTTACAATAATAATAATACTTTGATACCTACATTTTAGACACTTTTCAAAAATGACCCACTTTATTACTATTAGCAAAACAGTACCCACTTTCTTAATTTTTTTTGCAAATCTGACCTCGATCAAATTTCTAGCCTAAAATATCTATGTGGCATACCCAACAATTTAGTTCATAATTGACATGGAATATCCAGACAATATTTTTTATTGGAGCAAAAAAGCCACGCAAGAATTCCGGCGTGCCACGTAGATATTTTAGGCTGGAAATTTGATCGATGTCAGATTTGCAAAAGTTTTGAAAAAATGAGTACTATTTTGCTAATAGTAATAAAGTGGGTCATTTTTAAAAAAGTGTCCAAAATGTAGGTATCAAAATGTAAATTTCCATATATATACAAAATTATTTTAATTTTCAAGCTATATTATTTATAAGCACATTTACATGACTTTAAAAACTAAACTTAATTAGATTTTTGTTATGTAATATCATACCAATGATACAATTGTAGTCTAGATATAATGTATGACATTCATAAATAAAATAAATTAAGAATTGCGTTAGAAATAGTGAACGCCACAAATGTCAACCTTTTAATTTTGTGTACGAATAATTTTTATAAGTACGTCAAAATCATATATGTATACAACTTCTATCCATCATTTTTGCCTTTTGTTTTAAGAAACGTATGTTTGTTTGTCAAAAATTACGAAACGAGTTAGAATAATATACAAAGATTCAGTTGAAAAATAAAATAATATATTTATAAACAGTTGGGAAATATAATGATGTACTAATAATAATTGCTGAGAAATTAATTACAACAATAATATGTTTAACTATCTAGAATTGTGTTATATATTTTTATTCAATTATCTATAAATATATTATAACAGAGTCGTGAGTCTTATAATTCCCGCTCATAAATCCCGCAAAAAATCAGTTTCTAATTTCAAATTTATAAACGTGGGCAGTTAATGTTTTTTGAAATGAGCACATCAGTTATTGTCTTTATTTTTTTCGTAACTCTTTTTCTTCTTTTGAAAACAAAGAAATGGTGTGGTGGGCCCGTGTCAGTTCACCACAGCATAAACTCCGGAATGCAAAAAACTAAAAAATTGGAATACAAATTACATTTATTCTATATATTCATATAATTATAGGTTAAGTGTTAATTTTATTTTAAATTTCAGATTTTCTATATATGATCAAAGTTTGATTTTGTACTACATGCATAAAAAAACTAGCACTTCTCCTGTGTGATACATGTATAAAATACGGAGCAGATTTAAATTAGGATGACGCTCTTTATTGGGCTAATTGTGCGTGTATATATAGGAGAGAATTTCAATTTTAATTTGTTGGTGGGGAGATATGATAAGCTAAACAGAGGTGTACTTGAGAATTAATTCTTCCACTTCATTGAAAGTTGCTCCATTTCATAACATCGGTCATGTGATAAGAGTCTGATTAATATATATGCGTGTGTATGGTCGATTTCTTATTCATTTTTCAGAATTTCGTCTATAGGTTGTAATTTTTTATGTATTATTTATATTAGAACTGTCGATGAGGTCTACATAGGAGTCTCATTTTTTTTTTGTGGTTAATTTACGAACTTTAGATGTGTTTGGATTCAAATTTTAACCAGTCTTATTAATTTTGAATTGTAGTACAATCTCATACAATTTTTTGTATTCTTTTTATTGTGCTTAGGTTTGGAATTACCTATATTGAACATAAGATTTTTCCGTGCATTGCACGGGAGATATACTAGTATTTTTATAAAACAAAGCCCAACTATATGTAATTGTATCAATTCGCATATTAAAAAAAACTAAAAATAGAATTATATTTACTAATTAAATAACAAAAATATCTCATTGCATCCCCTTCAAGCTTGTTCTTAAATTTGTTCAACCATGCACTGCAATTCTAACTAATCCTTAAAATGACATTTAATATTTATCGGTGGCTCAATATTTTTTAATCCATGAAATAAACAATTTCAACATTTAGCTACTACATATGCATATATTAATTAATCAAATAATATCATAAATACAATTACTTTTTTACATTAGCTAAATAATTAAATAGTGTATGTCCTAAATTATTTAAAGAGTTGTAATAATTATGCAATGAAGCGTGCCTTAAAGGGTCAAAAATTTAAAATATGAAAAGTGAAAAATACTACAGATTAATTATATATTTTTCGGCCACATTCTTATAAACTATTGTACACGTATGAGAATTTGATGGATCCGAAGATAATGGAAAAAACGATGCTACATCCGTGTCTAATGCACTCCCTACGTGTGATTGCGCCACGTGTAAAGGTCCGGCCGCCAAAGCAACGGTTCGCTACAGTAAACGGGCGATGAAAAGCACCCGATTGGTTCGCAAGTTGAGTCGTCCATTCCGACCCGCGTAACAGACGTTAAGTCTCGGTCATTACCTAGGTCAAATATTTCAGCAGCAATACAGATCTCCATTAATGTGTGGGCCCATTTGGAAGCATGTTTCAGTCTGTAGGTTTCTTTGCGAGGCACAAAGTTATTTCATTATTATTGGATTAATAAATTTGACTTATTTTCAAAATTAAAGTACACCTAATATATAAATTTAAATATAAAATTATATATTGAGATATTATATTATATAAATAAATATTTCCTCCCTTAATATATACTATCTATCGGATATTATTGAATATGCTAATTATAATAATTATTTTTTGTTGAAGTTTTTAAGTTGAGTAATATGTCACAGTTTGAGATTTAAAACATTTAAAAATGATCTTATTATTGATAGAATGAGAAATAATAAATGAATTTCTTTAAAACCTATTAGTGTACAAAGCGATCCTGACAAGCCACCAAGTATACAACAATTCATTTTAGAACACTACTAATTTTTTCAATACTATTTTAACTTGTGAAAAGTTTAGCTTAATTACAGTATTATATTAGAGCATAATATTATTTTTATAATAGCACGTACAAAAATTATAATTAAAATGTAGACTTTAGTTGCCAAAATTGGGCAAATATAACAATTTATTTTTTAAATATAATTTCTTGAACTACTCAACTAAATATTTATTTATTACATTATAATTATTCGACTTATCATTAGCTATCTACAAGTATACGAAGTAACTGTATTATAATATTGAGCAAAATCATATTCCACCGAGACTAAAAACTTAATCATAATGTGAGTACTGCATGGAAATATTCTAAGTACTAGTTAGGTAGAGCATTCAAGATTTTGTTGTATATCTACTAGCGATAAATAAATAAATAAATAAAGGCAAATAAAGATAAATGGAGAAAATTAAGAACTGATATAATAGAGGAAGAAATAACATAAATCATCAATGTCATAGATTCATCTAAACAATTTCAATTCAATTAATTGATTTATTCACGATTCAATTTTATTAGGATAATCACTAGATTATTTAAAAGGGGAAAAAGATAACAATAAATATAATACATTTTATAACGTGAATATGAGTCTCATACATTAAAAATAAATATATTTTTAAGCTTTATTATTTTAAATAATTAATATTAGAAATAACACATAATGTATTTATAAACTAAAGATATATATTTTTTTTTATATAACTGTAAACATATAGATGTTAATATTTCAACTACGTGAACTAATAAAATTATATTCTTACAAGTAACTTTGAGATAGTATGATATATACATAGTACGTAAATCAAGAATATATATTCGTTTAGTATCTGTTACACTATAATGATAATAGTGATGACCAATATATACTGATCAATGAATTAATAATGACAACATTAATATATATAAATATTAGTATATTTATTGATATTAATTTCATTTAGATCATAAGCATACAAGTTCGTATTGTTTGTGATACATGAATCATTTGAAATTAATTTATAATAGGAATGATATATGAATCTATACGAGCCTTATAAAAAAAATTTACCTCTAATATATATAAACTTTATTATTTTCATAAATGATAAAAATTTATATAAGACCTCTTACAATTCAAAACTCATAAGACGGGTCAATATTCGGAACTTTAGATCCAATTTTATCCTTAATTTAAAAAATTAATTTTAACCAATAAAAAATATTAATTCACGTATGCTACAAAATCGAAGAGATAAATTTTCACGTGTGAGCGAGAAGTGTTTACGCTTTGGAGGTAAAAAGAGATGTCACGATTTCATTTTTCGAATTTGAGAAGAGCGGGTCAGATTTGCTAAAATAGGTTAATAATAGTGATGTATACTTTGAATTTGTAATAAAAATGTGATTTAAACTTGTAAATACTGATGTTTTGTCGCTCAATTTTGGATCTGAAAACTACTTAATTACAAATATGATCAATAAGTCCAAAAATACGTTCAACTAATTTTTTTCTAAGTTATTGGTCATGTATGTTCAAAAATATATTTTCATACATGCCTTGTAATTTTGTAAATGAATTTTCGAACATAGTCTTGTATGAAAAATATATTAAAAAATGAATGGCTATTTCAGTAATTTAGTAATCAATAAATTTTTAACTAGTGGTATATGAAGTAAATTATGTGGAGTATTTAGAAACACACATAATTATTAAGTATGCATTTTATAATTTTACTCTATTTTCTTCAATTTTTACAAGGAATCTGCTCTATAATGAATTTTGTTTGATTCCTAATAGAATGCATAGAAAGTTCTTTGATCAGTATAGGTTGGCCTAAAATCATTAGTGAAAAAGTATTGACAAGATGTTCTATTTTTATATAAAAATATATTAGTTGAAGAAGAAGTTCAAATGGATGTTGATCGTAAATAAAAAGCTTGGTTATTGTATTCACATGTATGAGAATCTACACCCACCCTTTATATATTATATATTTTTAAAATTTTGATCAATTTAAATATTATTCTTTTGTTATGCACACTTTTAATATATTTCACATATTTGCTTAATTTGTACTTTAGAAGATATACATATAATATTCAACATAGAATTTAACACAATGATAGATTACTTTTTTTAGATAAAATAATTTATTTTTAATGTTATTAATATATTATTGCTCTAATTATTTATTAGATATTTATTAATATTTTCTAATTATAATATAACTTGTAGTTTTAAAATTTACATTTTGAAAAGAACTTTTAATTTTACATATTTTAGTAAAAAAATCATACAAATTACGTGCAACGCATGTGATCTCCTCTAGTTTTATAAAAAGGAGGGGATGCATTCCATTTCATTTACATCGTAGTTGAAATTTAAGTTGTATGTCTTAAAATTGTGTGAACTAAATCACTAGTTGTATGAACTAAGTATGAACTAAATCACTAATTAACTAACATGATTACAATTTTTACATAACATAATTAATGACTCATGTACGATGCACATCTAATAATATTTTTCAATATCCAAAATATTATCATTGCTCTATAGTGATCTCTGTAGTGTTCAATATTTAAAAATTACTAAAATGATATGCATATGTGATGATTAATTAGATAAGAATTAATATTCATATTTCGTAGTTACGACAAACAAAAATAAACGTTAAATTTAGTAATTAAGAATTATTTTCTGTTAAAAAGTTCAAATTAGAATATTTCAAACACAGGATGTTATAAATAATTATGTGTAACATGTGACGATTGAAAAACATATGATTTATTTGAATATACAACGTGGATAAAAAATACAATTATCTTTTTACTGATTAAATTTTAGTATATGATCTATGTTTGAAATTCGTCGAGATAAGGTTATAACCAATTAAACATACTCTGTCGAAGCAATTAAGAGAGATAATTAGTAAATTTTTTCATTTTGATTAATGGGAAACCGTGATCACAATTCACAAATGATCAATTTTAATCATTTTCATTTGTTTAACATTTCAATTAATACGTTAATTCTTCAATTTATAATTAATCGCAGTCATAACTAGCGTGGCTTATTCGAACATTAGGGTAGCAAAATTATAACGAAATTTGATTTAGAGAAAATTTAACGAAAAAAAAAATCAGGGAACAAACATTATTAACATTTTAATTTTAATAACCGAGCAGTACTAAAACTTGGAAATAATAGAAGCTCTTATCCTATAATGTATTAAATCTATACACACACAATTTTACAACTTTTGGAATTCCAATGCAGTTTAGTAGGATTACTTGGGGGATACACACCATTGCCATAAGTCACAAAATTATAATTTGGGTTGAAAAAAGCTGGATCCCAAAACGGCAGATAGCGACTGCAGGTTATGGGTCCTTCCGGTTCATAGTCCTAAACCGGTCCAATCTTCATTCTGCACTACTTCCCAAAATAACTTTACAGATGGCGAAATCTCAAGACCACACTCCATTGGGTGGGGGTGTAGCATCGAGGCTCCCGAAGATAATAATATGAAGAATCGATTTTGTCAGGTTAATCAGTTTGGATTTTGGAGTCTACCCTACAACTGCATTTTCAACACGATCACGATTATGTCTGATATTCTCGGTGCGGCAGCCCAATTCTCGAAATTTGTACTCGTTATTCCAGAAAAAAAAAAGCGATATAATCTAAATTAGTGCAAACAAAATAAAATTTCAAAGCAGAAATAAATATAAACTTTAACTACTGAACTAATGTATAATGGTAAATAAAACAATATTATTTATAGATGCAAGGGTGAAGTTGAACAATTATCTATAATAAATCCGTAATTTCATATAAAATTAAGTTATCATTTATAGTTTGAGAAAATTTCGATTTTGGTCCCACAGGACATGCCCTAATCCGATTTTGGTCCCGACACTATCACTTTTGGTCTCATAGCTCTTGAATTATCAATTTTGGTCCCACCGTCACGGTTTCCGTTAAAAAAATTATCGATTTTGGTCTCATTTTGGTATCAATTTTGGTCTCATACAAAAAAAATTCAGAATTTTTTTACAAGTCAATTGGAGGCAAAATTGAACTGATTTGGAGGGAAATCTAACCTGATTTGAATCCAAATTTTCCACCAACATGCATCTATATATATCTACTCACCAAATCATCAAATTACAACTACTAAATCAAAAGAAAGCCAAAAATCCCAAACATAAGACATCATGTCTGCTACATCATCAAACCAAGCTTTCAACAAAGGCTACATGGCTTGTTACTGTGGAAAAGCAGCTCGTACGCATGTTTCAAAAAGGCCATCAATAAAAGGTATGACATTTCATACTTGTCCATATTCACAACGTGGGGGGTGTGATTTTTTTTTATGGGTTGATGAAAAAGATGGAAGTGAAATCACTGAAGTGATTTTTTTTTTTATGGACCGATGAAAAAAATGGAAGTAAAATCACTGAAAATTCAAAGGAAATGGCAGAAGATTTGAAGAAGATGGCTGAAGATGTTGCAGACATGAAGAAGATGATGCAAATGATATGCATAGTTTTAATATTGACCTTGGCAATTACATTGTTCAAATGATCATAATATCTATGTAATCTGCTATGTAAGTTCAATTTCAATGAGCCATGTAATGTAATTTGTAATCTAACTATTATCTATGAATGAATAGAAGCTCAATCTCAATATGTCAAAACCAACAATAAACTCCAAGCTTATAAACCAAAAGCATTGTTTAATTGGGCAACAAACATTGTTCAAGTTTACAAACCAAAAGCAAAAGTATTGTTCAACCCCAGACTATAATTGAATAATAAACTAAAAATGATTGTTCAACCCCATACTACCAACAAACATTGTTCAAGTTTATAACTGCCAAAAGCAACTACCAACCAGAGCAGAAAAAAAACTATTCAACCATTTGCACTCTTCTTCTTCTTTAAAGTAGACTTCAAGTTAGACAATGTTACATATTTCTTACCTCCTACATTGAACACATTCATGCTTTCTTGAACAATCTCCTTGCCCTTTGAAGCACCACCAGCACCACCAACAACCTCATTTGGATGGGAACTCATAGGTGGGGGAGCTCTGATTTGAATGCCTTTCTGTTTGGGTTGCTGTGTAGCATTGACTTCGTTAGATATACTATATGCAGCCTTTGATGGGTTATGTCCACTCACAAGAGCCTCTCTTTCTGGAATATTGCTAGCAAAATGAACTTTTTTTTTGCCTAAATATTATGAAGTCATTGAAGTTAATAAAATGATCAATAACAGAAATATTAAAGATATTGAAAGTAACTTACAAGCTGTTTTCTCTCCTGCACAGTTAATGGTTTGGTTTTGGTGCTGACACTTGGGAACTTGTCTATGAAATCAAACAAAGATTCTTCTTTATCACCTTCACTCATAGGGTAGTCAGGTTGATCTTCAATTGCCTAAGAAACATATAATGCATGCAATTAGATCATAACAAAATTAAATAAACTCCCTACTTTCTCCACCATCAACATCAATATTTTCTTTTTTACCCTCAAAATATAGAGTAAACTCCCTACTTTCTTTAGCCCATCTTATTAAGTACCAAAACTATGCCTTACAGTCAATTAACTTCAAATCACCCTTCTCATCATACCCGTAAAATTTCTTAGTCCCCATGTAACCTGATTGTTCACACAGGCCTTCTAAATACCTCCAACACCACTTACGTATGTCCACAAAATCAAATGCAGTCACTCTACCTCTAAATACATAATCTTACCCGTATCATTGACTGTCATTCCTCCATGCATGAGCTTCAATGTGTACTAGTAACAACACCCACCTAACATGAATAAAACGAGGAACCATCAAAATCAAAAACCCTCACAATTATTAAACCATAAAACGCGAAACTGTGAGAATGAGAATGAAACCATCAAACGCAAAAAGATTTTACTTACTGTAGTTTGGGTGTGGCATTGGTAGAAAGTACTTCATTTGAATCATCGTGCGGCCTTTGAAATCGACGAGCTTCTTTGAAATCGAGGGTGGGGGGATTAGGGTTCTTTCTTTTAATTTGGGAATGTTGATTCAATTTGTGGATAAATTGAACACGTGAGTCACGTGTCCGTTAACCCGTCAAACATCCGTCTAAATCGTGGAACCAAAAATGATAGTCCATGTCCTATGGGGCCATATTTGATATTAGTTTTTGAAATATGACCAAAAGTGATAGTGTCGGGACCAAAATCAACTAGGGCATGTCCTGTGGGACCAAAATCAAAATTTTCTCTTTATAGTTTTATACTATCCATTATCAATGATATTTCAATAAAATAGATAATAAGTAATATATTTTTAATTAAAAATGAACTATAATTAGTATTATAAATTTGGAATATAAAACTGTGGAAAATATAGAATTATATCACTTCTAGAATCTCCTGAAGAGGATTGCCCCGAAGATGAAAATCTCAGTACTTTTGTACATGCACCAAATAGTCATAATACCGAGATTGCGGAACAACTAGATAAAAATAAATTATGAGAAATGTCAAAGATCTATTTATATTAATACATTATTTATTATGTATTTCGCAAATATTGAAGAATCTTAGAAACATTATAGTTGTCGACAATAAATTGTCTTCGTAATTACTATGTAATTTCACATATAATCTAGATCCAGAACCCAATGACAAATAAACTGACAGAAGCATTCTTATTGGGTAAATCAAAAATAGCAATTGAGGCAAATTAAACTCAACCCGCAAAATTAAAATTGTCCCGGTAGGACATAAATTGACATTTTAAATTTCTTGCTTGTTTTCTATGATGTATCTATAACATATTATCTATAAATAAAATCACATCTAATTTCATTAGACATAATTTATAAGCAGTAACCAAAATTTTCTATCTTATTTTAGATGTCTAACTTGCACTTTTGGTGAAATCATTTTATTTTTTTTTTGCTTGTTTTATACCATACATGATGTATTATACACTATTATCTATAAAAAATCACATCTTAATTATTCCATTGACACAATGTGATGTTAATTCTAAAGAGTTATAGGACAATGCAATATATATTAATTTGAGTGAATGATGATTAGAGTTGATTTTGTGTTCGGTGGACCATTATGATTTTCTTTGGCTTGATATATACATATATAATTGCAAATTTCAATATAATTGTAATGAATGACAAATTGATGCATAATTGGGAGTTTGGTCTTTCTACCTAATTAATGCCAATCATGACCATGGGTTAATAAGAACATTTAAATGTCTCATAAAAAACAGTAGATATTATTAAGTAGAAATTACGATTTGAAATAATTTGTATTTTTTCCTTTATCCACTTGCAGGGTGGAAATTTAAACATTCATCTTCCCAATGATTACTTTTGATTTTCCTAAGGACGTTTCTTGTCTTTTTACAAGTGATACATAATATTTTATCGTTGGAAATAATAAACTTCAATCAAACCATATTGAATTTTTTTAATGCACCTAGTTTAGGTTTGCTAGTGCTACAAATATGCCCCTTATATTGTCAATTTAAACCTTAATAATTAAAAAATATCATTTATTAATTTTGAATATAATTGATATTGCTAATTTGAACTTTACTAATTAGAAAATATCATCAATTAATTTCGAATATAATTGTATTTTTAACTTAGCTTATTTTGGACAATCTCACATATTATATTACTAATTCGTAATAATTTTTATTATAATCATAGTTATTGTTCGAATTAGAGCAACCATTTGGAATATAAAAATCATAATATGATGTCATTATTAATTTCAAATATAGTTTATTCATATAGTGAATCATTACACAATTTATTATTTTTATTACATAGTCTTAGGGGTTCAATTTATGTATTCATCACTTTATTAGGTGTAAGGAGGAATTCAATGAATTTGGGCGCCATGGACATTCTAAATTTCACAGTAGATCAATTCAAATATTATTATCACGTGACTCATAAAAAGATAACGAAAATCTTACCATGACTAAAACTTGAAAGCTTACAAACCATGAGGAGATCCTCAATCAACTCTCCAATATAATAGAAATTATCTTAGGCACCTCGAACTGAGTATTCAACAACAGTGGAGCGGGTAAATTTCACGATCCCGTCCAAAATAACCAAATTCAAGTCATCAAGTGGGTGACCAAAACATTTGCCACGACGGTGCATATATATTATGAAATTTATAATTTCTTTAATCACCAAACGCTAAAATTCTGCTACATACACATATTACAATTGCTTCTTTGATTTGCTCAGGACCTTATATACGTCGACTTCTTCAAGAATATTAACAAAAATACATGAATGTTTTGTATATGGTATCCGATACACAACGACCCCATCACCATCAAGCCCACCTATCTCTTTACAAACCACTCAGTATCTAACTTGTTGTTTTTGAAACTGATTCCGTCATTCCAGCATGGTAGAAACTTTTCATGATGCACTGTCTCCAAAAATGACACTAAAGCTAAATCATTGGCATACATGTCTACCAAAATGGGAGAACCTGTCGATCATTTTCATGTGGAAGTGTTGGGAATCTGTGCCCTTAAAGCAATTGTGAATTGTTTTTATCTTATTTATAAAAGCGACATTTATTTTTGAACTAATATGCTTCTTGTAAGCATTTATTTTACATCACAGAAAATCCCTAGTTTATTTAATGTTACCATAATCTTAGTATATAAGTGTTATATACAAGAGGATTAAGATTATGGAAAATAAACTAAAAATGAAGTCCGTGACGAATTTAATTAAAGTATGGGATCTTTAATTAAAATGTCACTAATGCAGCCCGATGACATTATGAATGTGACCGTTTTATCCAAACCGTTGATGTGGAGACATCCAGTTGGGTGCATTTATATATGATATGATCATATAGGACTTGGATCGATTTAATTTAATTATTCCTTCAAATTCCGTTATAGAAAAAGAATATTGAATTAAATCACAAGATGATCATATATGAATAATCTTAATCCTGAGTGATTATAGACTCCTGTTTATTTCAATGTGATTCTTGATTTGCTCGTTAAAGTTTGTTTGACAACATTCTCTAAACTTGCATTTTAGATTCACATTTGAATTAAATAGCTGGGAATGTAATTTGTAGATATGGAATTCATTCCTTCTTTTGAGAAGCAGAAATATAATTCTCTCATTTGTTAATTCTGGAACTGAGTGATTTGAGATCTCTAATTTATAAATCGTTTATAAATTAATCGCTCACTGGTGAATTAGTGGTAAATGAGAAAAAGAAATAATTGAAGAGGTTAACGGATATTATCTGTCTTCAATTATGAATTATCTATGTAGGATTAATTCATATGAAATGACTAAATCAATGGGTTGCTCAAATTGGTAGAGTAAATATGTTCTATAATTAAAGAGAGTGCAATTCTGAATTTTTAGTGGAATAATATCAGAATTAATAAGTTGAATAAATTAATTAAAGAATTTAATTATTTGTTCGATTTATTGGAGCTCTTGATTATAGGTCCATGGTCCCCGATTCGCTTTCCTATTTTATTGACGGGTTAATAATAATTTTTAAGTTCCTAAAGTGTTGTGAAAAATAAGTCTTCATAAAGTTTGGGCTTATGTGTAAATATTAGTTAATTCCGGGAATATATGATATTCCACAGTTTGACTGTGCTAGGAATTAAATAAATATAAGATATTTATATTATTTACATATTAGTAATGATTAATAATTATTTGAGATAATTATTAATTTATTTCTTTATCTACATGATTCTAAATCTGTTTAAAATAGAAAACTGATATGTATTGGGATTTGACCTAATCCTAAATATGAATATAACATTAGTGAGAAGAATAAAAAAAATGCCGATTAGCTTCACGTGAGACGTGAACATTGAAATCAAAAGCTTATTAATTGATTTCTAAGAATTAGCTCACGAAAGACGAGATTTGATTAAAATCAAATAGTTTGATTTTGATTTCTCTTTTCTCTTATGTTTATATTTTAATTCAGATTATATATCGTCCCAATACTACTACCCAATTTTACGATTTCATGTGTTAAATAATCGTAAAAAAAATAAAATTAAGTTAGGAACTTAATAGATTTATTTCGGTGCCCACTCACTACCGTTCAAAAGGGAGGATTGAATCGGAACACCGTGGTGTTTACGAGCTTCAAGATTTAAAGGTTGAACGAAAAAGACAAAGGAGATTTAAGAAAAAGGTATTTTCTTTATCTCTTCTTTAGTATTAAATAAATTTAATTTGCATGGATATTATATTCTTATATCACGATCTATATTCTAATTTATACCGCTTCCGCTCCCGTTCGATTTGATTGAAAAGACGGATTTTATTCGACCTGAAATAGTTTCGGATCAGTTTAATTTCCAACAAATGGTATCAGAGCATATGATTGTTTTGATATAAGAATATGATTCCATGGAATTAAATTTATTTAGGAGTGGGCTATAGGATTTGATCTTATTTTTGTGATGAATGAATGGATGCATGTATGTTTTTGGATTGATGCCTTAAATTGGTTTTTGATAGGATCATGATGTACACCCTAAGTTTAAAGGGTATAGAAGTTGTAATTTTATATATATTGGTTTTTGCCTATCCCTCCCCGATTACCCCGCTATGTAATTTACATTTTTCTGTTTAGATTTAGGGGTGTATTTTAAGGCATCGATCCAATTCATCGTGTTGGAATTTGTTGCCCAAATTACTGAAAATCGAATACAGTTTGTAAAGTCAAACTCAATGTTAAGGAAAGTAATTTTTGCTATCTTAACAAAATAGTAATGAAATAAAAATACGATTGCACGACAATAAATTTTAAATCACATACAACATGTATGTGATTGCTATATGGCAGAAATTAGGCTTTCGCAAGCATAAACAATATAATTGATTATGTTGAACAAATGTTTCACACACATCAACAAATGTACATGAACCTAAATCTAGTTTTTCGACTAAATTCTATTCAAAAATGACAAATCAACCTACCAGTTAATTTGATTACAAATCAGCAACGATTCATAATCTTAGATATCTTCTATCTAATCTAAATTGAACAACCTTTTCACATGAATTGGTTAAACAAAGAAAACATGAAAAGAGAAAGAAGAAATCGATAGAAATCAAGTTGCAAAGTTTGTGATTTGAGCTTTGTATCTTCTCACTCTCAAGGTGATATATTCTCTGCTCGAATAGCCTCTTCAAATGAGAATCAACTCCTTTAAATATCTTCACTTGAATAGGCTTGAAGTCCAAGTAATCTCCTTGAACGTGTGATGTAGATAACCGCCACTAGTCCACTATTTTGTATAAAACCGTCTTCATGTTGTGGCTAGAAACACTACTCACATTCTCCTCCATTTTTCTAGAGTTCCAGTACGTTAATATCTGAAAAGAAATGGCTAAATAGAAGATAACAAGATACCTAAATAATAGGAGATAAAGTTTGACTAAATCAAACTTTATTTAAAATAATATCTCAATCATATATATATCCATTTATTTGAAATAAAGATTTAGTGGAATTATATGATTTAAGATATACAAATATAAAATAATTTATTAAAAATTATAAATCCTAAAAACGAGGAAATGATAAGATCAGACACGCTAAATGTCACGGATAATGTCATAGGGATTCTGTATGACATTTTGTTCAACATTGAACACAATGTCATACATCACTTTACACATCGTTTATAATTTCTTACAAATTATTTTATGTATATGTGATATATGTGCCATGTATTATTATGTCATTCATGAAACCCACTCCGAGCATATTCATAATTTTAAAGAGTTTAATATTATGATTGATCTATAAGATAGATATAATCTATGGGATAGGTTATTATTATTTTTGTGATGGATGATTTAAATCTGATTTTTATGAAAAATTAGATTTTTTTAATAGAAAAAAATAAAATAAAAATATCAGTACGGTCCATCGGGGGCAGTAATCGAATGGTTTGATTTTTAAGATGGACTAAATCTGTATTTTTCTTGTGTTTATTTTTGTTCTTTTTGGATCATCCTAATTCCTTAATTATTTTGATAATTTAAGGATTTGAATAAAAATTTAATTTTTATAATCTAAAAGTTAGATTGTGGAAAATTAAATTTTAATCAAATAATCAATAAGATTGGTTTTTGTTAAAACATATTGTAAAGTGATGTATGACATTGTGTTCAATGTTGAACAAAATGTCATACAGAATCCCTATGACATTGTCCGTGACATTTATCGTGTCTAATCTTATCCTTTCCTAGTTTTTAGGATTTATAATTTTTAATAAATTATTTTATATTTGTATATCTTAAATCATATAATTCCACTAAATCTTTATTTCAAATAAATGGATATATATGATTGAGATATTATTTTAAATAAAGTTTGATTTAGTCAAACTTTATCTCCTATTATTTAGGTATCTTGTTATCTTCTATTTAACCGTTTATTTTCAGAGATTAACGTGCTGGAACTCTAGAGAAATGGAGGAGAACGTGAGGTAGTGTTTCTAGCCACACCATGAAGACGATTTTATACAAAATAGTGGACTAGTGGCGGTTATCTACATCACACGTTCAAGGAGATAACTTGGACTTCAAGTCTATTCAAGTGAAGATATTTAAAGGAGTTGATTCTCATTTGAAGAGGCTATTTGAGCAGAGAATATATCACCTTGAGAGTGAGAAGATACAAAGCTCGAATCACAAACTTTGCAACTTGATTTCTATCGATTTCTTCTTTCTCTTTTCATGTTTTCTTTGTTCAATCAATTCATGTGAAAAGGTTGTTCAATTTAGATTAGATAGAAGATATCTAAGATTAGTAATCGTTTCTGGTTTGTAATCAAATTAACTGGTAGGTTGATTTGTCATTTTTGAATAGAATTTAGTCGAAAAACTAGATTTAGGTTTATGTACATTTGTTGATGTGTGTGGAACATTTGTTCAACATAATCAACTATATTGTTTATGCTTGTGAAAACCTAATTTCACCATATGACAATCATATACATGTTGTATGTGATTTAAAATTTATTCTCGTGCAATCGTATTTTTATTTCGTTGCTATTTTGTTAAGATAGCAAAAATTACTTTCTTTAACATTGAGTTTGACTTTACAAACTGTATTCAATTTTCAGTAATTTGGGCAATAAATTCCAACAAGTGGCATCAAGAGCCGGTACTTGATATACTAAGTGTTAGGAAAAACTATCAATGAACCTCTAGATTAGGTTTTGATGAGATGTCAAAATTATTTATGAAAAACTGACTAAAATTCAAGTTGTAGATCTGAGCTGATCGATCCAGAGCATCAAAAAGGAACTCAAGTAAAGTTAAAGTCAACCAATCAGGAGTATGGTCTGCAAACTAAAGGATACGTCATCCAGTCAGAAGTCAACTCAACTTAGGAGTCAAAAAGTCGAATCAGTCGAAACAAACTGACAACTAAGTTAGCTGCGCTGAGGGAGAAAAGAGTCGACTAAGACTGAAGAAACTAATAAGAGATCAGACTGGAAGTATCCAACTGATGGCTAAACTGAAGTAAACAAGACAGATCAGCTAAAGGCCAGAACTAAAATCAGCCAGCTTATGATTAGTCAAACTGACAAGAAAGCTCAAGAGAAATCAAGCTGACAAGCTAGCCAAGAACTTGAGATCAGTCGAACTGGAGAGACAAAGCTCAGAACTGCCAACTGGAGCAATGGCCAAACTGAGCTGACAAGCTCAAAACTGCCAACTGGAGCAGTGGCCAAACTGAGCTGACAAGCTCAGAACTGCCAACTGGAGCAATGACCAAACTGAGCTGACAGGCTCAAAACTGCCAACTAGAGCTACGACCAATCTGAGCTGACAAACTCAATACTACCAACTGGAGCAATGGCTGAACTGATGAGATCTACCCATCGCTTCAACTGATGAGATCTTCACAAACTTAGCCTCAATGAACTTCAGAGAGCACGAAGTCTCTCTCACCTCTGATCAAAATCAGTTCATGACAACTGAAGACGCCTATGCATGGCTCTCCTCGCCCATGCCAATTCCTTCAGTTCCCTCACTCCATGATGACAATTTGGCAACTGCCTTCAACTTCTTGCCAAACTTGTCAATACCATCATACGATCCACCCCAGCTTTTGGATGATGCCAAAAAGGGGGAAGATGGACAGTATAATGATGGATGCTTAACTCTTTGGGATCAAATTCAAAGAGAAATTCATCATGAGGGGGAAGATCAGCTTCAGGGGGAAACATGGAGAACACAAGGAGTCCAAGAAAGAGGAGAAACGAGTAGAAAGAAAATGAGCAGTTTCAGGGAGTAAATAAGTAGTTTTAACTACTCTTGAAAATTGAAAGCCTGGATATAATATGCTTTAAGTGAAGATATAATACATACTGCAATTATTCAAATATCATGTCTCAAATCAAGTCTTGATTATGATTATAATACTCTGATACTTGAATGAAAGCATGTCGAGCCTGAATACTCTGATACTTGAATGAAAGCATGCCCAAAATGAAAGAATGCTAAGTCTAAAAATGCTTTGAAACTTAAAGTCTAAATGCTCCAATACTTGAATTTCATGCATACCTTGAATGCTTTGATACTTGAATAAATATCATGAATCAAATTTGCTCTGATTTCAAGAATCTGCTTAAGCAAACTACAATAAGTATATCAAATGTACATTTGCAGTTTTTCCATCATTATTTACAAAGTTTTGACATCATAAAAAAGGGAGAAATTGTTAGGAAAAACTATCAAGGAACCTCTAGATTAGGTTTTGATGAGATGTCAAAATTATTTATGAAAAACTGACTAAAATTCAAGTTGTAGATCTGAGCTGATCGATCCAGAGCATAAAAAAGGAGCTCAAGTAAAGTCAAAGTC
This sequence comes from Perilla frutescens, assembly GCA_026008535.1. Taxonomy (NCBI): domain Eukaryota; kingdom Viridiplantae; phylum Streptophyta; class Magnoliopsida; order Lamiales; family Lamiaceae; genus Perilla; species Perilla frutescens. Next base: position 57,359,528 of record BRKX01000003.1, read on the forward strand.
AACCAATCAGGAGTATGGTCTGCAAACTGAAGGATACGTCATCCAGTCAAAATTTAACTCAACTGAGGAGTCAAAAAGTCGAATCAGTCGAAACAAACTGACAACTAAGTCAGCTGAGCTGAGGGAGAAAAGAGTCGACTAAGACTGAATGAACAAATAAGAGATCAGACTGGAAGTATCCAACTGATGGCTAAATTGAAGTAAACAAGACAGATCAGCTAAAGGCCAGAACTGAAATCAGCCAGCTTATGATTAGTCAAACTGACAAGAAAGCTCAAGAGAAATCAAGCTGACAAGCTAGCCAAGAACTTGAGATCAGTCGAACTGGAGAGACAAAGCTCAGAACTGCCAACTGGAGCAATGGCCAAACTAAGCTGACAAGCTCAAAACTGCCAACTGGAGCAATGGCCAAACTGAGCTGACAAGCTCAGAACTGCCAACTGGAGCAATGGCCAAACTGAGCTGACAGGCTCAAAACTGCCAACTGGAGCTACGACCAATCTGAGCTGACAAAATCAATACTACCAACTGGAGCAATGGCCGAACTGAACAGACAAGTTCAGTACTGCTAACTGGAACTCAAAAACTGAAGCCAGAGAACCCTGGAGTTATTGCTCAAACTGGCGAATCTTGGAATAAATGCTTCAACGAAGATCTTGGAATTAAATATCCAATGAAGATCGATTGGTAAAGTAACGGCTACTTCAACCAAAAGCTCCAGCAATCAATAAAGACCATTTTCCATTTATGAGCCAACAGAACCACCGATCAATGGAACTCAACGGTCATAAAATCACTCCTCTATAAAAGACGAGTGAATCAAAAGTTTTAAGAGACATAACTCTTCGTCTTCACAACTTTCGTATATACATTCTTGAAATATTCAAGCAAGAGCTTTTCTTTCTCCCTCCCACCTAAGCTCAAGTTCAGCATTTGATAAAAACTGCGAGATTCCAACTGAGAAGAAGAACTCAAAGAGTCAAGATATTCAGCTAGCTGTTGACGATCCAACTAGGACAGCTTTCTCAGTTTCAGCAATATAACGATCAACTACTCAGCTCAACTAAAGGAGAACATCAGTTGATAACCCCCGTTCAAGACTAATCTCTTGAAGATCAAAAGAGATCTAAAACCTTGTAAAGACGACAATAGCACCTACCTTCCTAGCGAGCAGTTAGGGACTTCAAGTGTGAGCCATCGACCCACTGAGGTAGCGAGTAGTTACCAGGTTTAGCCAACTGTCCTTCATTGTGTAATTTGTAAAGAAACTCAAGTTATATAGTGAAGTTGCCCTTCTGCGGAAGGAAGAGAGGACGTAGAAGTTTGAGACTTCGAACCTCTATAAATCTCTTGTGTGCTATATTGTTTTGTTTATTGCATACCTTTGAATTGCACACAATCTCACACAAGCTGTACCTAAAGTGCCTTAACTGATCAATAAGTTCGTGTATAGATAAGTTTCTCTAAAGCGAGTCAAAAGGGCCCCATTATTCCGCATTTAAAGTGAAAGTTTTTAATCAGTTTATTCACCCCCCCTCTAAACTGATATCGACTCGTCCGGGACCAACAAGTGGTATTAGAGCGGCTGATTCTAAGGATCAGCCGTTTCTGTAGATCAACTAAATCAGATCTACTTATCTCTGCTAACACTCCAGCTATGGGAAACCATAAGCTACCTTTGTTTTCAATTGAGAATTATGATAACTGGAGCAGGAGAATGAAGGCGCATCTCTGCTCAATTTCATGAGAATATGTGGGAAGTCATTGAAGATGGTCCAATCATCATCATGATGGACAATGATGCTCACATAGTTGATATCAATCAACCGGCAAGGATTCCAAAGCCAACTAATCTTCTCACCAGTGAAGAGAAGAAGTTAAAGAATCTAGAGTTTGTTGCTCAAGCTGCATTATTTCAAACTCTAGATGAAGACAGAATGAAGGATACAAAGAACTGCACAACTGCCAAGGAGATATGGGACCTACTAGCAGACCTATGCAAAGAGTCCGAAGCCATCAAAGAAAACAAGCTCCAACTGGCAGTCGACAGATATGAATCCTTCAAAATGCAGCCAGAAGAGTCCATCTCAAGCCTTGAAACCAGATTTCTAGGCATCATCAGTGAGATGACCAACCTAGGGAGAAGTTATCCCAATTACGAGATGAATTCCAAAATATTGGATAATCTCACTGAAGAATTGGACATGAAAGTGATAGCTACAAAAGAATCAAGAAATCTCAACAGCATCACTCCAAGGGAACTGTTTGGCTCTCTCAAAGCTCATGAGTACAGTCTAAACTGAAAGAAGGAGGCATCTACATCGTCAGCTCAAGATGCAGCTTTCTATGGTGAAAGGAACCGTTTAGAGGCACTCGAGGAAGGAACAATTTCCGGCCTAGGAGCTCACCAGCCAGAGAAAATCAAGACGGATCTTCATCTGAATGAAAGAAAGAAACAATTGAAAAGAAGGAGAATCTAATTGAAGACATCAACGATCAAATCCAATCCGTTACCAGGTTGCTAGAGAAGTTGAAGAGAGTTTGGGATAAACAATCAGTTCCACCTCAAACTGATGAAATCCCAAAATATGAGAGAACTCATCAACCAGTTGAACGATCAACTGAACCATTCAGGGGTGGCAATCGAAATCAAGGAGAGTGTTTTCACTGCCACAAACAAGGACATTACAGATATGAATGTCCAGAACTCCCTGAAGACAAGAAGGCCAAATTGAGGAGAAGCTTCTTCAAAAGGAAAACAATGGTTGCAAATTATGAGAATGCCGTGCTAGACGATTCAGACTATCCATCTGGAATTGATTCTGACGGCTACAGCTCAGACGATGAAGCGCTATTCTACCTCATGGCTGACAATGATGAAGAGGTTAGTACAGCTGATTCTCAAACCTCTTTCTATCATATTAATGAAGCAACTGTTTCTAGCAATGAACTTGACATGAAACTTATGATGCTAGAAGATCAATTAGCTTCAATATCTTGCTTGCATGTTGAACTGAAAGATGAAAATGATGAACTGAGAAATAAAGTTAGAAAACTGAACATTGATCATGAAAGATTGAATTATCTTGAGTCTCAGTTTATAGAATTTGAGAAATTGAAATTGAGAACTGCTGATCTAGAGGCTGAAAATAAAAAACTAAAGCAAGAGATCCATGAAAGAGAAAAAGTAACTCTGAAGTTCAAAAAGGGATCTCAAACTTTAGATGAGATATTAAATCATTAAAGAACAGGAACTAGCATCTCAGGGCTAGGATATAGCAAGTTCACTGCCTTAGAGAAAGGAAAAGCAGTTGCTCAACCCAGTGATAAAGGAATCCTAAAAGGATTCACTAGATCTCATGATCAGCTAGCTGAGCCAACTAAAGGCAAAGGAATATTGAAAAATCCTCAAATACAGCCCAGACAATTTGGTCAGTTTTGCCAAACAAAAACACCAGGCCAACTGAAGCCCAAATTTTAGCCAAGATCATCAGTTCAATCAAAGCCTCCAGTTCAACAAAGACCACCAGCTCAACAAAGAATGCCCCCAAGGCAAACTGATAGATCAACCCTCTTTAGAAAGAAAAATCAGTTTAGATCTCAAGCCTATCCTAGCAAGAAGTTCAATCAGAATACCTATAGGAGAGATCAAAGAAACTCGTTTGAACCCTACCATCACTATAATGAGTACCTGTCAGTCTGAGTGAATAGTAAAAAGTAATTCCAAAAAGGGAATCTTTGCTCGTCTTTCTTCTGACAACCCCGTCTTTTTCACGAATCACGTTGGTTCACTAGTATTCAAGCCAATGAGTCTCCCGGTATTTTTAGATTTCGTGTCTGAAGTCATTTGGACCTCGACATCGAATAAAGCAGCTTTTAACCGAACCCGGGGTAACTTTTGCAGTATTCTTGCACTGAAGTGGCTTCCCTTGGAAGCCAAAGCTTTTCCTATAAATACAAGGCCACCCCTTTGCATTCATTTGCTCATTTCCATCCATTTCACTTCATAGAGAGTGGGAAAGCTCGTGAGAGCCGAGAAAGTTCTGTCAAAGTAAAAAGTGTTCTTCGTGAGTGTTCTGCAAGACGACGAGCGGAGTGGCGTGGAAGGGATGCGGTGAGGGAAGGTGCTAAAGGCACCGTTGGGTTGTAGCGGACGGCTCTGCCGCCGTTGCAACTCGACGAGACACCGAGCTAGCCACCTTCCTTCGACGCACCTAACCCCATCCATTCTTGTTCGTCGGTCTCGATCTCCATCTCTTTTTCCGTCTTTAAATTCCGCATTTACTTTCCGTTCTTTACGTTCTTCGCGTTCTTCATTATTGTTCGTTTACCTTCCGTCTAAGTTGTATTTCAATTTTTATTGAAGTTCCAAGATAATAACGTTTATGTTATATTTTCCGCTTTATTCCTGTCGTTATTATTCTGAAGATTAGCCTCGTTTATTCCTATAAATTCCGTTCGAAGCTATATTTAAGAGATTTCATCGTTATTCTAATTATTAAAGAGGATTATCGTGTTTATGTCGTCATAATGCCAAAATTCTTATTAAGTTAAAGCATGTTGTTGCATGTTAATTTCAAGTATGTTGTTTTTTAGAAATTTCGGGTTAAGTGTTCTTTGTGTTCGTCGAAGAAATCAACGAACACGAAGAACCCAGTTGAAGATCGCCCAGAACTGGGTTGAAGAGAGAGAAAAGAGAGAGCCCCGTGGGGGGGGGGGGTGCGCCACCGCGCCACACCCCCCTCGGCCTTCAAGCCCGCCGAGGCTAGGGCGCCCCGCAGACACACCATGCGCCGCGGCGGGGGGCTGCCCGTTGGCGCCCAGGTGCGCCGCGGCGCTCCCCCTTCCCCGTGTTGTTTCACGCTGATTCTTTTACCGGCTATATTTGTACCCTCTTTTTAAGCCTTTCGAGTTGTGTTTTTCCAATCTAATCCCAAGTTATCCCAAGTTTAATTTAAGAAGATTTTCAAGTTAATTCCGAGTTATTTCAAATAAACTTTTCAAGATAATTCCGTCTAAATTCGAGTATCAAAAAATAAATTCTCCAAGTAAATTCTTCTCGAATTTTATGAAGTCATTAAGTCGTGCAATCCGTACTTAAGTCTTAGATTTTAGTCTTCATGTTAGATGTCATTATTTCCCGCTTTAGATAGTCGATTTCTTCAAAAGAGGTCGCTAAGTTGATGATTCGACTTTTGTAGGAGGAAGTGAGCCTCGTAGGAAAGCGGAGAAACATCTTTAGCTCGTTACTTCATCTTCTGTCCAGTAATCGAGGTGGGTAAATCTATGCTCATCTAAAGTTTGAGCTAATAAGCTCTAGAAGCATATAGGGCAAATGAAATATCCAATAAAGCATTTTTGCTCTGCCTGATCGATCTCTGTACAATGAAGGAAAGAAAGAAAGATATTATGTTTAATTAAGCTCTTGAGCATGTTTAGAAATGCTAGAAATATTAAAGTATTGTTTATGCTTAGCATGAGATGTTTAGAATAGTCTTTAGTTGCAATTTGTATTCATTTACGTTCATCTCCTTGTATTGAATGTTTATGCTGTGTTAAGGCTCGTAAGTTAAGAATTAAGGATTGCCTTGTTAGGGTAGCGTTAAATCCCTTATAGGCCAAGGTTGTGCTTTATTAAAGGACTAGCCCTTAGACGTTGCTCTAAGATTGGTTTTGCTAGCAAGATTAAGGAAGAAAGGAACTTAGCATTTCGCTTAAGCAAGAATTGAGCTCACAACTTTTAAAAGAAGTCACTGCTGGGTTAATTCCCTCGCAAACTTGTTTGATATTTGAGGTAACCCCTCTTCTATCCTATGGCATGCCTAAGGGTACAGTTGACATCAAGTTTGAGCCAAGGTTGGGCCCAAAAGTAAAGAAAAAGTTTTGCGGATATGGAGAGGGCTTTTGCATTTTGCTCTCCATATACCGGCAGTTCATTCTTGGATATTTCACAAGTTATTAAAGAAGCTTTCATTAAAACCCACTGAGTACATTAGTGCTCACGCCCTCTTTTTCAAATGTTTTCAGGTTGAGATGTCGAGAATAATGGTGGCTGTGGATGTGGGTTGGCTGCCAAGATTGTTTTGCTATTATATAAGTTTCTTTGAAATCCCATTATGTGTTCTGCTACTCTGATTCACTCTTTCTAAATTCCGTTCAAAGTTCTATTATGACTATTCGAGATTCCATGAATATTTCCCCAGACATTGTTATCCATATACAAATATGCATTATAAGTTTATTTCTGCTTCTCGAATATATTTTCCTTTCGACTATGAAGAGGCTTGTTCATGTTGGTATCTGTTTATCTGCTTTGACCTATAAATGGGTCTATGCTTGTTGGTATCTGATTAGTTAGCCATTTTATTCCACTAAAGCATGTTTCCTTCTTGATCAAGTAAACCCGAGGATCGTCGCCTATATTTCAAAAGTACATCTTAATTCTTAAAGCTTCTTTGTTAATCTTCTGTCTTTATTTATTAATCCCTTAATAACACCCCGTCCCCACTCATTAACCCCTATCTCGGGACCGAGCTGTTAGAAAAAGCACTAGTGGAACAAGTTAGTTTCTGGGAAACAAACTGATATCCTGGTTTAGCAAGAAGCAGCACTCAGTTTCCACGTCAACAACTGAAGCAGAATATGTAGCTGCTGGAAGCTGCTGTGCTCAGATACTCTGGATGAAGCAATAGTTGAAGGACTACAAAGTCGAAACTGAATAACTACCTATATTCTGTGACAACAATAGTGCAATTGCAATATCTCAGAATCCAGTTCTACATTCAAGAACTAAGCACATTGATATAAGACATCACTTCATCAGAGATTACATCGAGAAGAAGGACATATGCATCAAATATGTCAACACTGAGAAGCAGATAGCTGACATCTTCACCAAACCATTTCCTGAAGCAAGGTTTATGGAACTATGCATACAATTGGGATTACTTGAGCTAGCATCAAAAGATGAAGATGATCAACTGGAAGAAAAAGGCCAAGAATCCATTTCAGCTGAAGAAAGGAATTGAACCAAAAGGATTCAAACTCCTCATGAGCAGTTCATAACTGAAAAAGTCATTGAACTGATCAGTTGGACACATAAGCCATCAGTTTGAAATAAAGTAGGAAGCTGTGGAGAGAAAGTAAACTGGAGCTGATCAGTTTACCCCATCAGCTCAACTAAATCAACAGTTCATTTGCTCAAACTGATGATCTAGTCAGCTATGCAGAACATACCAGCTGCAAATTGATCAAACTGATGAAGAAATTATAGGAACTAGAATCAACTCAAAAGGAGATGTCAGTTCAAGAACCAACTGATGGAAAAACAGCTGAACTGAAAGATAGCTAAATGAAGGTCCAAGCAGTCAAGACGAGTCAGGAACTGATAAGACGATATCTCAGTTGAAGCTGATCAACAGAAAAGATCATCAGCTACAGTCGAAGCTAATTGATGACGTAATCAGTTTCAAGCCAAGGAGAAACTACTAGAGAGAAAAGATAAGTTCAAAAAATTTCAATAGTAGAAACGGTAAAAACACGTGTCACTCAAATATTACCGTTGAACTTTCTCTCTCTCCTCTCATTTATCCCCAATGGATAGAAATGAAAGGCCAATCGACGTGTCGATTGAATCAATCCGACCATCGAAATCAAGGCATACGAAACGACATAACCGTTGGATGAACCCCATCATCTCCCATAAATAAGGCGGCTGAATGCTCGAGATAAGGTTCTTATTTTTACTGCCGACTTATCCTTTCCTATCTATCTCTCGTCTCTGAGCAAAAGCAAAATTCTTCAGCCCTCAAAGATCAATTCATCAGCCTCATAAATTAATCTTTCATCAAAACATTATGGCTTAAAACCCAACTCGCAGAAGATTCAATTTCCGTCAGTCTGGAGAAGACTCTAAAGCTTTTTGTGAAAAGCTCGACAGAGACAAGTTTTTCAACCCAGCTGGATTCCTTCAAGCCTGCAAAGCTTCTCCTCTAAGTGGAATGATCATAGAAAAGCTTTCTCAGGCCAATCTAAAGACGTTTCTGGAGGTATTTCCAGAACACATGTACCCAGAACCGGTTGCTGAATTTTTCTTAAATTCAAACGGCTCTTCAAATCCTAAAGAGATCAGATCTGAAGTGAAAGGACATGAGATCATCGTGACAGCTGAATCACTAAGCAACATGTTCGATCTACCCAGCAACGGACTCAAGCTGGAAGAAGTTCAAATCAATTTCCAGGAAGCTTATGATTTCTAGAAAAAGGAAGGCGAAGCTTAACCTTATAAAAGCAATCACCTCATCTCAAAGTTTCAAGATGAATATCAGGTGCTTGCTGCCATCGCCTCAAAAATTATGGTTGGGACAACTGGCAGTCAATCTGAAATGTCAGAAACAAAATACAAGATTTGCGCTGCCATCTACAACCGAATGGAGATCAAATGGGCACAATATTTCTTTGATCATTTGAAGAGATATGTTGACATCATTGAAAGAGGCTGGAATAACAAGAAATTCCCCCAGAGAATTGGATACATCAGTCGAGTGAGCATTATTCTGGAGAAACATTTTTCCTGGATGACTGAGGAAACAGAGTTCAAAACCATAGTGAGCAATAACTTTATTTCAAAGCCACTCAAAATTGTGGAAATTGATCCTGACCAAACTGACCAGCCAAAAAGAAAGAAGCCTGCAGCTGAAGGCAAGGGAAAGAAGCAAGTTATTGATGACTCTGATGATGACATCCCTATAGCCCAGAGATTCAGGTAACAAAGCTCACTTGCCATCAGAGCTGACATCATTGGACAATCAGCTAGACGAGCAGCTGTCAGATCAGCTCCAAAGAAGAGGCAAGCTGGTCCAACACAAAGAAGAAAGATCCTACTTCCTCAATCTAAGAAGAGAAATGAATCAAATTCTATACCAGATCCAACAATTCTACCGAATCTAACTGTTGAGGATATGGCTCCTTGTAAGAATTCAGAAGATATCATCCCTGCAAGAGGGATTCCTCACAATGGAGCTGGAGCAGATTACTTCCAAACGACGTGCCCACCAATGGCACAAGTTGAAGGAAATATAAGAGCCTATTCACAAGGAGAGTCAGTGAAGAAATGGGCTGATGAAACCACACAAAAACATATTGCTCAACACTATGCCCAGGAATTAACTGGCTATGAGGAGCTCTTCCACACCCTGACCAGGTATATCTACTGGTTTTTGTGGAGACATGTATATCCGTCAGAGCCTTTCCTTTCATTACTCGCATTCCATGGAATGAGCTTCTGGAGGCGAGAAGAAGAATGGAGCCTATGGTGGATGGACAGTGAGAATGCCAGTATCACTAAGGGCAAACATCTCATGAGACAGCTACAACTGAGAAAAAAAATGCTCAAATCCATCTGAAGGATCAATGAAAGATGTGTTTGATGAACTGTGCAAGCTTCAAGGCTTAAAACTGCCAGTCATCACTACAGAAAGGGAATGAGAAAGATGGACACACACCTATGTTCAACACAAATGGCTATTCAATGAGTTATTGAAGAAATCACAAAGCCATCAGTCTGGACAGCCATCAACTGCAGTGAGAGATCAAACATACAACCCAGTGGATGATATCATTGATGAGGTGATAAGAGAACTTCACTCTGAGAAATCTCCTCACGAAGCTGAAGTTGAAATCAACATTATTCCTGAAAAGTCAGAAGAATCAGCTGAGAAGACTCATCAGTTTGAGAAGGTAGCCGAGCCTCAGACATCTCCCTCACAAGATCCAACTGCGGAGAAAGGAATCACCTCATCTATTCCTCCAGTTGATCCAGAGCAAGCTCATACTGACAAGGCAGCTGATCAGTCAGGTCAAAGAGATGGTCAACTTGCCTACCAAATCATTATGGAGACAGACGAGATATCCCACACAGTTCCTTGCGAGGAACTAATTGGAACTGAAGCAGGAGAGGAAGCTGACTCAAGAGCAGTTCAGTTCGATACTCAACCAAGCAGTTCAATAATCCAGCTCCCTCCTTATTATGAAGAACTGATCCACACCCTGCAGCAACAGGTTAAACTGCACACTGAGCAGATCAAGCAGTTGCAAGCTCATCCAAGACTCAAGTTAGCTGAAACTGAGTCATCAAGCAGCGATGAGGATGAAGAAGATGACATCACCGAACCGCTTGCCAAAAGGAGAAAAACTAATCACAAGAAGGACTAAGTGGCTGATCAAGTTAAGACTAATTAGAAAGCCCTAAGCTTACTTCTTGTTAATCAGTTTGTAATTTTTTATTGATATATATATATATATATATATAAAGATTATCCTTTTGTTTTCAAATAAATGTCAAACTTCACATTTATTTTTGAAAATTTTGACCGTTGTAAGATAATGACGCGTATCAAAGTCATTAAATGCCAATGACCAAAAGAGGCCAGAGGCTAGTACCATTTCAACCATCAGATCTATGAGCCTGTCCAAACACTCATAAAAAGCCTCCTCTTTCAAGCCTCTCAAAAAGCCTCCTCATACAATATCAAAACTCTCTCTCTCAAAAATCTTGAAATTCCCAAAATCTCAGCCAACCCCAAAGATGACCGAATTATCCAGATCTTCAAATTCCTTCAAAGAGCAACTTATGAGAGACAAATTCCTTGATAGGAAGAAATTCCAATTGATTCTAGATGAATCAAACAACCCACTCCTTCTGTCAAATCTTCACAAGACAGAAATTCTTTACTATCTGAAAACACCACCAAAGTTCTTTAGACAAAATTTAGTGAGTGAATTTTTGCTTCAAGCAAAATTATCTGCAGATGGAAAGACAGTGTTATCAGTGATTCAAGGACGACCACTTCAAATCACTGAAAGAACAATTGCAGAAGTGTTCCAACTCCCACAGGAAGGTTCATCCGTTCAAGATCTAAAGGAATCTGCAGAGTCATACTGGAGAGAATGGAAAGCTTCCACCTGTAACAAGCAATTCAGTTTTACAACTGCTAAAACTGATCTGAAGCCCGAGTATGGTGTTCTACTTGACATAACGAACAAAATGATGTTTGGGGCCATTGGAAGCCTGAGTCAACTCACCCAAGAGAGATACAAGGTTATGATTCACCTTGCTGAAGGGCGACAAACAAACTGGGCAGAATTTGTCTTTCAACAATTCAAACATCAAGTCGTTAAGGCCTCTGACTCAAAGAAATCTGGCAAATTTGAGTCCAAGGTAGGACTTGTTCTAAGAATGAGTAAAATGCTTGAAGAGCTGCTGAAACTTCCAAGTGATGAAACACTACCAGTTCTTATCTCTGACTGGATTTCCAAGAAAGGAACTGCCCATCTTCAATCACTAAGGAGAAAGAGAAAAGCCAAGGCCAAGACAAGCAACCACTCTTCGAGCAACTCAACTGCCAACGCCGTTCATTCTCCAAAATCAAAGAACGGATCACCAGTTGATTTCCAGGTTTGCTCTGATCTAGATGAGCTTATTCCATTCATTGGAATCCCTCATCCAAACTATGGAGCAGACTACTTCAGAAGCACTTGCCCTCCTCTCCAGCTGACTGAAGAAAATATTCGCACTTTCTACAGTGGTGAATATGCAGTTAAAGGTGCACATAAGGAAGTGACCAATCTCCTTCTCACTCACTTTGCTTTTGTTGCACAACATGACCAAGAGTTGTTTAAACAACTTCACCGGTATTTCTACCGGTATAACTGGAGACATTCTATGTCTATCCAGTCTCACTTTTTGTTAACTGCCTTTCATGGCATGAGCTACTGGTAACGTGAAGAAACATGGAGCATTAAATGGATAGGATCGTCAAATCCATTTCGGTGCAAGTCCAGCACATCATGAATCACCAGCTTGTCAATAAGATTCCAGCAACCACCTTATTAGCAGAATTCAAGACCAGCATCATGCCTTAAGCAGTTGGGATTGCCAATCAATCAGTTAATTGTCAAACTGGCTCGCTTTGTCAAAAACTGAACTTTGATAATCTATCAAGTAAGTCAGCTGAGCCATCACGACAAACTCCAACTGCCACCGAAAGGATAGAACCACATCTATCACATACTGAAGCTGTGGCTACTCAGAAGAATCCAAGGCGTGCTGACGAGAGCGATAGTGATGATGAAGACACTGCCACATCACCAAGCCTCCTATCCAAGAGCTATGTCACTCCACTGCTCACATCTAGCTCAAAAGGCATGCAATTGCCTATGAAAAATGATCAGTTTCGATCATCGCCAAAGGGAACTTCACAATCCCTTAGTCAAAGGATGAAAAACTCGTCAGTTGCCATCCAGCTTCACCTTCACCAAGCTAGGAGGACAGCAAGGCCTGAATTGCCAAAGAACAAAACTATCTCCAAAGGAAGCAGTGCAGCTAGTCCAGCTAGGCCCTTCAAGAAGCGAAAACTATCTACTGAAAGCCAAGCAACAGATCAAGCCAATTGATCAATTCAGTCTAGTTGCAGCTTCAGCTTCAGCCAGCTCATCAGCGACAACTAAGAATCAAGACTCAACTGATCATCCAATCGCTGAGCAGTCAATCAGTTGGACTGTATCCCAACTGAATCCGGATAAGTTTTTTTATTTTTCAAAGCTTATCATAATTACATTGTTACCGTTAAGATTATGAAATTTCTTATATTATATTCAACGGCTCCAATTTGAAAATAGGGCTCTATCTCACTAGTTGCCATTAATATCTCTGCATTGATACTACATCATCTCTTCAAAGAAAAAAAGAAAATATAATTTTCTAATGAGATATAAATAGCAAGATTTGTAGAAAATATTTTACTATTTATGGAAACTACCCCATTTTCAAAATTGCTTCTCCTCAGCCACACGATCATAAAGTTACCTCACGATTGAACGGCTGGAATGCATGCATCATTAATTCAGCTAATCATCTATCAAATCGGATGGCTAATCATCTAAGAAAAGCAATCGAGTGTCCTCGATTTCTGCATGCAAAGCTGAATAAATATGTGCAAGGAGATGAAGGCTACGATCATTTGCAAACTCTTTCTCACTCTTGCTTTGATCACCTACAAGCTCTCTCTCTCTCTCTCTCTCTCTCCTCTCAACACACTTGCATATCTAAACAAGAAAAGCATCATTTTGCAGATATGAAGCTCCCATTTCAGATGGTAGATGTCAAATCGCTAGAGCGCAAGATGAAAAAGGATAAGACTCTAAATGAATACTCTGATACTTGAATGAAAGCATGCCTAAAATGAAAGAATGCTAAGTCTAAAAATGCTCTGAAACTTAAAGTCTAAATGCTCCAATACTTGAATTTCATGCATACCTTGAATGCTTTGATACTTGAATAAATATCATGAATCAAATTTGCTCTGATTTCAAGAATCTGCTTAAGCAAACTACAATAAGTATATCAAATGTACATTTGCAGTTTTTCCATCATCATTGACAAAGTTTTGACATCATCAAAAAAGGGAAAATTGTTAGGAAAAACTATCAAGGAACCTCTAGATTAGGTTTTGATGAGATGTCAAAATTATTTATGAAAAACTAACTAAAATTCAAGTTGTAGATCTGAGCTGATCGATCCTGAGCATCAAAAAGGAACTCAAGTAAAGTCAAAGTCAACCAATCAGGAGTATGGTCTGCAAACTAAAGGATACGTCATCCAGTTAGAAGTCAACTCAACTGAGGAGTCAAAAAGTTGAATCAGTCAAAACAAACTGACAACTAAGTCAGCTGACCTGAGGGAGAAAAGAGTCGACTAAGACTGAAGGAACTAATAAGAGATCAGACTGGAAATATCCAACTGATGGCTAAACTGAAGTAAACAAGACAGATCAGCTAAAGGCCAAAACTGAAATCAGCCAACTTATGATTCGTCAAACTGACAAGAAAGCTCAAGAGAAATCAAGCTGACAAGCTAGCCAAGAACTTGAGATCAGTCGAACTGGAGAGACAAAGCTCAGAACTGCCAACTGGAGCAATGGCCAAACTAAGCTGACAAGCTCAAAACTGCCAACTAGAGCAATGGCCAAACTGAGCTGACAAGCTTAGAACTGCCAACTGGAGCAATGACCAAACTGAGCTGACAGGCTCAAAACTGTCAACTGGAGCTACGGCCAATCTGAGCTGACAAACTCAATACCACCAACTGGAGCAATGGCCGAACTGAACAGACAAGTTCAGTACTACTAACTGGAACTCAAAAACTGAAGCAAGAGAACCCTGGAGTTATTGCTCAAACCGGTGAATCTTGGAATAAATGCTTCAACGAAGATCCTGGAATTAAATATCCAATGAAGATCGATTGGCAAAGTAACGGCTACTTCAACCAAAAGCTCCAGCGATCAATAAAGACCATTTTCCATTGATGATCCAACAGAGCCACCGATCAATGGAACTCAACGGTCATAAAATCACTCCTCTATAAAAGACGAGTGAATTAAAACTTTTAAGAGACACAACTCTTCGCCTTCATAACTTTCACATATACATTCTTGAAATATTCAAGCAAGAGCTTTTCTTTCTCCCTCCCACCTAAGCTCAAGTTTAGCATTTGATAAAAACTGCGAGAGTCCAACTGAGAAGAAGAACTCAAAGAGTCAAGATATTCAGCCAGCTGTTGACGATCCAGCCATGGCAGCTTTCTCAGTTTCAGCAATACAATGATCAACTTCTCAGCTCAACTAAAGGAGCACATCAGTTGATAACCCCCATTAAAGACTAATCTCTTGAAGATCGAAAACTTTGTAAAGACGACTATAGCACCTACCTTTCTAGCGAGCAGTTAGGGACTTCAAGTGTGAGCCGTTGACCCGCTGAGGTAGCGAGCAGTTACCAGGTTCAGCCAACTGTCCTTTATTGTGTAATTTGTAAAGAAACTCAAGTTATATAGTGAAGTTGCCCTTCTGCGGAAGGAAGAGAAGACGTAGAAGTTTGAGACTTCGAACCTCTATAAATCTCTTGTATGCTGTATTGTTTTGTTTATTATATACCTTTGAATTGCACACAATCTCACACAAGCTGCACCCAAACTGCCTTAACTGATCAATAAGTTCGTGCATAGATAAGTTTCTCTAAATCGAGTCAAAAGGGCCCCATTATTCCGCATTTAAAGTGAAAGTTTTTAATCAGTTTATTCACCCCTCTTTCTAAACTGATATCGACTCGCCCGGGACCAACACTAAGTATTCCAGCCTAGTTGATAATTTACTAAAATGGATATTCAGATAAATTAGTGTCGTCCTCCGGTATTGGATAGTAATGGCAAGAACTATGCGATGTGGAAATCATGCATGAAGATGTATATCAAGTCCATTGATGAAAGGGCTTGGTTGGCTGTAATTGAAGCTTGAACTCCTCCAAGGATGGAGGGACCAGATGGAAATTTCATTTTTACTCCAGAAACTTAATGGACTAATGAGGATAGAATAATCTCTAACTTCAATTCTAGGGCATTGAATGCCATTTTTGTTTCAGTGGATGTTCTATGTTTTAAAATAGTGTGCAACTGCACATCGGCTTATCAAGCATGGAATATTTTGCATGAACATTGTGAAGAATCAACAAGTGTTCGCTAAATAAAGTTAAGAATGCTTACTTCCAAGTTCAAAATGTTACAAATGATGGAAGATGAGACCATAACATTGTACACGGAAAGGCTGTCTGAAATTTCAAACGAGTCTACCGCACTTGGTTGTCCTATCTCGAATGAGAGTATGGTGAGCAAACTTCTTCGAACCCTTCCCGAAAGGTTCAACATGAAGATATCCGCCATTGAAGAGGCTCATAATGTGTCAAATATAAGCCTGAGTGAAGCCGTGAGTATTTTGCTCACTTTTGAAATGAATCTTGAGAACCAGGATTCTAACAATCCTTCTAAAGGAATTGCACTTCAATCCTCTACGGTGGTTCCCAATATTCAAGATGATGTTGAAAACATCCTGGAAATCAAAGAAGATGAAAATTTGAGCGTTGCTCTACTTATTAAAAAATTTAACTCTCTTGTTCGCTCTATGAAGAAGGGATCACCAAACTTCAAACCAAGAAGGTTGTTTGATTCTCCTTCTCCTGCATCATCTAGATCTTCAAAGTCGTCTAAATCCTCTGATGACACCAGAAGGAACATTGACTTAGTCCAGTGCAGAGGATGTTTAGGTTTTGGACACTATGCAAATGAGTGTCCTAATGTACACAGAAAGCAAAGCCAAAACTATAATGCAGCTGTGTTAAGTGATGAATCAGATGATGAGGAAACTGAAAAGCAAACCATTTTGTTTGTCAGAGTCAATGAAGAGGTTGATGAAATGATTGAAGCATTGAATGACATTGATGAAGTTGATTTCGACTACGATCTTAATCTTGACAGTGAAATTCCAGAGATTCCGAGCAATGTCTCAGCCGATGTTATACAAGAAATTGCTAACATCCCTCCAAACACCACAAATTGGTATGAGATGAAACTGCTGGATGAGTTTTGTAATACTGCTGAAGTATCTCAGATTGAAGAAGATAAGTCCGACATCAACCACAAGGAAGCACTTCGACATCTACATAATTTTGTGGATGAAGTTTATGTCTAATGGACTGAACAGTCAAAAGAATTTGGAATGCTCATGGAAGAAAACCAAATTCTAAGATGAAGAGTGATGGATCTGGAGATTCATATTATTAGGAGTGATGCTGAGATGAATAAGTTGAAGAAAGAATTTGATGATGCATCAAAAATCTTTCGACAACTTAATCAGGGAACATCAACCCTAAATAAAGTTATGATACTGGGACAAAATACCCGAACAGGTTTGGGCTATGCCTCTAGTTCATCTATGTCTGTTTCTAACAACAAATTTGTAAAGTTTGTGAAGGGTAAAAGCTCGAAGGGTGTTCTAGAAGGTGTAAAAAATGATGTCAAAAAGAGTATTTCAGATACTATTAATAATGGTGTCAAGAGAAGTTCTCCAGAGGATGTGATTACGAATGTCAAGCAGAATGTTGAAGACAAAGCTAAAACAAAAAAAAATACATTTGTCATTACTGCCAAGAACCTGGACACATCAAACCGTACTGCTTCAAGTATCATGATGATATAGCAGCAGAGAAGATCACTGGGGAAACATCTTCCAATCTCAGTAAGAAGAAGAAGAGGTCTAAAAAGGCCAAAGTTTCTTGCAATGTGGTTTACACCTCTTTAAAAGCCAACATTGTAGGTACATGGTACTTTGACAGTGGATGCTCACGTCACATGACAGGCAATCCCAAGTTTCTTGATGAGTATTCCTCCTCAAGTAAAGGAAAAGTAAGCTATGGAGGAGGAGCACAAGGTAATATTGTTGGTAAGGAAACCTTGAATGTCAAAAATTTCCCAAAATTACGTAATGTTCTTCATGTTGAAGGATTGACTGCAAATTTGATAAGCATTAGTTAACTATGTGATGACGGAATGCATGTCAGGTTTAAAAAGACACGTGTGAAGTGTTTAACAGTGATGATAAATGTATCATGTTCGGGAGTCGTGTATTGGATAACTGTTATCATGCAGACAAGAATGTTAAATGCAATGTTTCTGTCAATGTTGACACACATCTTGTACATCAAAAACTTGGCCATGTGAGCTTTCGAAGCCTGAAGAAATTAATTGATGTTGATGCTGCTAGAGGGATTCCTCCAGTAAAGATCGATCTCAATGTCGTGTGTGGAGCATGTTAAAAGGGCAAACAAGTAAGATCTCCTCATAAAAGTCTTACTGAATGTCAAACCACTAAATGTTTTAATTTAATTCACATGGACATAATGGGTCTAGTTGATACAAAAAGCATGAGTGGAAAAAGATTTATTCTTGTTATAGTAGATGATTTTTCACGATTCACATGGGTTGAATTTCTTCAAGAAAAATTTGAAGCTTTCAAGATGTTCAAAAAGTTCTGCAGATCCGTGTCTCGTCAGTATGAGACTAACATCAAATGTGTAAGAACCGACCATGGTCTCAAATTTGAGAATTCAATGTTTGATGATTTATGTGACAAGCAAGGCATTATTCATGAGTACTCTACACTGAAAACTTCTCAACAAAATGGAGTGGTTGAAAGGAAAAATCGTACTCTACAGGATATGTCAAGAGCAATGTTACAAACTCAGTGTTGGTCAAAAAAACTTTGGGCTAAAGCTGTTAATACTACCTGTCACATTGGAAATAGGGTGATCCTTCGTCCTGGAAGGAAAGAAACCCCCTATGAACTCCTGAAAAACAAAAAACTAAATCTGAAATACTTTCATGTTTTTAGTTGTGTTTGTTATATTCTCAATGGCAGGGATCACTTAGGAAAATTCGATTCAAAGAGTGATAAAGGAGTGTTTCTCGGTTATGTCTCAAATAGTCGAGCATACCGTGTGTTGAATCTAAGGACTAAAACTGTCCAAGAATCGATTAATGTTGTTTTTGATGATCACACAGGAATTGCTTCGAAATCTGAAGAAGATAAAGTTGAATATCTTCTTGAAATCGAGGTTATGTCAACAGACAAGTTTGAACATGATGATAAAAACAAGTCTTCAGACAATGTTACTGAAGGTGACAAAGCTCCTATCGAATAAGTGAACCAAAGAGAGACCCACCAAGTCGAATAAGGAAAAATCATCCAAATTCCCAAATTATTGGTGATGAATCTGAAGAAGTTCAAACTCGAAAGAAGAATTCAAGTGACTACAAAGAAATGGTGAAACTGGTATGTATGTCCTCCCTCACTGATGCATTATTTAATACATGTTTTCTGTCTAACATTGAACCCAAGAACATCAAGGATGCTCTTAAGGATGATTTCTGGGTTAATGTTATGCATGAAGAATTAAATCAATTTGTTAGAAACAATGTGTGGGAATAGGTTCAACGTCCAAAAGAAAAGAATGTTATTGGAACCAAATGGATTTTTAAAAATAAAACGGACGAATCAGGCAATGTTGTTAGAAACAAAGCTCGTCTAGTTGCTCAAGTTTATACTCAAGTTGAAGGAGTAGACATTGACGAAACCTTTGCTCCTGTGGCAAGGATGGAGTCTATTCATCTTTTGGGTGCCATTGCAAGCTATGTTGGTTTTACTTTACATCAAATGGATGTTAAAAGTGCCTTTTTGAATGGTTACCTTAATGATGAAGCCTATGTTGAACAACCTAAAGGATTCAAATGTCATGAGAAACCATTGCATGTTTTTAAGCTTAAGAAAGATTTGTACGGTCTTAAACAAGCTCCTAGAGCTTGGTACGCTAGGCTAACTGAATTTTTACTTGAAATTGGATTTTCAAGAGGTCAAGTGTATAAAACCCTTTTCATTAAGAGAAATCAACGACATATAACTGTTGCTCAAGTATATGTTGATGATATTGTTTTTGGTTCCACTTGCACTAATTTGCTCAAGGAATTTGTAGACTCAATGTGCGGCACATTCGAAATGAGCATGGGTGGAGAGCTCAACTATTTTCTTGGTCTACAAATTAAGCAAGATAAGGATGGCATCTTCATTTCTCAAAACAAGTATGCTAAGGGATTGGTTAAACGCTTCGGGCTTGAAGATGCTAAACTAATGAAGACTCCTATGGGAACCTCAGAAAAATTGAGCAGAGATGATGTTGGTGTCGATGTTAATTCTACTATGTATAGAGGAATGATTGGTAGCTTATTGTATTTAACAGCCAGTCGTTTTGACATTTTGTTTAGCATTGGTGTTTGTGTGAGATATCAATCTCAGCCTAAAGAATCACATCTCAAAGCTGTTAAAAGAATTATTCGATATATTTCAGGCACTATTGATTTTGGTATTCGATATTGCAAAGACACCAACATTCAACTTGTAGGGTTTAGTGATTCTGATTGGGCAGGTGATGTCGATGACAGAAAAAGTACTAGCGGTGGATATTTTTATTTAGGCAACAATCTGATTTCATGGTCAAGTAAGAAACAAAATTGTATCTCACTTTCTACAACCGAATTAGAATATGTTGTTGCCGCTAATTGTTGTGCTCAATTATTATGGTTAAATCAAATGGTGTTTGATTATGGTCTGACAAGTCCATCAATGACATTGCTGTGTAACAATGTCAATGCTATTGAGATTTCCAAAAATCCAGTTCAACATTCACGAACTAAACACATTGATATTCGACACCATTTTATTCGAGATCTTGTGGAACGAGAAATCATCAAGATAGATTATATTTCCATAGAGAACCAAATCGTCGATATTCTAACTAAACCTTTGGATCTTGAGAGGTTTTCTTCATTAAGAAAATTTCTTGGTATGTGTGTTGTTTAGATAGTGTCCACAATCCTGATGTTTAAGATATATGTTATGTGTCTTGACATCGGGAAAATGTGTTTTGATTCTGATCAATTAAAGTATTGTTTGACTAGTAATTAATTCATGCGAATTTATAACTAGTCAACTTCATTTATTTGACCGAATCTGCTATACATAAAAAATATATATTTCAATATTTTTAATTTATTTGGGGTTGTTATGATAAGCGGGTCTCCGTATCTCAAGATTTAAAGTTGAAAAGTGGGTCCGCTTAATCTTTCCTTTTCATACTTCCTTTTTGGCCTCATTCTCTATTCCTCTCTCTCTCTTTCTCCCTAACCGTTCATCTTCCCTCTCATCTGTGCAAATTTTCTTTGCTTCGTTCTCAAACTTGCTTCAATGGCCTACCCAAATCCGTACCAGGCCATGATGATGGTTTTATAGAAAATGATGGAGATGTCACAAGGTACTCCGTCTTCTACCTCTACTCAAGCTCAACCTTCAAACCCTACTTCCTCTTAGTCTCCAACTCCCGTACCACTTTCTACTCCATTCACTACTCCGACAGTCCCCTCACAAATCGATGACCCAATTCCACAGCCTTTAGCTCAAAAACCCTCTTCTCCGACTACCCAACCACACTCTGAATATATCCATCCTGATCTCGTCATCCCTCCTGGAACCGAGATTTTAAACCCTACGACACTCACCTTTCATGTCCTAGGGGATCCTGAAAACCCCATTAATCATGACCTTCCTACTCACTCCCAGTTTCTCTCTCAACATGCTAGCCCTCTATCTCCTACCCAGAAGTCTAAACGTCTTCACGGTAATACTCCTTTGTCTACTGCTGAGCAACCCCGCTCGTTTGATCCCGATGCTCCTATTTCTGCTGATGTTGAAGCAAATGTTGCTTCCACCCAGGAGTGTCTCAATAAAGAAGGTCAGACATCCTCCTCCTCTTACTCAGGTACTGCCCTAGATGTTTCTCTTGCTTATAGCATGACATTTTATTCTGAAGAAGCCAAACAGTCTTACAAACTTTTTTCTCAAAGGGCTTTCAAAATTGAAAAAATTATTGATGTTTTGAGTTTCAAACATTATGGCATGGATGAGTTTTTGAAGGGGCGAGGGCTTTAGAAATCTGTTACAGAATTGTTGGTTTTTGATCCTGCAGTTGTGTATGAATTTTATTCTAATATTTCTATTGATATGGGGAACTCCAATAAATCGTGCTATGGTACTGTGTATGTTCGTGACAAAATTTATAATTTTAATCCCACTTTGATTAACTCATTTCTTCGATTGGATAATGAGGACTCTGTAATCTCATTGGATCTCATCAATGATGTTGTAAATGGGATTACTGGAGGCCTTGTTACTAAATGGATGCACAAAGTGCCCTCATCCAAGTTAACCTTCTTTTACACAGTACTTCATAAGATTACAATTTGTAACTAGCTTCCCACCTCTAATGCTTCTGTCCTCATCGTAGATCAAGCTATGTTGCTCTACAAAATTGGCACTCACCTTCCCTTTAACCTTGGTGCTTCTATATTTGAGTACATTCTTAGGTCTGCCTCTAAAATCAGCTTCTCTAATCACTTGCTCTTTCCCTGTCTGATTCATGCCTTGCTCACAAGCCAAGGTCTCAAAGTGAGTAAGAACAAGCTTACTCTTGAGTATTCGACAATATCTATTGTCAGGCCAAATGCAGGTGATGGAAGAGTTATTAATCTTCCATTTGGAGCTGGTGATGATGTTCATAAGCATTCCTCTTCTAATGTTGCTCATGCCTCTCCTCTCTCGGGTGCAGTTCCTCATCCCCTGTAGGAGCGTCTCCTAGCATTCCTATTGTAATGCTTCCATTGGAGACACTTCATGCTCAGATTGATCACATCACTTCTGCTGTGCATATTCTCTATCATGTTCGTGAAGTTTTCACCAGCTTGCTTTCTACACAAAAAGGGGGAGATGATGAAGTTGTTAAAGATAAAGAGGCTGATGTGGAAGAAGTTTGTGAGGAGGCTAGTGTTAAGAAGAAGGGTGTTGCCAAAGCCAAGGGGAAGCGGAAACTGATTTGAAGTTTGTAATACTTCTACAAACAATGTTTAATTTATGTTCAAACAATATTTTTTTGTTATGTGCTGGACGCGTTTTAAGATACAATGTGCATCTTTGTTTTTGTTATGAATGGGATCTGAACAAACAAGTTTCTTTTTGAAAATGCTTGGTATGTGTTCAGGATGATTTTGTGTGATGCTCGTTAAGTTTTTTTCACTTCTTACTTTGGGTATCTGTTATATACCATATTTGTTGTGCATGATGAGTATAGAAATATTTTGGGATGTTGAATGATTTGCTAATCACTCAATGTGCCTTGGCTGTTTTATGTTGAACTTCTGCTTAACAATAGTGTTATAGTAGGGATATTACCTGTTGTATGATGATTAGCTTAAGAGGGAGTAACCCTTAAGGGGGATCGAGATTTATGTCTCCATTTTCCGTTGCGATTCTAAGTGTACATAATTCATTGAGTTGTATGTTTTGTACAGAAAGGCTAAGATTAAGGGGGTGATTGTAAAGTTATGTATAACATTGTGTTCAATGTTGAACAAAATGTCATACAATCCCTATGACATTGTCCGTGACATTTATCGTGTCTAATCTTATCATTTCCTAGTTTTTAGGATTTATAATTTTTAATAAATTATTTTATATTTGTCCATCTTAAATCATATAATTCCACTAAATCTTTATTTCAAATAAATGGATATATATGATTGAGATATTATTTTAAATAAAGTTTGATTTAGTCAAACTTTATCTCCTATTATTTAGGTATCTTGTTATCTTCTATTTAACCGTTTATTTTCAGAGATTAACGTGCTGGAACTCTAGAGAAATGAAGGAGAACGTGAATAGTGTTTCTAGCAACACCATGAAGACGGTTTTATACAAAATAGTGGACTAGTGGCGGTTATCTACATCACACGTTCAAGGAGATAACTTGGACTTCAAGCCTATTCAAGTGAAGATATTTAAAGGAGTTGATTCTCATTTGAAGAGGCTATTCGAGCAGAGAATATATCACCTTGAGAGTGAGAAGATACAAAGCTCGAATCACAAACTTTGCAACTTGATTTCTATCGATTTCTTCTTTTTCTTTTCGTGTTTTCTTTGTTCAACCAATTCATGTGAAAAGGTTGTTCAATTCAGATTAGATAGAAGATATCTAAGACTAGGAATCGTTGCTGGTTTGTAATCAAATTAACTGGTAGTTTGATTTGTCATTTTTGAATAGAATTTAGTCTAAAAACTAGATTTAGGTTCATGTACATTTGTTGATGTGTGTGGAACATTTGTTCAACATAATCAACTATATTGTTTATGCTTGTGAAAGCCTAATTTCGCTATATGGCAATCACATACATGTTGTGTGTGATTTAAAATTTATTCTCGTGCAATCGTATTTTTATTTCGTTGCTATTTTGTTAAGATAGCAAAAATTACTTTCCTTAACATTGAGTTTGACTTTACAACCTGTATTCGATTTTCAATAATTTGGGCAACAAATTCCAACACATATGATGTTTTATAACTTAAAAGTTTATGAAACTTTTATTATAAAAGTTTGGTTAAATAATTTATTTTAATCTAATTGTTAGATTGAAATATAATTATTATTATTTTTTAAATCAAATAAACCAATAAGATTGTATTTTGTTAAAACATTTGATGTTTTATAACTTAAATTTTTTTGAAACTTTTATTATAAAATAATGAGTGGGAGAAGGTTTTATGAAAATAATACCTATAGTCTCCACTATTGATAAAAACAAGGTGAGATTTTAGTGACGCCTCGCGACGACTAGCTTTCATCCTCCTACGGAAGGCTTTCACTAAAAATCAATAATCAAGGCTTTGTCTCCGAAAGGATAAGTTTTTAAAATTTAATTCTTAATCTTCCTACCCTACGACGGCGATTATGAATTAGTTTTAAAAGACTGAAATAGTGGGTTACACTCATAAAAATATTAATAAATTGTTTGTTAATATTTTTGACTAAAATAAAAGGTGATTAATAAAATAAATAAAGATATGAGATGTCTTGATAATTTATTTTATTAATGGAGATTGTCTCTATTTAATTATCTTTTGATTTGACCTACCCTACGGCGGCATATCAATTGTGAGATTAAATTACCTTGGAATTGGTAGGATAAATTGTTATTGCATCATTTATCACATTTATGATTCCTAAAGTACATGTTATGTGATGTTTGTTCTTATATTTATGTCGCTCTATTTATTTTTCAGTAATATGTCTAGTCCAATGCTTGCACTGCTTCATGAAAAATTATCTGGTGACAACTTTGTCAAGTGAAAAAATAACATTAATATTGCACTCGCATGTGAGAATCTGA
This sequence comes from Perilla frutescens, assembly GCA_026008535.1. NCBI lineage: Eukaryota > Viridiplantae > Streptophyta > Magnoliopsida > Lamiales > Lamiaceae > Perilla > Perilla frutescens. The sequence goes on from BRKX01000003.1 coordinate 57,384,234, forward strand.
AATTTGTTTTGACTAATAATGTTCCGCCTGAACACCCTGCAAATACCGCTCGTAATGTACGAGATAATTATGAAATATGGGTTATGGCAAACAATAAGGCTCGTGTCTATATGCTTGCCAGTATGAATGACGTGCTTAGACTAAAACATGAGAACACAGAGACTGCTCGTGGAATGATGGAGTCTCTGAATGAGATGTTTGGTCAACCTTCTATTCAATCAAGGCATGAGGCTATTAAGATGGCCATGAATGCTAAGATGAAGAAGGGACAGTCAGTGGGAGAACATGTTTTGAACACGATCAACTACTTCACTGAAGCCGAAACCCATGGTGCAACTATTGATGATGGCACCCAAGTGAGTATAATTTTGGAATCACTCTCACCTGCTTTCCTACAATTCAAAAGCAACTATGTGATGAATAAGCTGAATTATACATTAACTCAGTTGCTGAATGAATTGCAAACTTTTGAGGCCATTTCGATTGGAAAGGTCAAAGAAGGGGAGGCAAATGTTGCCGAGAATAAGAAATCTTGTTCTAAGAAGAGAAAAGGCAAAGGTCAAGGTGGACAATCAAAAAAAAAGAAAAAGAAAGTTTCTTATGAAAAAAAAACAACAGTTCTTCAAAGAAACCGAAGGGAAAATGTTTCCATTGTAGTGAGAATGGACATTGGAAAAGAAATTGTCCCAAGTACCTTGCTCAGTTAAAGGAGAAAATGAAAGGTAAATTTGATTTACTGGTTCTTGAATCTTGTTTGGTGGCAAAAGATTCTTCTACTTGGGTAGTTGACTCGGGCGCTACTAATCACGTTTGTTCTTCTTTGCAGATGCTTAACTCTTATGAAGAGCTAGCAGATAGTTCTTTCACTATGCGAGTAGGCAATGGTGCAGTCGTTTCGGCAAGAGCAGTGGGAGTTGTTAAACTTAATTTTATAGATAGGATTCTAGTTTTGAACAATGTTTATTACATTCCTAGTTTTCGCACAAATTTGATTTCTGGTTCAAAGTTGCATGAACAATTGTTTTCCCTTTCTTTCAGTAATAATGAGATTATTATTTCCAAGAATTGGCGTAATATTTGTAGTGCAAAAGTTGAAAATGGACTCTATTTAATTAAGCCAAATGAACAACCACTGCTAAATGCCGAAATATTTAGAGTAGAACATCTTAAAAGGCAAAAGGTTTTTCATGATAATGATACATATCTTTGGAATCTTAGATTAGGTCATATTTCACTAGAGATGATAAATAGGCTAGTAAAGGATGGTCCTTTAAGAGAGCTAAATGTTAGCACTCTCCCTATTTGTGAATCATGTCTAGAAGGAAAAATGACTAAGAGAGCTTTCACGGCAAAGGGATCTAGAGCCAAAGAACCTCTTGAGCTTATACATAGTGATGTTTGTGGTCCTTTGTCCACACAAGCTAGAGGTGGTTTTGAGTACTTTGTCACTTTTATTGATGATTACTCTAGATATGGATATCTTTATCTTATGCATAGGAAATCCGAAACTTTTGACAAGTTTAAGGAATTCCATGCAGAAGCTGAAAAGAAGCTAGGTAAATCTTTGAAGTGTCTTTGATCTGATCAAGAAGAGGAGTATATTGATACCGAGTTCAAAGACTATTTGATAGAGCATGGTATTTTACACCAACTCACAATACCTGACACCCCTCAGCAAAATGGTGTTGCTGAAAGGAGAAACCAGACTTTGCTTGATATGGTTAGATCCATGATGAGCTACTCTATACTGCCCGATATGTTCTGGGGATATGCGTTGCAAACAGCAGTATACATTTTGAATGTAGTTCCGTCTAAGTCAATCCTAAAGACACCTCTAGAGTTGTGGAAAGAAAGTACACCTAGTTTACGCCATTTTTACATATGGGGGTGTCCAGCACATGTGCTTAAAGGAAAGACTGGAAAATTGCATCCACGATCAGAAGTGTGTCTGTTCATAGGATATCCCATAGGAACAAGAGGAGGTTTGTTTTATGATCCACAAGAAAAGAAAGTAATAGTTTCGACTAATGCTATCTTTCTTGAAAATGATTATATGCAAAACTTTCGACCTCGTAGTAAAGTTGTACTCGAGGAGTTATTTAATGATAAGATCAAACCACAGTCCACAAAAGTTTGTTGGAGAAACCACTAATGATACCACTGAACCAAATCAGAATATCATGGCACCTAGACGCAGTAGGAGGGTGATTGTTCCACCGATCCGCTATCGTCAAGATGAAGAGGCAAATGTTGCCATTTCTGATGGAGTCGATGATGATCTATTAACATTTAAATATGAGATGGAAGATTCTGATAAAGAGAGATGGCTTGAGGCTATGAACCAAGAAATAGAGTCTATGTATTCCAATTCTGTCTAGGCTCTTGTAGATCTACCTAAAGGTGTCAGACCAATAGGGTGCAAATGGATCTATAAGAGAAAGAGAGGTATGGATGGGAAAGTAGAGACTTTCAAAGAAAGGCTTATGGCTAAGGGTTATACTCAAAAGGAAGGAGTCGACTATGAAGAGATTTTCTCTCTTGTAGCCATGCTTAAATCTATGCGTATACTTCTTTCAAATATGGTAGATGGATGTCAAGATGGATGTCAAGATGGATGTCAAGATGGCCTTTTTGAAATATGGTAGATGGATGTCAAGATGGCCTTTTTGAATGGCTATCTAGATGAAGATAGCTACATGCAGCAACCAGAGGGTTTTGTAGCTGAAGGGCAAGAGCAAAAAGTCTGCAAATTGCTTAGATCCATTTACGGACTAAAGCAAGCCTCTCGGTCTTGGAACCATAGATTTGATGAGACCGTTAAACATATGGTTTTGACCAAAACATTGATGAACCTTGTGTCTATAAGAGAATCAAGGATGGTAAAGTGGCATTTTTAGTGCTTTATGTGGATGATATTCTACTTATTGGGAATGATGTGGAAACATTATCTGCAATTAAAGACTGGCTGGCCAAGCAATTCCAAATGAAAGATTTGGGAGAAGCGAATTATATTCTTGGAATTCAAATTGTTCGAGATCGCAAGAATAAATTATTAGCACTATCTCAAGCATTTTATATTGATAAGATGATGTTGCGTTATAAAATGCAAGATTCCAAAAAGGGTTACCTACCAACCCGACATGGAGTCGTTCTCTCTAAGGAATAGTGTCCTAAGACACCTGAAGAGGAAGAAAACATGAGACACATACCATATGCCTCTGCAGTATGGAGCCTATTGTATGCCATGTTGTGTACTAGGCCCGAAATTTGTTATGCGGTGGGTATAGTCAGTCGTTTTCAATCAAATCCAGGAATTGATCATTGGATAGCAGTGAAGAATATTCCCAAGTATCTTCAGAGAACGAGAAACTATATGCTTATCTATTTGGGTGATAACCTTCAAGTAGATGGATACACTGATTCTGATTTTCAATCAGACAAGGATAATCGAAAGTCGATATCTGGGTCAGTGTTTACTCTTGGTGGCGGTGCCATAGTCTGGAGAAGTATCAAGCAATCCAGTACTGCAAACTCCACTATGGAGGCTGAATATATAGCAGCTTCTGAAACAGCTAAAGAAGCAGTATGACTAAAGAAGTTCCTTACTGATTTGGAAGTTGTTCCAAATTTGGATAGACCAATCACCTTATATTGTGACAATAGTGGTGCAGTGGCCAATTCAAAGGAACCTCGAATTCACAAGAGGTCAAAGCATATAGAAAGGAAGTATCATCTGATCCGAGAGATAGTACAAAGAGGAGACGCGACAATTCTCAAGATTGCGTCTGCTGACAACCTTGTTGATCCTTTCACCAAGACTCTGCCTGCAAAAGTGTTTGAGAGGCATATTTATAATTTTTGACTTAGAGACATGTCCCATATGCTTTAGGGCAAGTGGGAGATTGTTGGGGATTGTGCCCTTAAAGAAATTGTGAATTATTTTTATCTTATTTATAAAAGCGACATTTATTTTCGAACTAATATGCTTCTTGTATGCATTTATTTTACATCACAGAAAATCCCTAGTTTATTTAATGTTACCATAATCTTAGTATATAAGTGTTATATACAAGACGATTAAGATTATGGAAAATAGACTAAAAATGAAGTCCGTGATGAATTTAATTAAAGTATGAGATCTTTAATTAAAATGTCTCTAATGCAGCCCGATGACAATATGAATGTGATCATTTTATCCAAACCGTTGATGTGGAGACATCCAGTTGGGTGTATTTATATATGATATGATCATATAGGACTTGGATCGATTTAATTTAATTATTCCTTCAAATTCCGTTATAGAAAAGGAATATTAAATTAAATCACAAGATGATCATATATGAATAATCTTAATCCTGAGTGATTATAGACTCCTGTTTATTTCAATGTGATTCTTGATTTGCTCATTAAAGTTTGTTTGCCAACATTCTCTAAACTTGCATTTTAGATTCACGTTTGAATTAAATAGCTGGGAATGTAATTTATAGATATGGAATCCATTCCTTCTTTTGAGAAGCAGAAAGATAATTCTCTCATTTGTTAATTCTGGAACTGAGTGATTTGAGATCTCAAATTTATAAATCGTTTATAAATTAATCGCTCACTGGTGAATTAGTGGTAAATGAGAAAAAGAAATAATTGAAGAGGTTAACGGATATTACCTATCTTCAATTATGAATTATCTATGGAGGATTAATTCATATGAAATGATTAAATCAATGGACTGCTGAAATTCGTAGAGTAAATATGTTCTATGATTAAAGAGAGTGCAATTTTGAATTTTTAGTGGAATAATATCAGAATTAATAAGTTGAATAAATTAATTAAAGAGTTTAATTATTTGTTCAATTTATTGGTGCTCTTGATTATAGGTTCATGGTCCCCGATTCGCCTTCCTATTTTATTGACGGGTTAATAATAATTTTTATGTTCCTAAAGTGTTTTGAAAAATAAGTTTTCATAAAGTTTGGGCTTATGTGTAAATATTAGTTAATTCCGGGAATATATGATATTCCACAGTTTGACTGTGCTACGAATTAAATAAATATAAGATATTTATACTATTTACATATTAGTAATGATTAATAATTATTTGAGATAATTATTAATTTGTTTGCTTATCTACATGATTCTGAATCTGTTTAAGATAGATAACTGATATGTATTGGGATTTGACCTAATTCTAAATATAAATATAACATTAGTGTGAAGAATAAAAAAAACGCTGATTAGCTTCACGTGAGACGTGAACATTCAAATCAAAAGCTTATTAATTGATTTCTAAGAATCAGCTCACGAAAGACGAGATTTGATTAAAATCAAATAGTTTGATTTTGATTTCTCTTTTATCTTATGATTATATTTTAATTCAGATTATATATCGTCCCACTATTACTGCCCAATTCTACGATTTCATGTGATGAAATATTCGTAGAAAAAAATTAAGTTAGGAACTTAATAGATTTATTTCGGTGCCTACTCACTACCGTTCAAAATGGAGGATATTGAATCGGAAGACCGTGGTGTTTACGAGCTTTAAGATTCAAAGGTTGAACGAAAAATATGAAGGAGATTTAAGAAAAATATATTTTCTTTATCTCTTCTTTAGTATTAAATAAATTTAATTTGCATGGATATTTTGTTCTTATATCACGATCTATATTCTAATTTATACCGCTTCCGCTCCCGTTCGATTTGATCGAAAAGACGATTTTATTCGACCCGAAATAGTTTCGGATCGATTTAATTTCCAACAGGAAGGATTATAAAAATACCTGATACGTGCTACTCTTTTCTCTTTAGCCAACAATCACAGTTGTGCTCGAAATACTACAAGCTTGGTTGACTAGATTCGAGCTCTGGGGAGCGTTGGAGGCTACCAATTCATTCACCAAAGATAAATGGTGCGCCATAGTCGGTGGCAGAGACAAATAGCATACAACAAGTTTCAACAAACCAACGATGATAATGGCGAGTGAGAATGAAATGATTGGTTACCACTTTTTGGTTCAAGTGATAACTACATTCTTTCCAACTGACATGTTCAAAAATTTTCATTCTGAATTTGGACTAGCGCATGATGTTTACATGTACGATCAAGGTAAGAAGGAGAAGTAGAAGGAGGGTAAGGTCAAAAAGTCAAAAGTGAATTATTATGATTCAAATGCAGTTTGATATGATATCCTTGAAACATGTATGCTTGTATGTATCAATATTTTGTGGAGGTATTTTCTTAATTTTTTTTAATTCTAACCATTTTATTTTCTTATGTATGTACGATGAGGATCGAATTTTTGAGCCGAAATTGGATGACATTGATGTTGATCTTATTATCATGAGTATGTTCGATGAAGAATTGTCATCTTTTCAGTATGAAGCATAAAAGGAACTAGTTTTGCTACAATTGTTATAGGTAGTATGTAATAATTTTAATTTGTTTGTTAATTGTTTAACTCTCATTGCACTGTAATTCTCCAAGGACTATGATGCATATGATTTGAATGTTTTGTTCAGAGTCGTGAATCTTATGTTGTGTCAATACAATAAAATCTCAGTAAATTAATACTCGTTAAATTAATAAACACTTTAAGATAATATTTTTCTCCAGTCCCGACTTGGGCCAGTTAAAAATATCATAGATATCATAAGATAATATAATTTTGGAAAATCCTTATATAAATATATGGTCCCTTCAATATCATAAATTAATAAATATTTAAAACTACGAGCATAATTAAGTCATTTTAGTGAAATATGATTCTAGCGTTGTTTGTTTATTTCTTAAAAGTACTACCGTATCAACTGATTCTAAAGGTACTACTATATTAACTTATTAACTTTCAAATGAAATTTTTCATCAAACCACAATTAAATCTTTTTGAGTGAATTGTGTGGAGATAAACACATCGATCTACGACGGAAAATTGATCAAAAAGCTATCATATAAAATTGATTCATTTATCTTAAAAAAATGGTAAAATTTTCTCTCTCCATATATTTGAAGGGTTAAATTAGAAAAGAAAGCGTGAATATATGTAAAATAATAAATATTTCTGTAAATTAAATTTTAAAATATATATTCAGCAAAAATTTATAATTAATTAAATATTATTTTAAATACTACATTAACTCTTTATGGGTCAAATAAAAATATTTTTCAGGCAGACCCACATGTGTCTGTCGGTTATAACCATCACTCAAAAGCAGGTAAAACCTATTTGGCTTAAATCTATAATTAATGAAATATTCTTTTACATACTTAACTCTTATTTGTAAAGCACAATTACAATTAACTTGTATTTGTTAGTTTTGTATACTGGAAGACTCGTCTTTGTATATTTTTCTGATGATATGATGATATGAAATGAAAGTTATTGCAGCCACTGTTTGCATTTAGATTATGTTCTATAATTGTTTTATGCAATGTTCCATATACTTACATTGTAGATGATATGGTGTGGGGAGTCACACGGTAAGATCATATCATTAGAACCTTGTAATGTATTAAAGAGCTCACGGCTTAGATGGTCCTGAACACACCATCGGTACACCGTATAATAATCTGATAAGTTAGTTTATCTTGACTAACTGATTATTCTAGTACACTAGTTAGTGTATTGAGGAGGATCACGATAGGATACTATTCTCTGTCTTTGACCCAGTTACTGAGAGAATAAAGATCCACAGAGTTCGGGTTCTGAACTCATGTGATATTGGCGAGCATATGTGTGTGTTGTTTATTACTTTGATTTATCAATGGGTGAGATCTTTTCGTAGATCGAATTCGATATCTTGGGTAATAACAATGTATACATGATGTCTCGAGCAGTATGCATGAGCACTGTGTCCTGGTGCGCCAGGTTGATGATGTTCTCTTGAGGAAGCACAAGTTCATGTTGAAACCCTGCAGGTGGAATTTATTCCGTACATGAATAAAGCTTGTGTGGTACTACTCAAGGTTTCAGATGTTGATTAATTATAGCTGTCAGAGGCTTACATAATTAATTAACGAACATTATATCTTAAACACGGGGAATGGCTGGACTAAAGGAGAAAGCATATTCGTAAATATGTATTAAATTGGTAGGTCAGTTTACTTCTTTAGTGGAATAAAAGTAAAACTTAATTTATTTAATTATATCCTAAGTTTATTGGATATTGGATATTAAATAAATTAGTGGGCCAATTTAATATTCTTCTAGATCCCTGTTGTAGCCCAATTGACTGATAGTGGACTGGATATTGAACTTGAGATAGAGGCCCAGCCCAATAGGGCTGGAACATGAAATTTCGCCCCTCCCTATATATAAGGGGAGGGGGCACGAAATTTGATGATGAAAATCATAGGAAATCAGCCCCTCTTTGTCTCTCAAAGTTATCCACAGATTTCACAACTCTATCTAGTAGATTTCAGCCCACTCTGAATCTAGATACAGTCCGGGATTACAACAGAAGATCTTGGAGTAGAATACTGTGGTGGTCGAAATTTTGAGTGCTAGGTGGCGCCAACTACAGTTCATTCAACAGCAAGATTAGATCTTTAATCTTGTCCACAGACCGTCTATCGATTTGTAAGTAGATTCGTTTCTATGTCTTCCGCTTTATTAGATTCGAATCTGCTTTGCATGTTTTTTTATTAGACTGTGATAAACATACATGTTACATAAAATTATGATTTGCATGAACATGGATTAATGAATAACCAAATGATCCTGCGGTGGTTTAATTCGAAAAAACCCCAACAACTGGTATCAGAGCGGGTTTTGGCACTGTTCTAGGATTAATCCAAGCATAAATTTCGAATTGCATAATTAAAATTGTTGATAAATTAATGTCCTTTAAATTTTCAGATTTAATTGGCTATGTATTTCGATTTTATGGTATTCAACACTTGGAAGAATTTTTGATTGAATTCGAAAATTCTAGTTTTGGAAGTTTATGTAATTTTCGATAATCATGAAATTAAATTTGGAATGATATTTGATGTTCTTATTTGTTAGTTTTATTTCATGGTGGTGTTCGAAAATTAGAGCTCAATTTTTTCGAAAATTGAGGATAATTAAATCCCTAATTTTGTGTTTAATTTTTCGATGAACTAGAATCAAATTTGGATGGATTTTTGATCAAGATCAAAATTTCCAGATTTGAATTTGGATATGTTTCGAAAATTTTGTTGATTAGAAAAGGATTAGGCAATCTTTGATGTATATCTTAAGTTACCTATTTCTAATCAAGATAAGTTTGAAAATAGAATTTTAAATTTGGTAATTTTTGAAGTGGATCAAAATTTCCAGATTTATTATTGTAGCTATTTTCGAAACTTATGTATTTTATTTGGAATAGTTTTTGATTTATGTCAAAATTTCCAAATATGTTATTTTATGTAATTTTTTGAAAATTATTAAATTAATTTGGAATAGATTTTGATCAAAATCAAATTTCCAGATTTATTTATTAATGGGGATCGAAAATTATGATATTGGATTAAGATTTGATATTATTTGATGTATATCTTAATTTACCTAATTTTAATCTAGATAGATTTGAAAATAGAATTTTAAATTTGGAAGAATTTGAAGTGGATGAAATTTCCAAATTTATTATTGGTATTATTTTCGAAATCTATGGATTTAAATTGGATAAAGGTGATTTTGGATATATACAAATAATTATCAAAATTCAATTGTGATAAGATTTTAAATTTGGATAAGTTTTGGAAGATTTTGGATTGGAATCAAATCTCCAAACTTTATCCTTGAAGATTTAGATTCTTATGGATAATATTTGGATTAGATTCTTGATTTATATCAAGATATCCAATTATTATTTAATTAGGGTGGCTTGAAAATATTAAATAAATTTGGTGGATAATTATAATTAATTTCCATATTTATTTAAGTGATATTTTCGAAAATATACAAGATTAAAATTGGTGGATAATTATTTTAATTTCCAATTTTTATCTTGTGGATAATATCGAATTAATTAATTTAATTAATTGTAAAATTCGAATATTATTTAATATTCATGCATAGATATCATATGTTATTTTATGTGGATCATATAATACATGATTGTTGGTTTTTGTAGACTGTGTTTGTTTGCAGGTTTACCAACTATCATGGCTCCTTTATTTTATGTGATGTATGGTTATGTTGAATGGATGTTGGCCGTATGCCGGTTTGGCTACGTGATTTTAATCCATGAGAAAATCCATGGATTAGGTCTAGGTTTTATTTTACGTTGTTTTAATGTAATAGATATAAAGCTGTTAGGCCGAGTTTTTGAGTTGTAATTTTTTTTTTCAACGAAAACACCCCTAAGGGTGGGGCATTCGGCACCATGCCCAGCCTGTGAATAAATGAAGCAACGTCTCGTACAATGTCATGGGCGGGATATGTCCCAAAAGCGAACATATCCCTAACCAATCACGGGAACATGAAAGCAGAAAAATAAGCAAAGGAGATGCATCCACAACTCGGATGCAAACTCCAACAATAACGGAAGCACTAGAACGTGGAGCACAGCGACATACCAACTGAGACTCCAAACAGACAAACAAACCAAAATAATAAAATAAGACAAACATAAGAAACACGATCCGCATCAATGATACCTAAATCTGAAGTTGGGATAACCCAACTGATCCATCCGTACCAAGGAGAGCAGATATGTAGGAGCTGAAACATCATCATAAAATGTCAATACCGAGGTCTGGGCCCCTCTACCAGCAAGGAAATCAGCCGCCCGGTTCCCCTCACGAGGAATGTGCGTAAACCGAACATGCCGACCTCTACACAGCAGTCTGATGGAAGTGAGCGTGTGCCGGGTTACAGCCGACCCCTGACGCCCAGACTGCAACACCGAAACAACAGAAGCCGCATCCATCTCAATCCAAACATGATCCGAATACTGAACTGCAAGCCTAAGACCATGAAGAAGAGCCTAGAACTCAGCGTCGAAACTGGAGGCCGCCCTCAGGGGCGCACAAAAACCAGCCAGTAGCGACCCTGTGTGATCCCGAACAAGTTCCCCTCCACCAGCAGCCATCTGAAGATCTGTCGAGAAAGATCCATCCGTGTTGAGCTTCACCCACGATGCCTCCGGAGGCCGCCACGACACCATTCTAGACTGGAGAGATCTAGGAACAGGGTCAGGAACGGGCATAAAAGGCACCTGAGGATAACAGCCCAACCAATGCTGCGGTAGAAGCTTTCCAGCCGAGACTAGGAGATGAAGGTGATGTTGTACCTGCCAAACAATGTGAGAAACAAGGAAAGGAACACCGCGGTGCTTGCGGCTGTTCCTCTCCGTCCAAATAAACCAGAAAACCAAACAAGGAATCAGAAAGCTAATGTGCTTCGGAGGAGACCGTGGGAACAGCCCCCTCCAAAACCCAAAAGCATGTGCAACAGTGTGTGCATGTGGAGCTGAAATATGGAACCAATTCACAACATATGCCCAAACTGATTTCTCAGACTCAGACCAAAGAAAAACATGCTCAATGGACTCGACATGCGGAACGACACAACACTGACAACGAGACGCCAACTGGATATGACGGGACTGCAACCTAACATCTACAGGAATACGATCATGCATGAGACGCCAAAGGAAGACAGAGATAGTGGGAGTGAGACAATCATGCCAAAAGGACCCAAAGATGGCACGTTCAGGCCGCCGGTATCTGACCTGATCCCAAGCAGAGGTTAAAGAGAACTCACCTGTCGAGGTCAAATTCCACCACATGCTATCCCTCTCTCCCCACATCACCGGAATCTGGATCACCGAATCAATCAAATCAACGGGCAAAGCAAAATGCCCATGCAACGCATGCAGACGCTCAACATACCAAGACTCACCAGATAAGTACCAATCAATATGCAAATGATCAAAACGAGAAGCAGGGCAATAAGAAGATAAGGGAACATCATCACACCAAATATCATCCCAAAAACTAACATGTCCGTCCCCAAGGGACCACCGGATATGATCCTGAGCCCAAGCACCAATCCTAACCACTCTCTTCCAAACCCGGCTGTCATGCGGACCCAACGGCACCCTCAAAGGATACAAACGACCCCTGCAATACTTAGCCCACATGTATCAGGCCCACAAAGAGTCACGAGCTCTGAACCTCCACCAAAGCTTCCAACTGAAGGCAGTGACCAGATCACCAAACCGACGGATACCCAAACCTCCCTCAGAAACCGGTAAACAAATGGTCTCCCAACTGATCCAGTGCATCTTCCTCTTCTCCCCAACAGAACCCCAAAAGAAACGAGCAATCATCTCCTCGAGCTGATGAAGGACCCCCTAAGGCGGCTCCATGACCTGGAAGATGTGCAAAGGAATAGTAGCAAGGGTGCTCCTGATGAGCGCCAGACGACCTCCAAAAGACAAGTGCCTATGCGACCAGCTGTGAATCCTGTCACTCAAACGCTGTCTCAAAGGGATGAAAAGCGAGCACTTCAGAAATCTTCTATAGATCGGGATCCCAAGATAAGTGAACGGCAAAGAACCCCGCTGATACCCACAGACGGACTGAATCTGGTGATGCCAAGTCGGAAGAAACTTCTCCATGATGTAGAAGTTGCTCTTTCCCCGGTTCACCAGCTGGCCTGAAACCAAAGAATAGTGCTCCAAGCAGTCCACAAGCCGACCCAAACCATCCGGGTCAGCTCTAGTAAAGATGATGATGTCATCAGCATAAGACAAGTAAGAAACCAGAAAACCCTTCTTCGCCGTCTTGTACCTCATGACCGGATCACCACAAATCAATCTGTCCAGAATCCGAGATAAGTAATCAGCCGCAAGAACAAACAAGGAGGGAGATAGAAGATCCCCCTATCTCAACCCTCGGGAAGAAGGAAAGAAACCAGCTGGGGCCCCGTTCACGAGGACTTAGAATTAGCAATCCTTGATACACCTGCTAATCATGTCCACCCACTGATCCGGAAAACCCATATGTCTCAAAACAGCAAGCAAAAACAACCACTGAACCCGATCATACGCCTTAGCCATATCTAGCTTAAGAGCCACATTGGGAACATCACGGCTGGTGTGAAGGTCCCCAATCATCTCCTGAGCAAGCAAGACGTTATCACTGAGCAAGCGACCCTTCACAAAACCACTCTGATTTGGAGCAAGCACGGCAGGCAAAAAGGGAGCCAACCTAGATGTCAGAATCTTCGTTATAATCTTATTGCTCACATTGCACAAACTGATAGGCCGGTAATTAGTCCAAGCAACCGGTCTCTCCTTCTTCGGCAGAAGGACAATAGTAGTAGCTGTGAAGCTGCACGGCATGTGAGCACCTGCAAAGAAATCAACAACAGCCCCCACAACATCACTACTAACAATGTCCCAACAATGCTGAAAAAATAGAGAAGTGAAACCATCCGGACCCGACACACTGTCCCCACTGATACCAAAAATAGCAAATCTGATCTCATCAACATCCGGAGTCCAGCAGAGCCCATCTGTATCCATATCTGTAGGAATCCCATGCAAACAAATGAAATCCGGATCACCCAACTGATCAATATCTGACATGAGGAGCCTCTGAAAGAAACCAGCAGCTGAAGCCCGGATCCCAACATCATCCTCTATCACACGCCCGTCATCCTTAATCGAGTGAATCCTGGACTTGCACCTCCTCTGCTTCACCCATCCCTGAAAAAAATGAGAGTTCCGCTCCCCTTCAGTCACCCACCGGACCACCGCTTTCTGCTTCCAAAAATCCTCCTCCATCCGAGTCCTAAGCACATACTCAGCCACACATCGACTAAGCTTAGCACGAGCATCCAGAGTAGGAAAAGAATCATAAGAAGCCTGAACAACAGCAACAGCAGCATCAGCCTGTCTAACCCGAGCAAACACATCTCCAAACACATCCCAGTTCCACTGCCTCAACCTCTTCCTGACACGCTTCAACTTCAACTGCAGATTCATCATGTCATTGTAACCAGTAGGCGCAGTCCACTCCTGTATCACAGTATCTTTAAAAGTGTGGTGCCTGATCCACATATTCTGAAATCTAAAAGAGGATTTCGGAATCTGGTCAAGGAACTGACACCTCATGAGCAAAGGAGCATGATCAGAGGTGTGTCTCGACAATTGAGTGACTCTAGTCACAGCAAAAACCGATGTCCAAAACTCTCCAAGCAAAACCCGGTCCAATCTCTCTCTCAAACCAGTGGAAGGGCGCTCCCAGGTGAACCAAGCACCATCAAAACCCGGATCCAACAACTGACAGTCTGAAATGGCGTCCCCAAAATCCATCATCTCACGGTGATGATCAGAAACGCCATTCTCAACCTCCTCATTAGTCAAAAAAATGTTAAAATCACCTCCAACAAGCCACGGCCTCCTATCAATACCAAGATCAATGTCCCTCAACTGATCCCAAAGCTCAAATCTATCCTCACGAGAATGTCGTCCATACACAAGAGATAAAAACACAGTCCTGCTCAACAAAGGGGACTCCACTCTCACATGAAGCAACTGACTAAAATCCAAATCAACAGCAACAATAAAATCAGGAGCACAAAAAAGCCAAATATGTTTAGATAAATTAGACGCCACCAAGGTCAACCCAAACCGACGACTAAAAAAATCAGAATCAAACTGGACTTTAGGCTCAATAATCACCAAAATAGACAAACGATGCAACCTGATCAAATTATGCAAATATCCGCACTTAGCTTTAGATCCCAAACCTCGTGCATTCCAAATCAAGAGTTGTACAGACATGAGGAAACAATCACAGCTTCATAGGAGATGGAGGAATCTCCTTAGATTGACCATGCACAAGAGGGGACGTGTGCATGGGAGAAAACGTGGCTTCAATAGGAGGATCATTACATACAGCCGCATGAATATCATCTTGATGTAATTCCTCATTATTAAAGTCAACCTTAGAAGCATTACCATGATCCGTATAATGTCGAGCTCGATTAAATCGAGATTTATCCAAAATGGATATTCCGCCGCCTTCATCAAAGACTCGAGCTCGACTACGTACCCTGCCATCTTCAAAAACCATTCTCGAGGGACTAAGCTCTCCACCATCTTGCTTATGTGTCCCAGAAGTAACAGCAAGCTTATCACGATCACCATTCAGCTCAACCGACCCAACAGAAAAAGCACGTCGATCTTGCAAACCAACCGAACATTCATTCACCTTATTCAGATTATTACCAGCACTATGATCATCTTGTCCGGTTTTTAAATTGCAAATATGCTTCCCAGAACCTGCCATTTGATCCACACATCCCGAAACATCATCCTTAGCACAAGAAGATTGCTTCCGAACACCATTTTCCAAAATATCAAATCCTGTCGCTTGTCCATTCTCCCTTGATGATCCTCCCATATTATCAACAGAAATATCATGTTGAATATCAGATTGCTGCACCCCTTGATCATCATCATGCCCCAAAGAATCAACTCTACCCATTTTGTTTAATCCTTGCTGTCGACGATGACTCCCAACAACAGACGAAACACCTGCCACTTGTCCCCTATCAACAGAATTGTTTAAGGGATCATTATCTCGCTGGAAAGAGGTAGGAGACTCCGCATTATGAGGTTCAGTAGCAGTATGATCCCCTTCTTGTAAAACTTGGAATTTATTGCTAACAAGAGAATCATTTTTCTTCGCGGTAGGATAATTTTGTTCCATCTTGCGTCGATCAACACGCTGCCAGCCTACTTCATCATTCTCATATCTTTTTGAAGAACTGGGATGACCCTCTGAACTATTCTTGGTAGTAGAAGCATTGGAATAAATTTCTTTCTCTTTAGATCTTTGTTGTGGTCGAGAGTTAGGGTTAGGTTGGTGCTGTCGAGCATGAAATGGCCGTCGAGGGACCTGCAAATTACCTGTAGCATAACACGTTTCTTTTGCATGTCCAAGGTGCTTACAGTCAGTACAATACAAGGGCAATTTATCAAAAACCACATGTTGATTCACTTCATTCCCATCCAAATCCAAAACAATAGAGGTAGGATAAGTCTTAGTTAAATCAATCTACGCATAACTTAGCAAAAGACACACGAGTTCGATTAGCCGTAGGATGCTCTATTTGGATAGGTTTCCCAAAAATTGATCCTATTTTATACAATGCATTATGATCAAACAAATGCAAAGGCAAACCCGGAAGTGTAATCCATATTGCAAAAATAGAAGTTTCAAAAGAAGGATTAAAACCCGGAGTCCATTTGAACCCACGCATTGGACATCCATTCACATACCAAATACGTAATTCATGGGCACCTTTTATCAATTTAGCATAATCGATCTCATGAGTTAACTTAATTAAAATATGCCTAGCATTTAGAAAAAACCAAGACAAATTACCCAGGATCTGTATATTCTTTAGAGCTTTATCGATATGTGCGGGAGATGGAATAGCCTGAGAGAATTTCCCCACCAAGGCAAGCCCCATTCTCCCTGCAAGAAATCCATGATCATTATGATTAAATGAAAGCACCAGCATACCATCACGTACCTCGATGGATCCAACATCTTTTATTTGAGACGCATTGAACATAACATGACCATTAAGCTGTGAAGGAGCTCGAAGCGCATCAAGAAAGCGCAAGGGGATATTCTGATTAGAACCGTGAGTTCTTTCAATCACCGAAACAAATGTTTTTCGATTTCCATCATCTTTTGGAACACTATTCGAATTTTCACCAACATTATTAGCCAAATCCAACATCACCACATCATTATTACTCCTTTCCAAGCTCATAGATTTAGAAGAATACCGATCAGGAATTGTTGCTGAATTATTTGTTGAATTGGGCTGGTCATGAGCAATTTCAGAATTGGGCTGGGAAATATTTTGCAAAAAAGGTCCAACAAGAGGAAAATTGGGCTTATTAAGTAATTGGGCAGGGGAAGGTAAATTATTTGAAGGTAAAGGAGGAAATTCACCAAAATTAGGCCCAATTTCAGGAGAATTAATTTTTTGAAGCCCAATACTCGATAGTTCAACACATTTCGAATTAAAATTCACCTCTCGATTCTGAAGTGGCTGAGCTTCAACATTATCAAAATCAATTTGATTTTCGATCGCCACTTGATTCAAAAGGACTGAACCGATACCAGTTGACCCATGGCTTGTCGAACCCGCACCAACAACAGACGGTTGATCCAAAATGGTGAGAGATGGGTTCGATTCCAAAATTGGAACCCGATTAACCTGCTGCTGATTAAGGTTAGGTAATGAGGCTGAATGGGATAATTGAGGGGTTGTATTATGAGACATGGCTTGATGTATTGCAGATATGGTGGCTGTGGGGCTCGGTAGGGTGAGTTGGGTGGTCTGAACACGATCAGAAGGCAGAAGAGACGGGGCTGGGTCTATCATAGGGTTCGAACAATTAGGGTTTTGAGAATTAGGGTTTTCAATCAGAGAAGACAGCGACGCCGCTTTGTTTAAACCCGGCAGGTCGGGAAAATATGCATTCTCATTCAATTTACCACTGCCGACTCCTTGATCAAATACCAAATCCGCCATTGACGACTTCTCTAATTCCACATCTTGATCTGCGACGTAAATGAAAGATTTTTCAATCAATCTACCAGCCTCCACAACTTGAAGTGGCTTAGCATCATAACATATTTCATCTTTCTCAACTGCTTCCCCTTCAGACGTAAAATCCGAACTTATCTCCTTATCACCTTCATTCTCAATCTGGGACGAACTCAACTTCTCCCGATTTACGTCTTTTTTATTTTTCTTTTTCCCCCAGGTCTTCTCTTTCATCAAATCCATTTTGGACGTTCCTTTAGCAAATTTGGATAGATCCCGGATCTCACGATTACTAACCGAAGCCAAAGGAGGACGACGCAAACTGCTCAATTGAGTTTTATTAGAGGATCGAGTACTTGGCGTCTTCTTGGCCACTTTTTTGATACCATGGGCCTCTTCTTCATCACTTGATACTACCTTGGGCGGTTTTTCAGCCAAAAATTCCCCAGAGGGGTCCGCCATAACGGCGGGATTACACGGACCAACACCAGGAGGATGGGAATCAGAAAGAATGAACAATCAAACAAGATCAATGAGGATGAACACGAAGAACAAAAAAGGAAAATTAAGAACAAAAAATTCAAGACATCAATAATTCATGAAAAAATTGATGCAAAACAAAATTAAGGATATGACAACACAAAGTCAAGTCAAAACACATGCAAATCATGGACTAAAAATGCGAAATCGGTTTTGTTACTGTAGTTTTTTTGAGTTGTAATTTTTATTCTAGCAATATTAGATTTTTCCTTATGGAATGGATAGTCTGTATTGAATAAAGATCGGAGACCAACTCAAAGAAGGAAAGTGGTTCAGCACCAAAAAGGAAGGTTCACCGGTTCACATCCCGAAACCCTAAATGGAGCTAGGATTTTCGGCGAGGCGCGGTGAAGGGGGCGGCGGTTCCTAGCCTGTTCCGGAGCTGACTTTCCAGTTTTATCTCATCAATCAACATGAGATATAAGCCATGATAGTTGAAATATTACTGTTGCTTATTATGTTGAAGCATGCAATGGATATTTATCATTTTATGTGATGTTTGCATGTTCGATAATGGGATAAAATGAAACTTCAAACATAAATAACTAAGTGGAAGAGATTCATACCAAAGTATGTAGAAATCTCATACGGTCTCCATTAATATCTGGTTTAATTGAGAAGTGATGGGCATGCGCGTTGACATCGGTCTTCCTCCATATCGGATGTGTCATATCACAGATTTCTCTAGAAATTAAATCTCCTAAAAGGATAGTTGTAGAACACTATTAGAACTAACTGACTCCTCTATCTGGAGCGGTTAAATTCGAATAGTGATCTTGGTGCGAAGATAATGGTATGCACACTCAGATATAATTTATTGATAAACGTCCACACGATCGTGGCTTATCAGTTAGATGATTACATGACCGTGTTTATTATCCGGCTATTAATTTGCTTGTTGTAAGGAAACTCAACTGGAGGCAAATTAAAGGTTTAACCTATTTAAAAATGAATTTTATAAACGTCCACACTATCGTGGCTTATAAAAGATGTTTTTAAAGTGTCGGTGGAAAAGTATATAATTTTTTGAGGCTTTCGATTATATACTGTTTATCCTAAACGTGTTTTGTGACTGTACTACATGTTTTAAATTTCAGTTATTTCATATCATCAATGGCACTCTCCAATCTGTCTTCAATCCTCAAAGAAAATAAACTTGTCGGTGAAAACTACAATGACTGGATTCGTAACCTTAACCTAGTTCTAGTTGCTAAGGGACTACAAGTTTGTACTTGAAGAGGTATGTCCTGACAAGCCAGATGAGGGTTCTGACGAAGCCCAAAGGGCTGTGTATGACAAGTGGGTCAAGTCTGATGAGATAGTGCGCTGCTACATTCTGGCTTCCATGTCGAATGTGTTGCAACATCAGCATCAGACTATGAAGACTGCTTATGATGTCATGCTCAACCTTAAGGAGCTCTTCGGTTATCAGAACCGCTCGGCTCGCCACTTAGCAATGAAGAAGAGAGGTACATCTCACACTCTGGTTGTGGAAACATGTTTAGCAACTTGTTCTACCCAGTCGTGGGTAGTAGATACTGGAGCTACTGATCATGTTTGCATGTCTTTACAAGGGTTCCTGGTAAAAAGACAGTTGAGTGAGAATGAGATCACAGTCTACATGGGCAATGCTATGAGAGTGGCGGCTGTTGCAGTGGGAGACGTTGTTTTACCTTTCAGTAGTGATAGAACTTTGGTTTTGAAAGATTGTCTTTATATGCCTGGTTTTAGGCGAAACTGGGTTTCAGTTTCTAAACTGATTATGGATGGATATTCTGTTTCTTTTGATAACAAGGTGGTTATCTTTACTGGTAAAAATTTTATCTGTTCTGGTACATTGGATGGACATTTATACTTTCTTAAACCAACTGAAAACACTATGCAAAGACAACTTTTGAATACATCGATCATAAACCCTAACAAGAGAAAAGAACCTTCGAAAATGAATCAAACCTATCTTTGGCATCTAAGGCTAGGTCATATTAACCTTAAGAGGATACAAAGGCTTGTCAACGATGGACCATTGTCTTCTTTGGTACTGGAATTGTTTCCTTTGTGTGAATCTTGTTTGGAAGGTAAAATGACCGCGTCCTTTCCAGTCAAAAGGAAATAGATCCGAAGGGCTATTAGATTTGATTCACTCTGACCTATGCGGCCCTATGTCAGTTCAAGCTCGAGGAGGGTTCGAGTATTTCATCACTCTCATTGATGATTACTCTAGATACGGTTATATCTACCTGTTACGTCGCAAGTCTGAATGCTTTGAGAAATTCAAAGAGTTTAAAGCGGAAGTGGAGAAACGAACAGGCAGAAGTATCAAGTCACTACGTTCTGATCATGGTGGCGAGTACCTCTCAAGAAAATTTAGGGATTACATGGTAGAGAGTGGGATTACATCCCAGTTGACTGCGCCTGGAATGCCACAGCAGAATGGCGTGGTGGAAAGAAGGAATCGTACATTGTTAGAGATGGTTAGATCGATGATGAGTTATTCTGAGTTTCCTATTTCATTCTGGGGATATGCCCTGGAAACTGCAGCCTATATTCTTAACTTGGTTCCATCGAAATCAGTTCCTGCTACACCTACAGAACTATGGACTGGACGAAAGCCCAGTTTGAACCATATTCAGATTTGGGGTAGCCCAGCACACGTGTTGGACAAGGAAGCTGATAAGCTGGCTCCTCGTACTGATGTAAGGCTGTTCGTTGGATATCCTAGAGGAATGAAAGGTGGTTTGTTTTATAGTCCTAAGGATCAGAAGATCACTGTTAGCACCAATGCTCGATTTTTAGAGGAAGACTATGTCATAAAACACAAACCAAGGAGTCACATGATCCTTGAGGGGTTAAGGGGTGGATCGAATCCTACACCGATTGTACAAGAAAAGGAACCACCAAACACTGCACAACGTGTCAGAGAAGTACAGAAACTGCCTCGTCGCAGTGGGAGGGTTGTACGCCAACCTGATAGATTCATTGGTCTGGGAGAGGCTTCAGATTTCCCAGAGGGTCTCAATGAATTGGATCCCAGGACCTATGACGAGGAAATTCGAGATAAAGATGCAGATTCTTGGAAAACTGCAATGGAGTCTGAGATTGGATCTATGGATCACAATCAAGTCTGGGAACTTATAGAACCACTAGATGGGGTAAAACCCAATGGTTGTAAGTGGGTCTACAAGCGCAAGAGAGGATCTGAAGGGAAGGTTGAAACCTTCAAAGCTAGATTGGTGGCAAAAGGGTATACTCAGAAAGAAGGGATCGATTATGAGAAAACCTTTTCACCGGTAGCCATGCTTAAGTCAATCCGGATTCTCTTGTCTATTGCCGCTCATTTGGATTATGAGATCTGGCAGATGGATGTCAAGACGGCTTTCCTAAACGGAAGTCTTGAGGAAAATATTCACATGAAACAACCAGAGGGATTCATTGCTAAGGGCCAAGAGCACTTGGTGTGTAAGCTTAAGAGATCCATTTATGGACTTAAGCAGGCATCAAGGTCTTGGAACATCCGATTTAACGAGGTTATCCAGTCATATGGATTCGTGCAAAGTCCGGATGAGAGCTGTGTGTACAAGAAATGTGACGGAAATGTGGTGGCATTCCTCGTACTTTATGTTGATAACATCTTGCTTATTGGAAACAATAAGAAGACATTGTCAAACATTAGGGTATGGTTGTCCGAGCAGTTCGATATGAAGGATCTGGGTGAAGCCGGACATATCCTTGGCATAAAGATCATTCATGATCGCCAGAAAAGGATGTTATGTCTGTCCTAGGTGACTTATATCGATACAGTGCTAGCTAGATTTGGCATGCAAGATTCCAAGAAAGGTTTTATACCTTACAGGCATGGAATTCATCTATCCAAGGAAATGTGTCCCCAAACACAGTCTGAGATAGAGAAAATGAAGAAAGTACCATATGCTTCGGCTGTGGGAAGTTTGATGTATGCTATGCTATGCACTAGGCCTGATATATGCTATGCCGTTGGCATGGTAAGCAGATATCAGTCTAACCCTGGACAAGGTCACTGGACTGCGGTCAAAAACATTCTAAAGTACCTTAAACGGACTCGAGACTACATTTTAGTTTTCTGCTCTGATAGTCTAGTACATTTGGGTTACACGGACTCAGATTTTCAATCCGACAAAGATCAGAGTAAGTCTACCTCGGGTTATGTGTTTACACTAGGAGGTGGAGCCATCGCATGGAGGAGCATTAAGCAGAAATGCATTGCGGATTCCACCATGGAAGCTGAGTATGTAGCTGCCTCTAAGGCTGCAAAAGAAGTTGTCTGGCTCCGCGGGTTCCTAGTGGGCTTGGGCGTGGTTTCTGATTTGCCTAAGACTATCACGATATACTGTGATAACTCTGGTGCAGTGGCAAATTCGAAGGAACCCAGAGCCCACAAGGCAAGTAAACACATAGAGAGAAAGTACCATATTATACGAGAAATCGTTAAGAGAGGAGACGTGGCGGTGATCAAGATTATATCTGAGGACAACCTGGCTGATCCATTCACGAAGAGCCTGGCGGCTAAGAACTTTGATGGTCACGTGGAGAAAATGGGAGTGAGATACAGACCCGGTAGCGCAGTTTGAGTTTATAGTTTTAGATTGGAGAGTTTGCCAGTTAGTTATTATGCTTGAAAGAGATGCTTCAAGTATAAGTGGGAGATTATTAGTTTTGTATACTGGAAGACTCGTCTTTGTATACTTTTCTGATGATATGATGATATGAAATGAAAGTTATTGCAGCCACTGTTTGCATTTAGATTATGTTCTATAATTGTTTTATGCAATGTTCCATATACTTACATTGTAGATGATATGGTGTGGGGAGTCACACGGTAAGATCATATCATTAGAACCTTGTAATGTATTAAAGAGCTCACGGCTTAGATGGTCCTGAACACACCATCGGTACACCGTAGAATAATCTGATAAGTTAGTTTATCTTGACTAACTGATTATTCTAGTACACTAGTTAGTGTATTGAGGAGGATCACGATAGGATACTATTCTCTGTCTCTGACCCAGTTACTGAGAGAATAAAGATCCACAGAGTTCGGGTTCTGAACTCATGTGATATTGGCGAGCATATGTGTGTGTTGTTTATTACTTTGATTTATCAATGGGTGAGATCTTTTCGTAGATCGAATTTGATATCTTGGGTAATAATAATGTATACATGATGTCTCGAGCAGTATGCATGAGCACTGTGTCCTGGTGCGCCAGGTTGATGATGTTCTCTTGAGGAAGCAAAAGTTCATGTTGAAACCCTGCAGGTGAAATTTATTCCGTACATGAATAAAGCTTGTGTGGTACTACTCAAGGTTTTAGATTTTGATTAATTATAGCTGTCAGAGGCTTACATAATTAATTAATGAACATTATATCTTAAACACGGGGAATGGCTGGACTAAAGGAGAAAGCATATTCGTAAATATGTATTAAATTGGTAGGTCAGTTTTACTTCTTTAGTGGAATAAAAGTAAAACTTAATTTATTTAATTATATCCTAAGTTTATTGGATATTGGATATTAAATATATTAATGGGCCAATTTAATATTCTTCTAGATCCCTGTTGTAGCCCAATTGACTGATAGTGGACTGGATATTGAACTTGAGATAAAGGCCCAGCCCAATAGGGCTGGAACATGAAATTTCTCCCCTCCCTATATATAAGGGGAGGGGGGCACGAAATTTGATGATGAAAATCATAGGAAATCAGCCCCTCTTTGTCTCTCAAAGTTATCCACAGATTTCACAACTCTATCTAGTAGATTTCAGCCCACTCTGAATCTAGATACAGTCCGGGAATACAACAGAAGATCTTGGAGTAGAATACTGTGGTGGTCAAAATTTTGTCTCTCAAAGTTATCCACAGATTTCACAACTCTATCTAGTAGATTTCAGCCCACTCTGAATCTAGATACAGTCCCGGAATACAACAGAAGATCTTGGAGTAGAATACTGTGGTGGTCAAATTTTGAGTGCTAGGTGGCGCCAACTACAGTTCATTCAACAGTAAGATTAGATCTTTAATCTTGTCCACAGACCGTCTATCGATTTGTAAGTAGATTCGTTTCTATGTCTTCCGCTTTATTAGATTCGAATCTGCTTTGCATGCTTTTTTATTAAACTGTGATAAACATACATGTTACATAAAATTATGATTTGCATGAACATGGATTAATGAATAACGAAATGATCTTGCGGTAGTTTAAATCGAAAAACCCCAACAATATTTGTGGTTGTTCAATTAATAGGGCGCTACCGGTAGATACATTAAGTCAAAAAAACAAAGAAAACTTCGCAGATTATCCTGTGTGGATCAAATATTCTATCGAATTATCAGTCTGCGTATTGCAACTTGTCTCAATTCTTAATTGCAGCCTTCTACTTCAATTCATGTTACAACCGACATAATTCAAATCAGAAATTTGTCAACAGAAATGCGAAGGCACGCACAACATTTTCAGCTCTTCAAAGGCCACAGTGCCGTGGATCATCATTGTAGCATATAAAGCCGGGAACATAACCTCTTCAAGTGTACTCTCTCCTATCACGATGCAATAATTGACTCGATAATATATATAATACAAATTCAGTAACATTGTTATCTAACAAAGAAAAAAAACTGACATATTTACCCGTGTATTGTCATAGTCATATATGATCAAGAAAAGACACCTGTGACCTCTTACATCGTGCTATCTCTTCTGAGTATCTACCATGTGAGCATCATAATATCTTGATTGATCTCTTCTCTCCTCATTAAGAAGATATGTTAGAATTGTTGTTACCTTAATTATTTTCTCAAATTATAAAAATTCAAACAACATTTCATTTAGAATAACAATAAATTCCATGCTCACAGATATTTACCATTTAATAATCAAACACACATTATAAAACTTTTCAATCAACCTATTATTTCAAAATAAGACATTTTGAACAACCAATTAAAACATGTTCAACTATGACTAGTCAAAATTTAAAATATATTAATAGGGCCACGACGCTCACACTTATTCATAAAATATTTAAATAATCCATAAATATACCATGGAAGTATAAATAGTCATACTTGTTGGCCCACAACTAAACATAGTCAATAATTTCATATTTTAAAATATGATTAACTACATAAACAATCTCCATTAGTCCACGTCCGCCACCTGTTATCATCAATTACCTGAAAATATTTTTAAATAATGGGGTTGAATGCCAAAAAATACTCCGTCGACATACTCATACATTGGTCTAGAGTTGTCAAAACATGCAACACTCATAACTTTCCACCTCCTATAGAGCTATCATACTACTTAAAATCCAGATAAAAAGATTTCGGAAACAAAGATCAATAACTTTAAACTATATAAATTTCTTTTTTTTTCTCTTTCCCTCGACTAGCATACCAGATTAATGAGGTGACACTCTTAAACAACCTTCACCTTTAAATCAAGGAATACCCCATCATAAAGTATTTCACACCTATAAAAATCACGTCTGAAAGTTTTTAAAATTAGAAAATGAAACCTTTAAACTTGCTGCACTATTTTCTCATGAAAAGTCTTAAGTTAATAAATAATACCATATCTTGCCTTTAACAAAAAAAACAAAAAGAAATCTTCAGCACCAAAACATCACTTCCAATGATCAAGCCAATAAATAAAATAGAACTTTGCATATGTATAAGAATGAAGATATGTTCTCAGTAGCAAATGAAACACTAACTCAAACTTTATGCTTTGATAATTTATACGAGAAATATCAAATAAAAAAACTGCTCTATCTAGAAATTTGAAGTCTTGCAACAAAAAATGCCATAGTCATTCTCGAGCTCCATGGTTGCTTCGACCTTTATAAACTGCTAAAGAACTGAAAATAGCAAGGGTGCGTACATAGAAATATACTCAGTGGGCACCACATAATGTACACATCTCATCAAATTAGCAACATAAAACATGTCAGAACATTGCTCGACATTATCACAAACAAACTGATGCATACAACGTGCTTTAGTATGCATTCTCTTCTTTTACTTGTTCATGCTCAACATGAAATTTTCTTATACGTGCTTAACATGCTCATGCTTAACATGAGATCACATATCCCATACGTGCTTAACACATAATCACTTACATCAGATGTAGAATTCAAACAAGTTTAAATCACATAATTTGATTTAACATGCACAATAATCACGTTGTAGGGATAAACCCCACATTCACCTCGATTCGAAAATTCTTGCGAACAGATAAAAAATAACATCTACATCAAAATCTAATAAAGATTACTCAAATAATCGAAGACGACTCTTTGCCATAGAATCTGCCAAACTGACTTCTCAAGCTTATCAACTTATAAATTTCTACGCTACTCTCAAAGCCTATTGCCGCGAACCAGAAATAAAAGATTCTAACTTTACCAACCCTTGACTGGAACTCTACCATTTATTTCATATCAAAAGCGATTGCCGACTACGATTGGACTAAGACAGATTTTACAGAAGAAAATAAAACTAAAAGGAAGAATTTCATACCTCAACAGCCGACCTCGGAATTTATTTAAAATCGATTCTTCTTAGATTTTGGCGTGAGGAAAACTAGGGTATAAACTCCCCTATTTATACTAATCAGAGAAGATGATTCTAAGTTGAAATACAATTCTGTCGGCAGAAGGAGATTGAAAAGAAAACGGAGCTCTTGGTTTATCTCTTAAAAGAGATAAATTCTAAGACCACTTATCTAAAAAAATAATGAAATAAATAAAAAACGATAACAACAATAATAGCGTTTTCTTTGGTTGAACTACTGATCTTTTCTGGCTTCAAGAATTAAATAAAGTTGGGCCCTAAAATTAGATTAAGAGAACTTTTTTTTTTAAAAAAACGGGTTGTTTTCTCTTCTTTTTTTTTTAAGTTAAAAACTTGCTACTTTCATTATGAAATCAACATTCATAATTAAACTAATGCATTCAAATTTAAAATTTAAACCACTGCGTTAATTCTAAAACTAAAAATCAAACTAACTGCATTCAGTGTGAAATCTACATTCACCATTCAAATTTCATTCCTAAGGACTACAATTGAAGAGTTGCTGCTGGCTAACTTTTGCCACTTGCTGCTACTGGCTGGATCCCATTAATTTCAAGTGCTAATACACACAATAGGAGAAGCCACATATATTTCCAAATAGAAAAAGAAAGAAGAAATAAATAAATATATATAGAGAGAAGAAAGAAAAATGGCAAAGGTTGTATTGTCTGTTGTGGTTGTGTTGTGCCTATGTATCATTCTAGCATTTGCCCACAACCACGACTTGCAGCTCTTCAAAGTCGAATGGGATGTCTACTGTGACCCCGCCGCATCCACTTCCAGACCCCTCTCAGCTAAAATGGGGAGACTTTGGTCAGTCGGCGCACTTAGGCGAGAAGATTTGAGAAGATGAAAATTGCGGAACAATTGTAGGCCTTGCTAAGAGGTGAGAAGATAGCGACGGTGACATGACGAACGGTGAGCCGCGAGAGGAAGATGAAGATTTAGATGAATTGGTGGGAAGTGGGGCATATGCGGCGCTGAGTTCACACAAACACACACTCATGTAATTCGGTTAGACATTTAGGATTTGGGTACGTACTATATTATATTAAAAATTATATATATATATATAACGGGTTTTACCCGCCAAAGCTCGCCCCACCTCGGGCTTATTTGTTTGGGCCCGCCAGATAAACGGGCTTGAAAATTGAAGCCCTACCCGCCTAAAAAAAAGACGGGCCTAGCCCGTTTTGACAAGTCTACATTGGTCCAATAATTTACATTAAAAATATTCCTAAACCCACATTTTGACATGTCCTAATTCATACGTTCAATATACATAGTGGAAACTGACACTAGTGATCACATATCAATTAATGCCTTAAATACATAGATGAAATTTATAATACTTAATATAGGATTTAAAATATCATAGAATAATATGAAAATCTTTTTTTTATTATTTCATACACTTAATTTTCAAATTTAATCTCAATTAAGCAAAATAGCCAAAATAAAAATAAGGTAAAAATAAAATATAATTTCATAGCCAAGAAGGCTTGAACACTTGACCAATAATATAAGTAAAACAATAAGAATGTGATTGGTAGAGTGGAATGGAATGGAATGGAATAAAATGGTCATTCCCATGTCCATTACTATTCCGGTAATTGGTATCATTCAAAATCAAGAATCACCATTCCTTATGGAATCCCTATTCCCAAAGGAACGGGAATAGTTATTCCACCTACCCCCATTTATTTAGTAGCTATTCTCAATGACCAAAAAAAATTAATATATGATATATTTATCATATTATTATTATTATTAAAATATAATTTAAAAATATGTGTTAAAATTAAATTTTGATGGCTTTTATAATTTTATTGAAGAAAAATGAAAGTGATGCCGAAATAAATATTACATAAAAATATGTTATAATACAATATAAAATATTAATATATTTGATCTAATTTAATATATTCAAATGAAAAATTGAAATGTTAAAGTATTTTTCTATGAAGTAAAAATATTTTTATTAACTTATACAAATTATTGTATATTGATTAATTAAATATTTTAAAATAAAAATTTTCAATAAAATAAATAAATTATAATTTGCTAAAAAAATTAGAAAAAATCATATACTAAAAATGAAAAATGGCATTTAGAAATATAAAAAAATAAATTAAGGCATGTGTTGATATTTATTAGCTATTATGCACACTTTTATTGAATTTTTTGACAAATTTTTTGCCAGGTATTTGTGTCATGTGTAGAGGGGAGGTCGAGACGTTGGATCACCTTTTTTGGAGATGTCCGATGGCTATGCTTGTTTGGAGATGGGCTTTTGATGTTTTTCAGCTTGTTTGGTTTTATGATGGTTCTATTCATGAAGCCTATGTGAAATTCATGAATTATTCCTTTAGTTCCCAAATTTTGATGTTATGGAAGGTAGCGGTGGTGACGATTGTTTGGGCAATCTGGACGTTCAGAAATAGAGCCATATATGAGAAGTTTGCTCCAACTTCGTTGATTATTATTGCTGATAAATTAGATTTTTGCACTTATTTAGAGTTTGTTTTGGATTGGTTTTTAATATTTAATAGGTGCTTTAATTCATGTTTTATTCGGATTTCACTTGTTGGAAGAGATTGGTTTTTGGTGTAATTCTACAGAAATTTGGACTAAAAAGCTATTAGAGTTGGTGAAATCCTGTTCCCAGCCTTTGTGGTTCGAGTTGAGGCTTGATCAAGACGAGAAAGCGTCGAAAACATGCACAACGGGAGTCCAGTGGGTTAGCACGGACCGTGCAATGCTTGCACGACCCGTGCTAAGAAGTGAAATCGAGGCAGAACACACTGGAGGGACTGCACGGACCGTGTTAAGCTTACACAGACCGTGTTAAGCTAGCACGGCCCGTGCTATAGTGGACTACACGGACCGTGCTATTTTTTTGGCTTTTTCCGCGGATTTTCCTTTTTGGCCCAGTTCATTTCCGTCTCGGGTTTGGACTTTTCCCCGGCTATTTAAGGGTTGTTTTCCACGAAATTTGCATCACTTTTCACCCTATAGACACAGCAGAGACATCCCGGAGAAGCCAGAGAAGAGACCGTCGAGAGTTTGAACATCATAAGACTAAGTTTTATTTTTTGCTTTATTCATTTCGGATTATCATAACAGTTATTTATTTGTATTTAGTTTCTTTGGATTTTGAATACAATATGAGTAGCTAAATTATTAGCGATCCTAGGATTGTGGATGTTTTATGTATTTATGAATTGAAGTAATTTATTGTTCCTTTCTATTTCTTGTTTATGCATCCTTGTGTATTGTTGTCTTTTGTGGATGAATTGATCAGCATTTACAATTGTATAGTTAATTTATTATTCGCTCGAGAGAGGTTAATAGGTTAACGGATTAGGATTGCATAACATGAATCTGCTAGATCGAGAGATTGGTAGGTATTGTGAGGAGAATAAATCTGAGGTGCTAATTGGAGTTAGATAATAATTCGAGATCGAGAGATAAGAATTAGAATCTAATCTACTTTCATAACTTACTCGAGAGAGAGGCTGTGATTAATTTAGTGATTCTCCTACAAGATTTAGAATTAAATTGGTTTAATAAATTATCTGAGATTCGGTAAATTTATTTAGCATCAACACCCTAGGATCCGTCTTTTTATCTATTTATCCAGTTATCTATGTTGCTTTATTCATTTTATTTCCTTATAGCATTTTAGTTAATTAAATTCAATCTTAATTTTGGTTTTCTAGATAAAGTAAAACAACATAATTGAGTAATTAGCTGTTTTGCATAGCCAGTCTCTGTGGATACGACCTTGCTCACCATTATTTTGCTATAATTTACCCTGTACACTTGCAAGTAGTATTTTAGGTGAAATAAAATACCAATCAATTGCTATGGTTAGGACGGCTCTTAGGGAATGCTCGTTCATGACCCGAAAAATGGGATATATGAGCAACAAGGTTGAGGATTTGATCACGTTGAAGATATTACATGAATTTGAGGTCTAGAGGTGCAACTAACTTAGTACCACTAGACCCTAAGATCAAGGCTTCTGCAAGACATAGGAGCGCAGAGAGAATCAGATTTGAGAGGATGGCAGCCACTAGAGAAGTGGAGATGGCTGCTATGCGCCAAGAGATGGAGGCGCTAAAGGCATTACGCAGCAACAACAGCAGCAAGAGCAGCCCACAGCCGCACTACCAATCCGACAGGCTTTGGAGCCTGAGGTTACTGGCCACTATGGAGGACTGAAGATGCCGACTATTGCAGCAAACAATTTTGAGCTCAAGCCGGCTCTAGTTTTGATGGTTCAACAGAACCAATTTGGTGGTGGAGCACTGGAAGACCCACATGCGCATCTGGCGCATTTTCTGGAAGTTTGTGGGACAATTAAGATGAACGGAGTAGGCGACGATGCAATCAGACTTCACTTATTCTCATTCTCTCTGCGAGATAAAGCGAAGCTGTGGTATCAGTCATTGGATACGGACACAAATACAACTTGGGAGGAACATTGTAAGAAATTCCTCGCCAAATACTGTCCACCAAGCAAGACTCTGAGAATGAAGAATGAGATCACACAGTTTCCGCAGTTTGACCAAGAAGCTTTGTATGAAGCTTGGGAAAGGTTCAGAGATCTCATCAGAAAGTGCCCACGACACGGATTTGGAGCAGACCAGCGGGTTTGTTATTTTTACAATGGTCTGATGGAGCACAACAGAGACCGGATTGATGCAGCTGCCGGAGGAGCTCTGTTGGAGTTGTCTGCAGATGAGGCCATGGAATTGTTGGAGAGAATAGCTGCAAATAGTGCTCAGTGGCCATCTCAGAGGAATTCAGTTCGCAGAGTAGCAGAAATCTCAGCCTCTTCTGATTATTTGAAGGAATTGACACCGCAGATGTCCACCATGGCGAAAGCCATCACTTTGTTGACTAAGAACAGTTCAATGCCCCCTGAAATGGCATCAGATCAAGTTGTAGCAGTTCAAGATAATATGGCCGATGTGAACTACATGCAAAGTCGAGGGTACAACAACAATTACCGACCAAATCCAGGATAGAACCCCTACAATCAGTTTGGGCAGTGAAACAATGACAAGTTGAGTTATGACAACCCTAATAACTTTCAACAGCCGCTGCCTGGGTTCTCCACCATAAATGGGGTGATCAATGAAGGGAAGAAGCCAAATTTGGAAGAAATTTTAGGTTCCTTTATGAATGCTACCAAACAAAGGATGGATGTCGAAGCTGCGAAGGTAGACAATCTGATAATCGCATTCAACAAGTTCACTGTCAACATGGGAGCACGGCTAAAGTTTATGAAAACTTAGATTGGTCAGTTGGCTAAGATTGTTGGAAGCCAGCAGCAAAAATGCCAATATCCGAATAATACAGAGGTCAACCCGAAGGAGCAGTGCAACACAATTCATGTGTATAGTGACATAGATGAAGCAGGTGAGCAAAAGACTGCAGCTGTTGCTGAAGAGGGGCCTGAGCCTAAATATGTACCCCCACCTCTTTATGTTCCTCCATTGCCGTTTCCCTAACGACTGAAGAAGCAAGAGAAGGAAACATAATTTGCCAAATTTCTCGAGATCTTCAAGAAGTTGTCGATTAATATCTCATTCGTGGAAGCTCTTGAGAAGATGTCTAAGTATGCTCAGTTTATGAAGAGGATTTTGGCTAAGAAAAAGAAGATCGGAGAAGAAGAATGGTGTATTTGACAGAAGAGTGCAGTGCAGTGATACAGAAATTAGTGCCGACAAAGTTGAAGGGATCCGGAAAGCTTTTCTATCCTATGTACCATTGGAAGCTCTCATTTTAGTAAGGTGCTTTGTGATTTGAGAGCTAGCATTAATCTGATGCCTCTGTTTGTATATCAGCAGCTGGGACTGGGCCTGTTGAAGCCAACAACTGTAACTCTGCAGCTAGCTGACCGGTCTCTGAGATCCCCCAAGGGGAATTGTTGAAGATGTGTTGGTGAAGATTGGAAAATTTATTTTTTCAGCCGATTTTATTGTGCTAGACATGGAGGTAGATCACCGAGTTCCTCTGATTTTTGGGAGGCCGTTCTTTGCCATGGCGGGCGCGGTAGTTAATGTGAAGAAAGGGACTCTACTGTTGCAAGTGGAAGATGAAAGTGAAATTTTCACTATTTATCAACCGCTTGAAAGCTCGGCTTATGCGGAGGTTAAGATGGTGGAAGTGGTGAAAGCTCTTAAAGAATCTGAAGGACCTCCGGTATCTGTTGACTGGAAGAGGTCACTCCAAGCTCGAGAAGATGGGAAAATTAAATCCAAGAAAAAGGATGGACTGCATTGGGGGCGAGCCATCTCGATTGCCCCGACGGAGTTGATGAAATGAGGTTTAGTGTGGCGTCGCGCTACACCAAATTCTCCATAGTTAATCTTCAGACCATGTTGAGCTCGAGACAGTAAACCAAGCGCTGATTGGGAGGCAACCCAATTTTTAGATACGTTTTCATTTTTGTTTGCTTTGTTTATTTTATTTTATGCTTTTGTTCTTTAATTTTCGTGCAGGGTCTTTAAAAAAAACAGCAGGAAAATAGCACGGACCGTGCTATGCTTAACACGGCCCGTGCTAATTTATGTCAAAATATAATAAGAGTCCAGAGAGTCTAGCACGGTCCGTGCTAGCATTGCACGGACCATGCTAGTCACATAGCATGGATTGTGCTATCATTGCACAGACCGTGCAATGCCCCGTCGCAATTTAAGGTCAGTTTTCTTCTCCTTTTTCATTCCACACGCACACCACACATTCAATAGACGAACCCTAGGTCAATTTTCAACAATTTCACTCGACAATCTCCCAAATGCTCGACTTTAGTCTCCAATTATTCCTCAAATTCACACACCCACACAAGTTGGAGCACAATTTCACAAGAAATCTTCAAGTTCTTCACACAATTGGGGGATTTTCGCCCTAGCTTGCAAATACCCAAAATTGTTGCTTCAATTTCATCCAAGGTACGTTCTTTTACTCTAATTCTCATTGGGAGATGATTGTTGATGATTATTGATGATGGGTAGGTCGAATTCATGCCTCATTTTGCTTGCCAATCTTGAATTCCCTTTGTGGCATTTTGTCGAACAATTGGTGGGCATGCATGTTTTACTTCTTTGGTCGAATTTTAGGCTCTAGGTTGCTTCCATTGTGTTACATTGAGTGCTTTAAGCATGAGTAAGATGATAGGGAATACTTGTTTGCCTTAATTTTGAATGAGTGACATTTGGAGCCTCTTTTTGTTGATTTTGTTGCAAATTGGTGAAATTATTCTTGTTCATGTGGCTTCTTGTGTTCCACTGTGCGCCCCTTGCTTGGTGTTGTATTTTTTTGCTGTGAAGTTGAGTTTGAGGATATTGTAAAGCATGTTTTGGCTTATTCTCCATTAATTGTTCTCTTTTGGTTTTTTGAAGAAACTCTATGCTCATTTGATGTTAATTCCAATTTAGAATGGTTCCTTAGGCATTGTTTGCTCGTTTGGTGCTTCTATTTGGTTTTATGCCTAGCAAGCCTTTTGGAAATGTTTGCAATGAGTAGAGCTTGGTTATTGAGTGCCTGTGGATTAATTTGTTTTGAGGGTGAACAAAAAATAGTTGTTTCTGAAGTTTTCTTTCTTTGAACTCCCTATTCACATACTTAGTTTACAGGTACTTATGGCCGCTAGGAGACGAGGGGGTCGGGAGGCTCAAGACTCCAATGATCCACAGACTTTTGGGGTAGTCTTCACTGACCCCGCCTTCCGTGAAAAATGGGATAAGCTTGTCCAGCTTGATTGCATCCATTCTCGGTACCCAGACAGTGACTGCTTGCGAGTTCTGGGACTGAATGATGACTTTTGGGCATTGTGTGAGCGCGGGGGTCTTACCCGCATCTTTTCTGAGAGATGGTACTCCTATAGGCGGATGATGTTGGAGTTTCTGAGCTCCGTGAAGATAAAAAAAACTAGAATCCTACCTCTATGATTCGGATTACATTCCAGTTGGATAATCGCCAGTTTGCTCTCACCACTAAGGAGCTAAATGCCATCTATGGCAGTCCTGGAGGGGAGTATGAGGAGCATGACAACTATGACCGCATTTCAATCTGGCGCCAGCTGACTCAGGCCCATGATGAGGCGCCGCCCCGCAACTTTGACCCGAGGGTGGACAAGGGCTCATCGATCAAGAACCCGGTGTTTCATTTTCTGCAGAAGGCATTTTCCAATGTCGCTTTCGCTCGCTATGATGGAGGGAACATTCAGGCTCATGAGCTATACTTCCTATGGTGCCTGTTGAGGTACTAGCCATTCGATTTGGGAGCCCACATAGAAGAGCATTTGAGCCGGACATCCATGAAGCGTGGAGGCATTTTAATGTGTGGAGGCATGATCACTCCACTTGCTGACTACTGTGAGATTGATTACTCTGACTGGGAGGAGTTGCAGGGCAACTCTTTGCTGAATTTTGAAGTCCTGATGAATATGGACTTCATCAAAGTTGATTGAGTCCAGAGGTGTTACTTCACCCAGAAGCTGCGAGGGCACTTCCCACTGCCGAATCGTGCCCTCACCCACATGTCTGGCTGCATGACCGCCAGAACTGGTGGATGATCACTCCAGCCCATCTGCGGGTCATTGCTGACTACCCATCTGCCCGACCTTTCACTGCTCATGTAGGGCAATTGTTTGAGAAGGAGAAAACGGAGGAGCAGTAGGAAGAATGAGGCAGTGGCATGGGCGTCAGCTCGAGTGCGCACACTATTGAGACTTAGCCCAGCAGCTCACAGTCTGGGAGGCGCAGATAGTGCCATTTGAGCCCTGAGGATCGGATGGATACTTTGGAGGGCCGAGTTGCCTCCATCGAGACTGATGTACGGGAGATGCGAGGTGATGTGACCTCTATCAACACGAATGTTGCTACTATGATGCAGATGATGCAGCAGTGGGGCCTACAGTTTCCTCAGCCTCCGCCTCCGTGAGTTCGTTTCTTTCAGGATACTCCACTTCTTTTCCCTCCAAACTTATTCTCCTGGTGTATGAATAAGTTTAGGGGAGGGGGTTGGTGTGGTGGTATCCTGATTCTATCTTTTACTTGTTTTATATGGTTAGGTTGTTTTTCTTTTATTTTGTTATTTTATTTTCTTTTAGTAGTTGATGTTGCTTTGGATTCTATCTCTGGATTTGTGTTTATTTAAAATTGGTCTGTACTAAGATGTTTAAGAATATTTAGGTAATGTGGAAGTTGAAGTTGTGGAAGCTCGAGTAGCTAATGATGGGATTGTATTATTTGAAAATTTGCTAATTGAGTTTGTCTTGATGGATCACTGTGTGCTTTGATTGACTTATAGAATTTATGCCTTTGAATTGTGATTGATTATGAAAGGATTTGAGCATAATACTTGTAGTCTTATTCATTTCTAGTGTGAATATCAATCTTGTGTGTTATCTCTAGAACTTGCCTTCATATCTCTCTCGAGACTACGTGTTGTGTGCTGATAGTTTGAAAATGATTTAAGGTCATCCTTGTTAGCCAAGTTTACCCATACACTTGTCCTGATAAAATAATTATCCCTAGTTAGCCACGTTGAGCCTTAAAGCTTATTTCTTTGAGCCACCTAGGCATTGAAAATTTGTGGAGAACGGATAGTTGAAAAATGTGGAATTATGGGCAGTTGGTGTTGATGTAGAGGTTTATAGCCCGGAAAATTGGTATAGATTTTGATGCTCGTGTTGATCACTTCAAAGAAGTGAATAAAAAAAGAAAAAAAAGAAGGGAAAAATAAAGAGTGTGCATGGAAATATCTTATACCAAGGGAATTAATAAGACTCGAAAAGTCTAATGGGGCTAAACATTGAGTGGAAAGGTTGGAAGAGGATTCAAATGGATCCTACTGTGGAGTGGTATTTGTTTGGAGAGTGTCGGAGTTTGTTTAATTTAGTCACTTAGCCAAATTTTCCCCACCTTAGGGCCTACATTTCAACCAATGAAAAAGTCCTTTTTTATTCTTATTTTGAAGTACACGTTTTTTGTAGTGGAGACATGAGATTGATTGCAAACCTATGGTAGATTATATGCATTGATTTGATTTTGAGCGTAAACACTACCTTATAAACACTTGTGTGATGAGAGAAAAATACACACCTAGAAAGGCTCACTTTTTAAAGGCATGATTTCTTTGAGTTTGTCTTGGTGCATTGTGGTTTTGATTTACATACTTGATAAGGCAAAAACTCAGTTTACTTTCTTTGAAGCACTGCACATTTGATATTCCGCACTTCAGTTCTTTTATGTTTCTCAGATGTTCGAAGACGAACATGTCTCTAAGTTTGGGGAGTTGATAAACTGGATTTTTGCACTTATTTAGAATTTTTTTGGATTGGTTTTGAATATTTAATAGGTGCTTTAATTCATGTTTTATTCGGATTTCACTTGTTTGGAAGAGATTGGTTTTTGGTATAATTCTATAACAATTCGGACTAAAAAGCTATTAGAGTTGGTAAAATCCTATTCCGAGCCTTTGTGGTTCGAGTTGAGGCTTGATCAAGATGAGAAAGTGTCAAAAGCATGCACAACGGGAGTCCAGTGGGTTAGCACGGACCGTGCAATGCTTGCACGACCCGTGCTAAGGAGTGAAATTGAGGCAGAACACACTGGAGGGACTGTACGGACCGTGCTAAGCTAGCACGGCCCGTGCTATGGTGGATTGCACGGACTGTGCTAGCTTACATGAACCGTGTTATTTTTTTGGCTTTTTCCACGGATTTTCCTTTTCGGCCCAGTTCATTTTCATCTCGGACTTTGACTTTTCCCCAGCTATTTAAGGGTTGTTTTCCATGAAATTTGCATCACTTTTCACCCTATAGACACAGCAGAGACATCCCGGAGAAGCCAGATAAGAGACCGTCGAGAGTTTCAAGAAGCGCATCATAAGACTAAGTTTTATTTTATGCTTTATTCATTCTAGATTATCATGACAGTTATTTATTTGTATTTAGTTTCTTTGGATTTTGAATACAATATGAGTAGCTAAATTATTAGCGATCCTAGGATTGTGGATGTTTTATGTATTTATGAATTGAAGTAATTTATTGTTCCTTTCTATTTCTTGTTTATGCATCCTTGTGTATTGTTGTCTTTTGTGGATGAATTGATCAGCATTTACAATTGTATAGTTAATTTATTATTCACTCGAGAGAGGTTAATAGGTTAACGGATTAGGATTGCATAACATGAATCTGCTAGATCGAGAGATTGGTAGGTATTGTGAGGAGAATAAATCTGAGGTGCTAATTGGAGTTAGATAATAATTCGAGATCGAGAGATAAGAATTAGAATCTAATCTACTTTCATAACTTACTTGAGAGAGAGGCTGTGATTAATTTAGTGATTCTCCTACAAGATTTAGAATTAAATTGGTTTAATAAATTATCAGAGATTCGGTAAATTCATTTAGCATCAACACCCTAGGATCCGTCTTTTTATCTATTTATCCAGTTATCTTTGTTGTTTTATTCATTTTATTTCCTTATAGCATTTTAGTTAATTAAAATCAATCTTAATTTTGGTTCTCTAGATAAAGTAAAACAACATAATTAAGTAATTAGCTACTTTGTATAGCCAGTCTCTGTGGACATTGTTCTTCATAGCTTGTCCTTGAAGTTTGAGCAGTTCAGGCTGAATTTTAACATGATTAAAAGGGATGTCAGCCTGACTGAACTGCTCATAGATCTTCAGGCGGCTGAATTGCTCCAAAAGAGCGATCCTCAGGCCCACATAGCTGAAAAAGGCACGTCTTCTTCTGGTGATAAAAGGAAGAAGAGAAACGCACCTAAGAAGGCTGCAGATGAGGCGTCTAAGGCAAAGAAGCCAAAGGCAAAGATTCCTCCTGAGGAATTCAAGTCTAAGACTAAATGCTTCAAGTGCGGCCAACCAGGTCACTAGAAGGCAGCGTGTCCTAACAAGAAGAAGAAGAGAGGTACATCTCACACTCTGGTTGTAGAAACATGTTTAGCAACTTGTTCTACCCAGTCATGGGTAGTAGATACTGGAGCTACTGATCATGTTTGCATGTCTTTACAGGGGTTCCTGGTAAAAAGACAGCTGAGTGAGGATGAGATCACCGTCTACATGGGTAATGTTACGAGAGTGGCGGCTGTTACAGTGGGAGACGTTGTTTTACCTTTCAGTAATGATAGAACTTTGGTTTTGAAAGATTGTCTTTATGTGTCTGATTTTAGGCGAAACTTGGTTTCAGTTTCTAAATTGATTATGGAT
This sequence comes from Perilla frutescens, assembly GCA_026008535.1. Lineage (NCBI taxonomy): Eukaryota > Viridiplantae > Streptophyta > Magnoliopsida > Lamiales > Lamiaceae > Perilla > Perilla frutescens. Next base: position 57,423,182 of record BRKX01000003.1, read on the forward strand.
GGATATTCGATTTCTTTTAATAACAAAGTAGTTATCTTTAGTGGTAAATATTTTATCTGTTCTAGCACATTGGATGGACACTTATACTTTCTTAAACCAATTGAAAACACTACGCAAAGACAACTGTTGAATACATCGATCATAAATCCTAACAAGAGAAAAGAACACTCGGAATTGAATCAAACCTATCTTTGGCATCTAAGGGTAGATCATATTAACCTTAAGAGGATACAAAGGCTTGTAAACGATGGAACATTGTCTTCTTTGGTACTGGAATCGTTTCCTTTATGTAAATCCTGTTTGGAAGGTAAAATGACCAAGCGTCCTTTCCAGTCAAAAGGAAATAGATCCGAAGGGCTATTAAATTTGATTCACTCTGGCCTGTGCGGCCCTATGTCAATTCAAGCTCAAGGAAGGTTTGAGTATTTTATCACTCTCATTGATGATTACTCTAGATACGGATATATCTACCTGTTGCGTCGCAAGTCTGAATGCTTTGAGAAATTCAAAGAGTTTAAGGCGGAAGCGGAGAAACAAACAGGTAGAAGTATCAAGTCACTACATTCTGATCATGGTAGCAAGTACCTCTCAAGCGAATTTAGGGATTACATGGTAGAGAATGGGATCACATCCAAGTTGATTGCGCATGGAACGCCACAGCAGAATAGCGTGGCAGAACGAAGGAATCGTACACTGTTAGAGATGGTTAGATCGATGATGAGTTATTCTGAGTTGCCCATGTTGTTCTGGGGATATGTCCTGGAAACAGCAGCCTATATTCTTAACTTGGTTCCATCGAAATCAGTTCCTGCTACACCCACAGAACTATGGACTGGACGAAAGCCCAGTTTGAACCATATTCGGATTTGGGGTAGCCCAGCACACGTGTTGGACAAGGAAGCTGATAAGCTGGCTCCTTGTACTGATGTAAGGCTATTTGTTCGATATCCTAGAGGAACGAAAGGTGGTTTGTTTTATAGTCCTAAGGATCAGAAGATCATTGTTAACACTAATGCTCGATTTTTAGAGGAAGACTATGGCATAAACCACAAACCAAAGAGTCAAATCATCCTTGAGGAGTTAAGGGGAGGATCAAATCCTACACCAGTTGTACAAGAAGAGGAACCACCAAACACTGCACAACGTGTCACAGAAGTACAGTAACTGCCTCGTCGCAGTGGGAGGGTTGTACGCCAACCTGATAGATTCATTGGTCTGGGAGAGGTTTCAGATTTCCCAGAGGGTCTCAATGAATTAGATCCCAGGACATATGACGAGGCAATTCGAGATAAAGATGCGGATTCTTAGAAAACTGCAATGGAGTCTGAGATTGGATCTATGGATCACAATCAAGTCTAAAAACTTGTAGAACCACAAGATGGGGTAAAACCCATTGGCTGTAAGTGGGTCTACAAGCGCAAGAGAGGATCTGACGGGAAGGTTGAAACCTTCAAGGCAAGATTGGTGGCAAAAGGGTATACTTAGAAAGAAGGAATCGAATATGAGGAAAAATTTTCATCGGTAGCCATGCTTAAGTCAATCCGGATTCTCTTGTCTATTTCCGCTTATTTGGATTATGAGATCTGGCAGATGGATGTCAAGACAGCTTTCCTAAACGGAAGTCTTGAGGAAAACATTCACATGAAGCAACCAGAGGGATTCATTGCTAAGGGCCAAGAGCACTTGGTGTGTAAGCTTAAGAGATCCATTTATGGACTTAAGCAGGCATCGAGATCTTGGAACATCTGGTTTGATGAGGTTATCCAGTCATATGGATTCGTGCAAAGTCCGGATGAGAGCTGTGTGTACAAGAAATATGACAGAAACGTGGTGGCATTCCTCGTACTTTATGTTGATGACATCTTGCTTATTGGAAATAGTAAAAAGGTGTTGTCAAACATTAGGGTGTGGCTGTTCGAGCAGTTCGATATGAAGGATCTAGGTGAAGTCGGACATGTTCTTGGCATCAAGATCATTCGAGATCACCAAAAAAGGATGTTATGCCTGTCCCAAGTGACTTATATCGATACAGTGCTAGCTAGGTTTGGCATGCAAGATTCCAAGAAAGGTTTTATACCTTATAGGCATGGAATTCATCTATACAAGGAAATGTGTCCCCAAACACAGTCTGAGATAGAGGAAATGAAGAAAGTACCATATGCTTCGGCTGTGGGAAGTTTGATGTATGCCATGCTATGCACTAGGCCTGATATATGTTATGTCGTTGGCATGGTAAGCAGATATCAGTCTAACCCTGGACAAGGTCACTGGACTGCAGTCAAAAACATTCTCAAGTACCTTAAAAGGACTCGAGACTACATGTTGGTTTTCCGCTATGATAGTCTAGTGCCTTTGGGTTACACGGACTCAGATTTTCAATCCGACAAAGATCAGAGTAATTCTACCTCGGGCTATGTGTTTACATTAGGAGATGGAGCCATCATATGGAGGAGCATTAAGCAGAAATGCATTGCGGATTCCACCATGGAAGCTGAGTATGTAGCTACCTCTGAGGCTGCAAAATAGGTTGTCTGGCTCCACGGGTTCCTAGTGGGCTTGGGCGTGGTTTCTGATTTACCTAAGACTATCACGATATACTGTGATAACTATGGTGCAGTGGCAAATTCGAAGGAACCCAGAGCCCACAAGGTAAGTAAACACATAGAGAGAAAGTACCATCTTATACGAGAAATCGTTAAGAGAGGAGACGTGGCGGGGGTCAAGATTGCATCGGAGGATAACCTGGCTGATCCATTCATGAAGAGCCTGCCGGCTAAGACCTTTGATGGTCACGTGGAGAAAATGGGAGTGAGATATAGACCTGGTGGCTCAGTTTGAGTTGATAGTTTTGATTGGAGAGTTAGCAGGTTAGTTTTATGCTTGAAAGACATGCTTCAAGTATAAGTGAGAGATTGTTAGTTTTGTATACTGGAAGACTTGTCTTTGTATACTTTTCTGATGATATGATGATATGAAATGAAAGTTATTGCAGTCATTGTTTGCATTTAGATTATGTTCTATAATTGTTTTATGCAATGTTCCATATACTTACATTGTAGATGATATGGTGTGGGGAGTTACACGGTAAGATCATATCATTAGAACCTTGTAATGTATTAAAGAGCTCACGGCTTAGATGGTCTTGAACACACCATCGGTACACCGTAGAATAATCTGATAAGTTAGTTTATCTTGACTAACTGATTATTCTAGTACACTTGTTAGTGTATTGAGAAGGATCACGATATGATACTATTCTATGTCTCTGACCTAGTTACTGAGAGAATAAAGATCCACAGAGTTCGGGTTCTGAACTCATGTGATATTGACGAGCATATGTGTACGTTATTTATTACTTTGATTTATCAATGAGTGAGATCTTTTCGTAGATCAAATTCAATATCTTAGGTAATAACAATGTATACATGATGTCTCGAGCAGTATGCATGAGCACCGTGTCCTGGTGCGTCAGGTTGATGATGTTCTCTTGAGAAAACACAAGTTCATGTTGAAACCCTGCAGGTGGAATTTATTCCTTACATGGTAAAGCTTGTGTGGTACTACTCAAGGTTTTAGATGTTAATTAATTATAGTTGTCAGAGGCTGACATAATTAATTAATGAACATTATATCTTAAACACGGGGAATGGCTGGACTAAAGGAGAAAGCATATTCGTAAATATGTATTAAATTGGTAGGTCAGTTTTACTTCTTTAGTAGAATAAAAGTAAAACTTAATTTATTTAATTATATCCTAAGTTTATTGGATATTGGATATTAAATAAATTAGTGGGCCAATTTAATATTCTTCTAGATCCCTGTTGTAGCCCAATTGACTGATAGTGGACTGGATATTGAACTTGAGATAGAGGCCCAAACCCAGTAGGGTTTGGAGTAGTGATTTTCGCCCACCTCCTATATATATATAGGAGGGGGCGAAAATTAAAAGCATACTTAATATCAGCCCATCTTTGTCTCTCAAAGTTATCCACAGTTTTCACAAATCTATCTAGTAGATTTCAGCCCACTCTGAATCTAGATACAGTCCGAGAATACAACAGAAGATCTTGGAGTAGAATTGTGTGGTGGATGATTTTGAGGTGTTAGGTGGCGTCAATTTCGTGTTCATTCAACAGCAAGATTAGATCTTTAATCTTGTCCACAGACCGTCTGACAATTATAATTTGAATCTATGTATTCCGCTTCGTTAAATTCATTTTGCATGGTTTTGTGCTTGACGTGAAAACATGCATGTGACATAAAAAATATGATTTGCATGAACATGGATTAATGAACAACCAAATAATCCTGCGGTGGTTTAATTCGAAAAAACCCCAACAGATATAACATTTATAATATTTTTTAATTATATTGAACATGACATAGTTGGCAATTTAACTTTCTAATTATAATAAAGGAGAGATTGATATTTATAAATTCATATAGTCTATTATATTATTTTGAGAAAGTATAGTCTAATGTTATTAAACATACAATCATAGTTAATATATTTTATAGGGTTCACTAAACTTTAGTACCCGAAATTTAAACTTTTTGTTCTAAACTTTTTAAAAAATTCAAATTAGCGTACATATATTGTTTGCACAAATTAACACATATAGAACTAGAGCTTTTTTTTCGGCCTCACAAATTTTGGCATGTATCATCAAAAATCTTTCAAACTCATTCTTTAGTTTATTCCATTTGTACAAATATTGGATGTTATTGTTCTTCTCCATAATTTTTAGTAGTCCATATTAACATTTGTGGGCCCGTGAAATTGCTCTAACAGTATAAGCTTTAATTTGTGCAAACGTACAATATCAATATGTAAATTTTAAAATTTTGGAACATAAGTATAAAAGGGTTCAACGTTGGACGATACTAAAGTGTAATCAACTATATTTTAATGCAAATAAAATGAAGATACATAAGCTGCATTATTATAGTTTCTTAAATTGAAATTTTATGTTTCAATGTATATTGTATTTATTTTACATAAAACATAATTATCAATTTCTTAAGAGTTAAATCAAACAAATCTACATAAATATACAAACTTAAAAATATTTAAAATTAAACATAAGTTATTGTTATAATATTTGTTCACACACACACACACACATATATATATATATATATTTCAAAAATCTTTAGCCATGGTCAGTTATAGATAACTGTTTCATGAGTCACAAGTCGTGCTGGTTTTAAAAATTGTATCTGTAAAGATGATGATAGTGTAACAAATGCTACTATAAACGTTGTATACAAATAATTGTTTCATAATTTATAATATAATATTTTGATTGTAGTAGTTTATTAATTATTTATACAATTATTTAAAATATGTTATACTATAATATAATATGTATGTATATACATATGTATATTTGTGTAATCAATCAATTATTTCTTTTAACGATTGCCAACTTAATTTTTTTAGATTCGAAATAATAATTGTCTGATATAAAAAAAGACTACCTGATAAATAAAAAATGGTATTAACTAAAGTATTAATTATCTATAAAATACAAAGATGTAAAACTTATATTAAAAATCATGTGTATCGAACGAGCGGAAATCTAGTAAGATGTAGTAACATATAAAGAAATGAGATTTTACAAAGTTATATTAGGATTTAACCCTTTCTTAGATCCAAAAATTGGAAGCCTAAATATGTAAATCTCTTGAAATATCATCATAGAAAAGGGAAGAGGGAAAGAAGGGGAATTCGAAAATATAATTGCATGACGAAAAAGTGGTCACCGGAAAAATTCCGATGGCGGCTCTAGCGGAGAAGAGGAGAGAAGGGAGGAGGGATAGGGCTGACCTAAAAGTATTCCCCAACAATTGACCTAAAATGGAAATAAGGAGATATTTATATTACTCTTCTAAATAACTCTAACTAGAATTTAAATTAGAGATAAAGTCATCTATTGGCTAATTGAATTCCAATTCGGGTGGAATCAAGTTCTATGAGTTTGTATCGACGAGCACTATCGTCTAATGTGTTCGATCATCTCGATTGGATAATAATTGGACCATAAATAATTAAAATCGTAATTAAACTAGAAAATCCATTATTTGAGCCTTTTAAAATGGACTCAACTTAAACATTTTGACACTATAAAGTTTATTGATTGTTTATTTTCTATGATATGTGTAGCCATTCGCGCTAAATAAATGGCATTGCCTAGTTTCTTAATGGAAGAACATATTGATGTGGGATAATTCATTGGATATTCTAACTTCAGACAATTAATCATATTTTCATCAATTTTTTTTACATATAGATACATGCGAATCTTCTATTTAATGTTTCACTATTTTATGTCTATATATATATTCAAAAATACCATAAAACATGTGTGGGCAATAGTTTAAAAGCTCTTCACTATATTTTAATAAAATCCAAGTTTTGAAAACAGATATTATATTATTATTCTAAAAAAGGGATACTAATTAATTATGGAAGATACTATTTGCATCATTAAATCTACTCCTTGCACCACAAATTAAAAAAAAAATAGAAAAATAATAATTTAAAATTTACTTAAATGTCCTTATTAAAAAAAAATGAAGTCTTCTTCTCCATCAACTCTCATCTGCTTCTTCTCCATCACTCTGGTCTGGAAAAAATAAATTCCGGCCAATGCCCTGCTCTCTATCGGCGGAGCAGCGGCGGATCCTGGAATCTTCTCCAACATGGCGAGCAATTCCAACAACCGTGCTTCATTCATTCAGTCATCAATCAACACAGCAAGAAAATACATGAAGATAGGGATTTCTCCTTTCACGAAAAACCCATCAAAATCCAAGAATTCAACTATAAAGATCTCGAATTGGCCACAAGCAACTTCTCGCAGACGAAGTTGTTGGGCAGGGGCAGCCATGGACTCGTTTACAAAGGCGTTCTTTGCGGAGGCCGCTTCGTCGCCGTCAAGAAGTCCTCTAGAACTGCTCAAAGAATGTCGATTTCCGAAAATCCAAATGAATTTGAGAATGAAATCGACATCCTGTCCAAGCTGCAGAGCCCAAGATTGGTTAATCTTGTTGGATTCAGCAAGAATGACTCCCAAGATCGGAGAAGCTTGGGCTCGAAGGAAAATAAATATATATTTAATCTATTTTTTTTACTGAAATCTATATTTTTTAGTAAAAGGGTATTAATGTAAATTTATGTGGTGCAAAGAGTAAAAATAGTGGTGCATTGAGTAAGAATGGTGCAAAGAGTAAATTCTGTGGTGCAAATAGAAACTCCCTTAATTATAGTCATAAACAAGACAAATATCCTAATCATAATTTGAACGCAATTTATAATTAAAATTTGCCACTAACGGGATTCGAACCCATACAACACAGCGAAGGTGGGTTTTATTTTTTATTTTTATTTTGTTTTTAGTGCAAGCCAAGGTGAGTTTTAGAAAATACCAATAACCGCTGCACCATAAGGAAGTTTTTGTATATTTTCAGCCAAAATATTTATTTAACTAAAATTTTGTGAATTATATATATTACACCGACGATTTTGACTTTTGATATATATATATATATATATATATATATATATATATATAGGGTTGGGTTCTAGAAGGAACACCCTAGGTGAGAACCGAGAATCAATCTGAGTCATAGATCTCGCATATTTAGACGGCCAAGATATGTTCCAAAATTCAAAAAAACGCAGTGGCAATCTCGTAATAACGTCCAAATTCGCTGTCCCTGAATCTTAGTAAGGGTAAAATCGGAAATTTTGAAAATATATGAATACTCAGAATTTACGTATATATTTTTCAATTTAGGGTTTTAGCACTGTCATTTCCTATTTTAGCACTGTCATGACTTATTTTAGCATGACTCTTTTTTAGCATTAGCATAAAAAAATGTCATTGACATTGTAAAAAAACCACGAACAAACACTGTTACATGTTGAATTATCAATATAGTGCAACCACGAACTTACGCAAACCCAGGAGCCAAAAAATTTGAAGAGAAACTGAAAAAAACTCGAATTCAACCGTCAAACTCTCCCGAAAACATCATTAAAATCTGAAGAAAGCATGAAAACTCAAGGTAATATGTCGTTAATTTTTATTTTTCAAAAATTTCGTTTGATTTTCTAGCAATTATATTATATTGATTTAGCAGTTTCCGTTTGCTATAAACATTCATTTAGCATTATATTATGATGATTTAGCAATTTCTTTCGTGTTTTTGTAAGCATAACACATACAAAAATCTAATCTTCAACAAATTGTGTTTATTTTATTGATGATAATTTATTAGTTTCATTTTCATTCTGGTCATGACGAAAAACATGTATGAAAATGTTAACCCTACCAGTGTTGGCAATGTATTTGTGATTTATGTGTATATTTTTTAATTTCGTATTTTAGCATTATCATTTTCTATTTTAGCATTGTCATGGCTTATTTTAGCACTCTCATGACTTATTTTAGCATGACATTTGTGTTAGCATTAGCATGAAAAATGTCGTCGGCATTTCAAAAAACCCATGAACAAACACTGTTACAAGTTGAAAAATTGTGATTTTTTATTTTAGCATTGTCATGACATATTTTAGCATGAGTCTTGTCTCAGCATTACCATAAAAAAATATCATCGACATTGTAAAAAATCTATAAACAAACACTATTACACGTTGTTCAATTATCATTTCCTATTTTAGCATTATAATGACTTGTTTTAGTTTTGTCATAACTTATTTTATAACTAACACGACCGTTGTTTAGCGTGACACTTGTTTTAGCATTAACATGAAAAATATCATCGGCATTTCAAAAAAACCCATGAACAAACACTGTTACATGTTGTTGAATTTGTGATTTTTTATTTTAGCATTCTCATGGCTTATTTTAGCATTGTCATGACTTATTTTAGCACTAACACAGATCCTCTTTAGCATGACTACTATTTTAGCATTAGCATAAAAAAATGTCATTTTTTCCCTAACCCTACTCCCACTTATTTTTAAGTACAATTATTTTACAATTTTAGCACAGTTATCTCTCATTTTAGACTTGTCTTTCACAAAGAAAAGGGAATATAAGCAGTATCATTAAAGTAAACATATAACCTCATGATATTTTTAATAACTAAATGTAATGCATTCTCATTAAAAGTAAACGTCTTATTAGCAGTATAACGAACTATATTAGCACCACAGACAGTAAAATTAGCATTATCAAAATATTTATTAGCAATGCAAAGAAAAAAAATACCGGCTATGCATATTAGCATTACAGGAAAGAATATTACTATCATTAATAAAAAAATCAGTATGAAAAAGTACAAAAAAAATGTATCTACTTCTTCCCACAATTCCTAAAATTATAATAGCATTTCTTCCCACACTTCTTGCAGGTCCTTAAAGGTTTCTTGTAAGTCCTTAAAGAAATATCAGCTATGCCTATTAGCATCATCGTAGCCTTGCGAAGAACCTATGAATAACATTCAACATCCTCACCCGACATTAAAGCAGCCTCAAAGGTCACAAGCTTCCCATGATTGTCATTTCCTGTGAAGAGTGCAAAAATCATTAAATGCATTAAACGTCTGCAACCATGTAAAAATTCACAAATCTATGTTATTATAATGTCTTTCTCATCATAAATAAAAGACTACAAATGTTAACACTATCACCTACCAAAATATTCAAACATTAACTAACAATGCTAAAAAAGGCAATGAAAGTGCTAAAATTACAACTACCGGTGCTAAAATAGTAGAATGCAAATGCTAAAATAAACAAACGACAAGTGTAAATAATAAGTAGACTAACCTGTTAGTCCTATATATTGTATCAAACGACACAATATCCCCAAATAGTGAAAAGTTCCTTCTTGATATTGGATCAACCCAAAATAGACATCGCAACTGATCATTCTTGTTAACTTCATAATCAAATGTAAAAGTAGAGTAGAGTTCATGTCTTTTGCCCATTTTATCCAACAAAATCGAAGAGAATCGTGTGAAAAAATTACAGAAAAAGTACAACTAAATTTTGCTCAATGCAGGCTTCAAAGATGGTTCACATTCAGGTGTGTAAAATTTAGAAAACACAAGTGAAATCTCCAAAGTGGAAGAAACACAATCTGCACATTAATCAATACATAACTAATCACGTTAATGCTTAATAATGCTAAAATTATTCACAGTAGTGCTAAAATAGGTTACAAAGTGCTAAACATTTTAATACTAGTGCTAAACTATTTCTTGGCAGCATGTTTTTCTAAATCTCAATTGTTTTTACAATTTGTAATTCTAGCAAATATGCAAAGATACACGAACATAGTAAGTATAAATCTGGAGAGATACAAGTACATAGAAATATGAAATCACGATCTGCAGAGCTAAAAATACATGTTGATCCTCAAAAATCAAAAGTTCAACTTAATCAGCTTAATTAACATTATCGAACAAATCTAAAACATAACAAAATGGTAGAGAACCGAAGAGAATCACGTGAAAAAATCACAGGAAAAGTATAACAAAAATATTTTTACCCGGCATTATCATCCAAGAACAATGAACAACCAAAACTCTAGGGGAACTCGCATAAACAACGATCGATTAAGATGAATAGACTGGAATCTGGATTACATAAACACAACAAAATCGAAGAGAAATCAAAGAGAATCGCGTGAAAAGGGAAACGGATTTGAAAGGAAAACAGCTTACGAAGGAAAGAGAGATTTCATTCCATAAATAATAGAGTTCCTAAATTATAAAAATACCCTCAATTCATTAAAAAGTTGATAATATTACAAGAATGCCACCACAAATTTAAATCTTGGAGTGTATCTTGGCCGTCCAAATAGGCGAGATTTGTGGCTGAAATTGGTTCTCAGTTCTCATAGGGGGGTGTGGTTCTCACATAATCTCATCTCTCTCTATGTATATATACATAGATAGATAGATACCAAAATGATTAATTACTAAAGAATAATTCTAAATACAATCTTTTTTTTTCCTTCACAGCCCGTAAAATTATTTTAAAATATAACTTTTATTTAATTTTACCTTTTTATACTTGCTACTTGAAATTCTGAAAAAAAAAAAAAAAGAAACACAAAGCCTCAAGAGTCAATATATAGCCCCCACCCCATCCTTCCTTCAAATTACATAAAAAAAAATTTAAAAAAATATTGATAGATGACACACTCTATATTCCGATTGAAGTTTGAATTTGAAATTATTCTTGGTAGAAAAGCCATTTCCATCTTCTACCCAGCATCCTCACAATTCCTCGGGAAAAAAAAGATTTGACTAAAAAATTCATCCTTTTCAAATATAGTGGGATAAATAAAAATTTAATATTGTCTAAATACAACTCGTAATGAATTTTTTTTTTTGATGTGATGCCTGAAGAATATTTGTTATTACAAGCGGCAACAAATTTAAGTGAGATGAATTGAGGGCTAGTGATAAAGAGTGTACTACAATTTGTAGACGACAGTGCGTGGAGAAGGATCTTTGGCACCAAATGTCCAAATGAACAAATTCAACTTCCAACTTTTCGCCTCGGTTTGTGTTTAGAGTTACTCATTTCTAAAATAATCATAATTATTCATGATGTTCTAAATTTGACGCGACCTTTTAAACATGGGTAAAACACCAATTTCGATTCGAATATTATTTAACTTCCTCAAAATTTTAAGTTACGTGAGTTTGAAACTCGCACATTATGTCATTATTTATTCAAAAATTGATCATTTTGTCACGAGTCACGACAAACTCAAAGAGACAAAGTTGATGATGGCTTGAATTTGAGACTTACATTATTGAAAAATTAAAAAAAATATTGAATATTGTCAAAATTTAAACATGTCATAATTACTTAAGTTTAGAAGTGATATCAAATTTTACAAATTCTTAAAATTATGAGGATTATTTTAACAATTACTGCATGTCAAAATTAAAAATATTCGGTCTTGCACATTAATGACATTATCCACGTCACCGACCTTCCTACCAACACACACATTAAATTAAAATTTGTAATAAACAAGGATGAAAAGAGGTAAAGGGACCTCCTTATTCCGTAATGGTCGGCTACTTTATCTTTTATGATTACATTAACTAATCATTCAACAAAACAATAATTAATATATTAAAAAAAAAAAAAAGCCAAAATGTTTTCTCGTCATTCAATCAAGACCTTTCTTGCTTCTCATGCAAACCACAAATTATTTCAGATCTCCGAAAACTAAAATACTAGAAAATATATATAGATTTTTCCAATTTCCACAAATGGGCCTATCGTTAAACGAATGATGGATCTCCTTCGGCTCTGACTCTTTGCAGAACCAGTCTCCATACACGTGTTACTACAATCTATACATACATATATATGTATATAATCTTTTTTTCTGTTTCAATAAAATTTCATCTTGGTATACTATTTTGGGTGTTGAGTGAATTTAGGAGGGATTACTAATTATTCCAAGGCCAAGAATGAGTATGATTTTCTGTTTTTTCGGGGTAATTTTTCGGAATAATTCATAGCTCCAGCGTTTGACTTTTTGTCTCTTGTGGTTTCTGGTGATTCTTGGTACGCTTCTTCTTCTCCTCCTCCTCTCTCTTCCTCTCTCTCTAATTTTTTTTTTCTTTGCCCCGTTTATGTGATTGGTGGGAAATGGAGTTTGAATAATTGTTGCTGTTATATGTTGTGAGTTTTTGGATACATTAATCATTTTTTTAATTATTTGGCTTTGGTTTTGTATTAATCTGTTTGTGTTGAAGCTTTTAATTAAAGGGCTTCATCCCATCCAATGGAATTTAGAGATTATGGATTAAATTAATGATTTTTGTAGCTTCGGTTTTGTGTTTGATGTTATTGAATTTGTTTGTGTGATGAGTTCTTAATTGAATAGCTTTTATTGAGTGGCTGTGGAACTCATTGCTTATTGATTGTATTTGTATATATTTGATTTTGATAGGATGATTTTCGTGATGTTGATGAATATTTATGGAGACCAAATAATAAGCTGATGTATGTATATGCATTTTCTTTTTTGAATTTTTGATTCGGAAGTGTATGTTTTTAAGGAAAGCAATTGATGATGTATTGTGTTTTCGTAATCATATCTAGTATCTTTGTTGCAAATACATGGATTTTGATTTATGATGTTTCTAGTTTTAGGGTAATATGATTTATTAGGGAACATTTTGGTGTGAAAACATGAAAAAAGATCACAGATGTCCAACTCATCTACCTCTCTACAATTCGTTATTCTTCCTGTAATTGTAAAGATTACAGATGCTAATCATTACAAGAATGATATAATCCCAAGCAGCATGTTTGATAAGTGAACTAAGGAAAGCTTGATGATATAATTCGTGATTCCTCCTTTATGTGAATTGAGACTGAATATTGTGAATTGCCCACATCCTTTTTTAGCTTGTCGAGCTCTAGATGGGCTCATGTAAATGGCCACAGCTGAGTCGAGGTCATCACAAAATTTGCTCGGTTGTTGAAAATGTTCTGAAAATTGCGGTTTGCTTTTTTCTACCATGTACAAGTCTTCTCATTACATTGAACTAATGCATTATTTCATCTCACAGATTTGATTCTACCTATGTGGATTTTGCTTTCCTTTGCTGCTGTATTAATTTGGTGATTATTTGTATTCAAATCTCGTTCTTTTCACTTACACTCTTTGGCTTCGAGAATTACAGGTATTCTAACGGCCCTACCATTTCGGGAGAATGGAAGGTGCTAAAGTTTTTGTTGAAGATGCTCCTCAAGAATCTTCTCCTGCACCAGGAACTTCACCTCTGAAAGACGACCACCAGCCAACTGCGGCTCATCCTACAGATGAAGATACTGCAGGAAACCTGGATGTTTCTGAATTGGCTCTAAGAGACTTAACTTCTCCTGATGCAAGTGGTGGAGCGGGAGTTTCAGAAGAGGAAGTTAACTCACCTGTAGACGCCCAACACACCGCTCTCACCATGGAGGAGAAGGATAAAGAGCCTTTGCAAATCCCCGAAGATAATAATGTCACGATACTCAGAGAACCCGTTTCACCAAGTGAATCAAAAGCAAAGTTGGATAATGCCGTTGTACAGGAGAATAAAGAACCACTTGGTAGTCCTGAAGATGATATTGTAACAACACTTAGAGCATTCGTTTCACCGAGTACATCAGAAGCAAAAACGGATAATGCCTCAGAAACATCAAGAGACGGTACTTCTGATGTGCTTGTAGCTGAGCAGGAACCGTCAGTTGCATCAGCCGGGGATTCAGACATAATTAAGCCTCTGAAAGAAGAAAATGTAAGCGCCAAAATTATTGCACGTCTATCACCAGAGGATGATCATATACCATCTGTTCCATCACCTCAAGTGAAAAATGGTCCCATTGTTCAACTGGCAAAAGTCGCAACAAAAGTCAACAAGATTGAAAAATCCGCTGAGCAACCTAAAACGCCTACAACACCTAGAACACCTAGAACGCCTAGAACACCAAGAACACCTAGAACACCTAATAGCAGCAGAGGTCAAATTGATACTACATCACCTTTTGAATCTGTGAAGGCTGCCGTTTCAAAGTTTGGCGGGATTGTGGACTGGAAAGCCCACCGTATGCAGACTGTGGAGGTATAATCTTTTCTCCCTGTTACCTTTAATTATGGTTAATTTTATTATTATAAAGACATGAAATTAGTTTTTTAGACAAATGAGTGGCAGGTATCACAATGGCTATTTCCTTAGATGAGTATAATCGGTCCTTCTTTATGTTGCTATTAGGTAGCCTGACAGTTCTATTACCTTGCGGAAAATTTGCTTCTTTTCTCTCTCGACTTCTGTACGAACCTCACTAACATGGCACCACTATAGCTCAAAGTCGTCCTTCTTATCCATGCAGAGACGAAAAGTCATAGAACAGGAACTGGAGAAAGCACAAGAGGAGATTCCGTTATATAAGAAACAATCTGAGGCTGCTGAAGAGGCCAAAAATTCAGTTCTGAAAGAGCTAGACAGCACTAAGAGACTCATAGAAGAATTGAAGCTTAATCTGGAAAGAGCACAAACAGAAGAGGAACAGGCAAAACAGGATTCTGAACTTGCAAAGCTCAGGGTGGAAGAGTTAGAGCAAGGGATTGCTGATGAATCTAGCTTTGCTGCCAAGGCACAGCTTGAGGTCGCCCGAGCAAGGCATGCAGCCGCCGTTTCAGAACTTAAGGCTGTTGAAGACGAGTTGGAACAACTCCGAAGAGACTATGCGCTGTTGGTAGCTGAGAAAGATGCATATGTGAAGAAGGCGGAAGAAGCTATCTCTATGTTGAAAGAAATTGAGAAGTCTGTAGAGGATTTGACAATCGAACTTATTACTGCAAAAGAATCCTTGGAATCTGCACATGCTGCTCATCTGGAGGCAGAGGAGCACAGAATTGGAGCAGTTATGGCAAAAGAACAGGACATGCTCAACTGGGAGAAGGAACTAAAGCAAGCTGATGAGGAACTTGAGAAAATGAGCCAGCAGGTTTTGCTGTCAAAGGATTTGAAATCGAAGTTGGATTCTGCGAGAGAATTACTGCACGGTTTGAAGGCTGAATTGGCAACATACCTGCAATCAAACTCAGAACAGGACTCTGGCAAAGCTGGAAATTTGGAAGATGTACTCAAGGAAACGGATAAAAAAACTCGAGCCCAAATTGAGGCAGCTCTTTCTGCGGCTAAGAAGGAACTTGAAGAAGTAAAGCTCAGTATTGAGAAAACAACTAACGAAGTTATTATCTTGAAGGTGGCTGCCACATCATTGCAGTTGGAACTTGAAAAAGAAAAAGCAGAACTGACTACCGTTCAGCAGAGGGAGGGAATGGCATCGATTGCAGTTGCCTCTCTGGAAGCTGAGCTGAATAGGACACAATCTGAAATTGTTCTTATTCAGCTGAGGGAGAAAGAAGACAGAGAGAGGATGGTGTCGCTTCCGAAGAGACTACAGGAGGCAGCACAAGCAGCCGATCAAGCGAAAACCTTAGCCCAGATAACTCGTGATGAGCTTAGAAAGGCAAAGGAAGAAGCAGAACAAGCAAAGGCAGGGGCAAGTACCATGGGAAGTAGATTACGTGCCGCTCAAAAGGAAATAGAAGCAGCTAAAGCTTCTGAGAAGTTGGCTCTGGCAGCTATAAATGCATTGTTGGAGAGTGAGTCTACTCAAAGCAACAATGAGGAGGAGGATTCATCAACTGGAGTAACGCTCTCTTTAGAAGAATACTATGAGCTCAGCAAAAGGGCCCATGAGGCCGAGGAGCAGGCAAACGAGCGGGTGGCTGCTGCTCTTGCTGAGATCGAGGTAGCTAAGGAGTCTGAATTGAACAGCTTGAAAAAGCTGGAAGAAGCCAACCGTGAAGCAACTGAAAGAAAGAATGCCTTAGAAATCGCATTGCAGAAGGCTGAGAAAGCCAAAGAAGGGAAACTAGGTATTGAACAAGAGCTGCGTAAGTGGAGGGCTGACAACGAGCAAAGGCGAAAAGCTGGGGAGTCTATTCCAGCAGCAGCTGGTAGAAGTCCGAAAGCAAGCTCTGATGATTCCAAGAGTTTCGTCAGCGCGTATAAATCTGCTCCTCTTCCTCAGGTGTCAAGCCCAAAGTCATTCACAAGCAACACAGAAACTGATACATCTCCAGAAGCCAAAGCTATCAAGAAAAAGAAGAGATCGTTCTTCCCAAGAATATTCATGTTCTTGGGTAGAAAGAAGTCACATTCATCTAAGTCATCCAAGTCATCGTCGTGATCATCTTTTTCGTATTGCAAGAAAGGCTTCTCGTTACTTTTTCCTTTTGTTGATTGAAACACCTGCCTTGAAACCAGTTTTCCTCGAATCACCTAAATCTGTTGCCCATTCTTGACAAACATTTATCTTTGTATATGAGAATTGTTTTGTGTACAATAGGTTGGTCAGATCATTTTTTTTTTCACCTAATACGTGTTTGAGATTACAGTTTGTAATCATAGGTTGGTGTGGCTGAGAGGGATTGGATTCTGTAAGAAAACTTTTCTGTTTTTGAATTCAAACTATATTCAAAGTTTTGTTTCTATATTTGAAATCTTTAACCGAGGCTTCAGTTCTGTTCTTGCTACATTTTCTTCACTCCATTTCTCTAGTGCAATGCATGCTGAAGTCAGTGAATGTACATTGCATTTACCATGATAGTAGATACTATACTCAGTGTATTTCACCCGATGTAGCATTGATCATAAAGTTGGATTGAAACATTCTAATGAACAAAATTTTGAATAGTCACTTGCCAAATATTGCAATTAACACATTGAAAGAATTCCCCTATCACAAGTATAATTTGAATGCTTAAGTAGATCCAAAAAGTGTTTGAATGATTGTTGTATGCCAAGGATTAGAGAGGTGTTTGATGAGGTTTTCAACCGGGCCGACATGTGTAACATTTGCTTGAACAAAGATTCCTAGCATAGCCACCATTGCTAATCGTCCTACATAGAAAGAAACAGCAAACGTGTAATAACAGAAGATAAGAAAAGGGTGGTATTAGAGAGTGAAAAAAACAAAAAAAAGGAACCATTTTTAATCTCTTTGAGCTTCCATTCATGAGCATTCTTTATATCTTTTGCTAGTCCAAGAGGATTCAGCAATGGCCCACCAGGATACCTGTTGATGCAATGTGAAACTAAGACATCCTTAATTTCTCAGAGAGTTCTTTACAATGCTTTGTTGAAACATTATCATCATCTTTGATACCAAAAACTATGATAATCTTGCAGCATTTGCAGTGAAGCCAGAGGTTTAAAAACTCAGAAAAGATGTAGATTACCCAGGTTCGAGTCCTTCCAGGGAAGCTTCTATGCCGAAGAAAGACCCCTCTTTGGCTTGAGATCCAGGACTTCTGAAATCCATGTATCTTTTGGTTTCAACAAAACTGCACCAGCAAAGATAAGGAAATACGAATTGGCAACGACGTGAAGTGATCTCCGGGGTCAAGAGTTAAAGCAACAGCGTGTAAGAATACGAGATCATTAGAGTGGTACCCCATCAAGAGAAGCTGAACTATGAAGAGAGTTCTAGTGCTGGCAAAACCGAACTTGGTGGCACCAGCTTCGTACCAAACTGGCAGCTTGCTTATACCTGTTACGCGTAGTAACTGCAGCAATAAGGAAGAACCAGTGCCTCAAAATGGTAGTTAATTTGACGTTCTTGATTGAATTACAGAAACCAGCCTACTTTATAAAGCCATCAAGAATTGATCATCTGTTGAAACTGACTATTGAATTTCTGCCTTTGGTGAGTCTTAAGAATCTAGGCCACACATTCCCACAATTAATCACATGGAATTTAATGGATTTAGTGACTCACGTCGGTGACAAGAATCCCTGCAACTCCAGCCATGGCAAACCGAGCATGAACTAGCTCTGCCTGAACATACCACTTTAAGCTTTCAGGATCCTCACCAAGTCCAAGGGGATCGAACCCGAAATCTCCAGCTAGTCTACATGAATTTCATACCACAACAATGCAGATAGAGAGAACACTTAAACTTACATGTTGAATTACAAAAGTTGTGTGGATTTAAGCATTAAGAAATTACTGAACAACATGGCCTCACGTTCCATCGAGATAAGGTGGAGGGTCAAGGCCGGGAAGCCACGTGGGCCGATCCTGAGCTTGAACCACCACCACACGGTGGTGGAGGTGGTTTGGAGCAGAACCCTTTTTCACAAGCCAGCTACTGTTTGATCTGCTGAAGTATGTTTTACCAGTGAAGGGCGACAAGCCAGAGAGTGCCAAAATTTGAATTCCTCTCCCTACTGCTACGTCCATCGTTTTCTTAGTTCATATTTCCAAACTTCTTGCTAAATACTTTGCAAAAGAGATGCGAAAAATAAGGTCCACAAACAATGAAGAATTCAGTTAACTGGATGACAAACATGATAGCATGGCCCCACTTATCCTTTTCTTTAGAGCCTTCCCTTTTTGTTGTTGCCTGTCATTTGCTGCAATACTACATCGATTATTCTAGTTTAGTTATAAATATGGGATTATGCAATACTCCTACAGCTGAAGACGACTGTTTCTCCGATTTCTAGAAGTTACTCAAATTTTGAGAAAGTAGTTATGAAGCCTATGCTGTAGTAGAATGGGATCAAAAGTTAGGTAAAAGCAATCCCTTATTAGGGAGGGTCAAACACAATACATTTTTGCTAAGTACTACAATAAGAATATAGTAGATTGCTAGAAGCAACCACTTACAGCAAATCCCACAAACTAGAACAGATAGAGGTCAATCCTCTAAATTGGCCTCAGATTAAAGTATTCACTAAGATACAAATAAGCTCGACAATTATAGACCAAACTTTGTTGTGGTTACATCTGCAATCGTCGGCTGGATATGCTGAAGGAGCTGACCCTCATTGGGGTTGCCACCACAAGCGGCGCCTCAGGTGAGTCGCTGACTGCAAATTTCTCGTGCATGAAGCGACTGTCAACAATTGAGTCATTTTTCAGAACTACCTTGTAGCAGTAGCAGCTTTTTAGGCCCACTTGATTCTGATAGCATTCATGAGATCCATCCTTCACCTGTTGGAAATTCCATATAACACTGAATTTGCCCACAGTGGCAACCAAGTGGCGCTCCTGCCTCCCGTTCTCAGTGACCTGAGCAATTACACAACATTTCAAGCATCAGTACATTGCAGTATACGATCTCAAGAAAGGCCAGAAATCTTCATACACCAGAACAGGAGGGGATTGTAAGTAGCAGATAGAGGCTCAAAATTATATTAAATCAAAGAAATTTTCAGAAATTGCTAGAGTTGTCACTGAGATTAATTTATAAAGAATATACTGTTCACATCTTTTCCATATGCTACAATGGTTTTGAACTAACTGAATGGAACATCATAGATGCCTACAATGCCTGGACTGTCTAACTGGGTGATTAAGCCACTATCAGCATTGATCAGTCATGCAATTATTGCAATCCATTGACAAGAACTGATCATGGATTCCTCAAAATATGTGCAGTGCCTTAAACCCCTTACTAAACTTATGAAGATTCTCTCCATAAAGAGCCATCCCCAACAACTTAAAATCATCTAACATTGGCCATCATCAACTTACCAATCATAACAAATCGGTGACTGCTGGGAATCCATTACACCATCGCTCATTATAAGCAAGAAAGATAAAAAGCATCACATACATCGGAACAGAATTATACCTACTTTACTTTTGGTCTTCAATAAATAAGATAAAATGGACCAGGACAAAAAATATCTGAGTAAGATTGATCTTAGAGCTGAAGATGTATGAAAGAGAGATTAGGGAGATCTTCTTGAAATAAGAGAGAGAGTGAGCCAATTCAGAAATGTTAATTGGCACATATTTCTGAAGAAGGATAGATGATTTAGGAAATATTTCAAATTCAAGATCTCATGTCTAGCACTAACAAGATTGATAATGATACCTAATTCAGAACTTGCCAAAAGGAGCTAGCTTACACTAACCACCAAATAAGCATACATCAACCATATGACCACATAACATTTTGAGAAAGTTGGACACCAGGCTTCCATAACCAACAACTCAGCAAACAAAAGGAGTAGAATGTGCTAGTTAAAACGAAACCATACATAGTTATATAACAAGATCATTAAAGTAGAGCAAACAAGATCAGTAATAAATGCTAAACAACCTACAAAAATGGAACACAAGAAAATGAACAAGATCACATACCCACGAGAACTGAGCATTGCGGAATTTGCTTGCTCCAGCCATGTGAGAATCCACAGGATTCAGCTTCAACAATCTCGGAGCTGAGATCCTATTCCCCATTCGGCCAGCGAATCCAGTCTTGGTTTTACCATCTTTGTCTGTGAACAGACTGCATATGAGAATCAAATAAGTATCAGTGGTTCCCAAAATCCACTTCCCATCAAATGTAACATCAACATGAGTGATAGGCGAACTGAGGCCAGGAAACGCAGTCTTTGCCATCCTCATTGAACTGATGGAATACAACCTAATCTTTCCATCAAGTGATCCAACCACAATAGAACCATCACCAGTGGTTGCAAAGCACTGAAAATTAGTCCCCCTTGAAAACTGATGCCCCTGAGTCCAATTCAACACTGGTGTGCTTTCATCCACAATGTTTTGGACCATCCCATTCCGATCACGCATATCCCAACGACACAGCCTGTTATCATCCAAACCCAAGAAAGTCGAACCCGAAGGATCCATTTGAGCTCCTTTACTATCATTAGTGATATCTCTCATTGTAATTTCAGCTCCATCCTTTCCAAACTTCCACTCACTCACAACTTTCCCACTTTCAATGTCAAACTGATGCAAACCTCTCGAGTGTGGTTTAGCCTCGTTCATGGGACTCATGAGAAGCATATTCGTCTCAGCTCTCATAAGCAGAGCCTTCCTCGGAGTCGCACTTGACGCTTTCCTCTCACTCAATTTCCCATCATCGAAGTTCACATAGATACCCTTCCCTTGAATCCCATGGGTATAATTCCTAACAACCTGAATCCCTGAATCGCTAACTAAGAAACTATTATCTAAAGCACCCAAAGCCAAGCTCTGAATCGCACCGCCATTCGCTGCAGCTTCTTCAAACTCCTCAGTCAAATCGTGGCCGTGTTTCATCGGAGTTTTCGACGGAGGAGTTTTCATCTCTGCATCCTCCCACATTGAATCATCCGCAGCCTCAGGGTTCGCCCATCCAATGAAATCCTTCCCATACACCTTCAGCTTATTGGCGTCATTAGCTTCATATCCATACGTATTCTCAAACAAACATTCTTGGTACCTCTTAGTGAAAAAATTCCACTCTTCCGCGCTGAAGAACTTAATCGCCCAAACACCACTGGCAACAAAATCCACGCGCATCTGCTCCTTGAACGCCTTGAATTGCAAGTTCTCATCAACATTCGCTCTCACCTTGGACCCGATTCTCAAGACCCACCGCGCATTCGGGTCGGATCCTTCTCCATTCTCGAATTCGTCGTCTTCTTCCTCGTCATTCGAAGACGTCTTGACAAAGGAATATGGAGCGAGTTTTTCGGACACCACCCATTTCGATTTCGCGGTGGGGCCGCCGACATGGAGGTAGAGCTTCACCGCATTCTTCGGAGTCGGGTTACTGGACTTGTTGTTGTACTTGAGTTTGAGTGCTTTGAGCCTCGCTTCGACTTCGTCGATGGACGACGGCGTTTTGGGGTCATCGAGCTTCCGGTCGGAGGGATGCGATGCCGGTGTGCCGTAGGCGTCTTCTGAATCGGATTCCTGATGGGTGGTTTCCTGAGATTCGGACTCGGATTCGGATTCCGAGTCGGATAGATCCGGATCTTCTCGGCTGTGGTTGGCTCCCATAACGACGGCGTTCGGCAAGAGAGGGAAAGTCTGAGAGAGAGAGAGAGAGAGAGAGGAGCGGGAGTTGAAAAGTTTGAAATGTGGAGGTTTGATTTTTTATTTTTTTAGGGTTATCAGAGTGTGCCAAATTTGAAAAATAAATAAGAAAAAATATTGGTGGTGACTAGATTTCAAGTTTCAACGGATAGTTTGGCAAGGAATCAATTATTACTAATAATTTATTCCGAGAAAATATATTTTAGTTCTTCATGTAAAAAGAACTGAAAATATTTAGATGATTGAAAAATCAAGGAATTTATATTTGAGTGATAAAAAAATACATATGATTAAAGAAAAAAAAACACTTTATCATCCCAAACTGAAAAAAACAGACAGCACCATCCGAGTTTTAATTCCCTTCAATTTGTCATTTAAAACAAAACGATGTCGATAAATGATAATGGTGTAGTTCGTCAAAATACTAAAAGTTTGTTGTTTTTTAGGGGTGTATTGAATTGGGATTTCATTGGATTTTGATGGATTTTTAAAAGCTAGGTGTATTCAATTCATACTTTTAAAAGTCCTTTGAAATCCTGGTGTATTCAATCCAGATTTTTAAAAAAATTTTAAAATCCGGTGTGTCCCAGCGGCCGATGTGGAGTTGAAATCGGGCACCCCAACCGTCACTCGGCCCCAGTGGCCGCTGGCTTTGCCGATGATGGCACTCCAGCGACCGCTTGATTCCAGCGGCCGTTGCGGCCCAGCGGCCGCTGGGCTTGGCTTAATCGGCTATAAATATCCGCGGCACAGTGGGGTTTTTTTCATCCATAAATTATTTTACGGTGGCGGCTCTAAGGTGTATAACTCCAGTATATTTCTTCAGGTACTCTCTACACTACTATGATTGCTGTTTTTTACTCGTGTATTCATTATGGATTAAATTTGTCTTTGTTTTCTTGAATTTATTGCATGAAAGAATAAAGTTCTGTACGGTAATTTTGAATTACTGTTTAGTTTCTATTTTGGTACACTTTTACTGATTATTGAAGAATCGAAAACAAATATATATGGTTTTTTTTATTATGATGATTAATGGTTTATACACCATAATATATTAGTATTATTATGGGGGACTCACAACAAGATTCGAAAAAGAGGACCGCTTATGAACCATGGACTAAGGAACAGATTGACCTTCTGTTAGAACTTATGGTTGATGGTGCGCGTCGCGGATGTCATGATAATAGTGGCATATTTAGTAAAACCACTGTGGAAGAAAGAATACTTCCACAGCTTAATGAAAAACTCCGGTGTAATAAGACATACAACAATTACCAAAGTTGGCTCAAATGGTTTAAGAATCATTGGATTTCTTATTCAAACCTTTTGAAGTCTAGCTCTGGTTTTGGATATGACGCCAATACGAAAAAGTTCACGGCTACAGATGAAGTATGGGATGCGTACTTAGCGGTAAGTATCATATTGCAATAATATTATTGAATATTTTTATTTAACTAATATAGTGAATTAATAAATTTGTTATTTATTTGATTCTAGGCTCACCCAAAAGACGTAAACTTGCGCTATGGAGAATGTCCTGATTATGAGGACTTGGCAATTGCGGTGGGTAATGGTGTTGCCATAGGAAAAAAAACCCAATTGGATTGGGTAGTGCTACTGATGCAAACACATTAGGAGAAGATGAAAATAGAGATGTGCGCATAGAAGATTTGACGTTTGATACTGAGAATGAGATGTTTGTCGCACTATCCCAAGATGAGCCACCATCATCTGGTTCCACACCACCTTCTGGGCTGCCTGAAGTGCCTGAGGGCTCCACTCAAAGAAGGAATCAACCCAAAAGAAGTAGAACTCAGTATGAAGCAACTTCTGACTCTACTGAAAATATCATGGAAGAGTTTAAGAAAATATCCAACACTATTGGGGAAGTTCATAATCTCCTGCTGAAAAGAGATACCATACTGGATAAAAGAGAAAAAGAAAGATCCTACACGACATGGGATGCAATTAAAGAGATCCCAAATTTGGATGAAGACACTCGGCTCAAGGCATTTGACTTGCTTGACACCAAGTCCAAAAAAGATGGTTTTTTAAAGATGACCGTTGAGGAACGAGCTAATTGGATAGCTTACAAGATTAGGGAATAGAGATCATTTGTTTCATATGTTACATAGTTTGATGTTGGTTTATTATTATTTTGCTTGGTTTTCTTGTTAGGATTTCTAATTATGATTTATTCGAACTTATGAATTATATTTTGTTATTATTATTTTATTTATTTGTTGATTTCAGTTGTATGCATTTGAATATATTTCTTATTTAACATAATCGCTTTAGTGTCTTTAATCAAGACTCTGTTTATATTTTTTAAATGCAGCATGGAAAATCATGAAATATTGGAAGAAGAAGAAGAAGAAGAAATTGATGAGGAAGAGGAGATAGAATTCTACGAAAATATTAGGCTCTTGCTCTTGACAATTAAGGCAGTGATAACACTATTAGGGAGAATTGCTATGATGCGTCGGCGTATTGAACGTTATTTGCAGCGACGACCAATTAGTAGAATTGGATATCATTTTGTTAATAATATGATTAAAGGAGATCCACAAAGTTTTCGACAGCTGTATAGGATGTATCCTGATGCGTTTATGAAGTTATGCTCTATCATACGAGATAAAACGTCTCTAGAAGATACAAGACACATATGTGTTGAAGAAATGGTGGCAACATTCTTGATCATTGTCGGGCACAACGACAGATATTGTAATGTTCGTCAAAGGTTCAATCGTTCTCATTTTGCTACTAGTCAAAATTTCAACAAAACGTTAAAGGCGTTGAACACCATAGCATCGGACATGATGGTTAAGCCGTCTGCAGCCATCCATGCTAAAATTCAGGAAATCACAAGATTTATGCCTTTTTTTAAGGTATGGATCCTTTATTATGTAACGTAATTCAAACATTGTAATTTTATTATATCTTATCTTCACTTTATTTTAGGATTGCATCGGGGCTATAAATGGAACTCATATCCCAACAACGGTACCAGGCCAAGAAGTAAGCAGCTTTCGTAACCGTCATGGTATACAATCGCAGAATGTTTTGGCAGCTTGCAACTTTGATTTGCAATTCATATATTTGCTAAGTGGGTGGGAAGGTTCAGCAGAAGACTCCAAACTTTTAAGTGATGCATTATCTAGAAGAAATGGCCTTCATGTGCCCCAAGGTATGTACCATATTTCATAATTGTGTTTTTTTTAAATAGTGAAAGGGTCACTAGTCAACAAAAATATAATATAATTGTGTTGTTGTAGGTAAATATTTTCTGGTGGATTGTGGATTTGCTAATAGACGTCAGTTCTTAGCTCCATTACGTGGTGTTCGATATCATTTAAAAGATTTTGGTGGTCAAGGTCGTCACCCCAGAAATGCAAGTGAATTATTTAATCTCCGTTATGCATCGTTAAGAAATGTGATTGAGAGAATTTTTGGTGTCTTCAAATCCAGATTCACAATTTTCAAAACGGCACCTCCCTTCCCATTTCAAACACAAGCATAATTAGTTTTGGCTTGTGCTGGTTTACATAATTTTCTCCGGAAAGAGTGCCGCTCTGATGAATTTCCAGTGGAGAATGAAGAAGATCAAGATGTACCACTTCTCGAGACGGAAGAAGAAAATGTGGAATGACTATCTCAAAGCCAACTACAACAAAGAATGGAAGTTAATGCATGGAGAATGAGTATTGCTAATGCTATGTGGGAAGCGAGGCCCACGTATAACGGCGATGGAAATGCAGATGATGAGACCGAAGATGAGAATGATGAGTAATCAAGTGTTGTTATTATTGACTATGGTTTATTGTTATTTTATCAACAATTTGTGCATATTATGTCCGATTTTTATATACAATTTGGGTAATAATTTTTTTTATCGTTGTTATATTTTTCTTTAACATTTTATGCCTCAATCAAGCCTCGTACTAAACAAGTAAAATGAAAATAATTATTCAACAAAATAGAAAACATTTGAGTTCAACGACAGAATTAAAAAAAATATATACAAAAAATTGATAGTAGAAAGATTTGATTTTAAGCAAATTAATAATATAGGGACTCAATTTAAAAATAAAAATAAATATAAATTGAATTTTTATGTAAAAATTTAATATAAATTTCATTAATTTTTTTGACACCACTGTAATTTTTTATTTATTATTTTTATGAAAAAATCAAAAAAATAATTAATTATATTTGCATTTGAATAACAAGAAGATTTTCTCATCCCGTTTATAATTTAATTTTTTAATTGTAATATCTTAGTTTTCAAGATACACATATAACATATTCTCTTATATTGATTATCGATTTTCTTAGTTTGTGTTTAAATAGGAAGGTGGCAAAATTAATTTTTGCAATACCAAGTTATATAATCTTAGCTAGTTGCATTTACATATTAAAAATGTATGCTATGACATATTATTAGGAATTGATTTTGGAGTAAAAGATGCGTAACTAATAATTTTACATAAAACATATGTGAGAAAAATAAAATTACAAATAATAAAAATGTAGTATCTAACTAAATTCTCTATTTTATTTTATTTTTTCAATACTTATTAATATAATATAGTCTCCTATTTGTCTTTTCTTTTTATTCCCTTTCCTTTTCCATTAATTAGTTATAATTTATTATATTTTTTATTTATTTATTTTAGATTAATTTATATTCACTCAGTTAATTAAACAAAAGATACCAAAACAAAAGAAATATACATATATTAAGGAATTATTTGCTAAATAAAATAAAATATATTGAGGAATTATTTGCTAAATAGAATTGTA
The DNA here is from genome assembly GCA_026008535.1 of Perilla frutescens. Classification (NCBI taxonomy): domain Eukaryota; kingdom Viridiplantae; phylum Streptophyta; class Magnoliopsida; order Lamiales; family Lamiaceae; genus Perilla; species Perilla frutescens. Next base: position 57,450,405 of record BRKX01000003.1, read on the forward strand.
TAATGTTGGATATGCTTGAATGTGATATCTTTTACTAATATAAGATATATATATATATATATATATATATATCATTTTGTTTTAGTATATTAAAATATATGTATTAATAATATATTGTTGGTTTCAGTTCCTAAAATATCCTTTAATAATTATTGTATATTGTGAAATTGTATATTTTTTTTTTATCGTTGTTATATTTTTCTTTAACATTTTATGCATCAATCAAGCCTCGTACTAAATAAGTAAAATAAAATTGAAAATAAACATAATCGACATAAACATTGTTAACAAACAATTGTTCAACAAAATAGAAAATATTTGAGTTCAACGATAGAATTAAAAAAAAAAAACACCCAAACAACGGCGGCTGGGAGTCCTCCGCCTCCGGCGTTCGGCTTCCTCGAGCGAGCACATCTACATGATTCACAAACACCCGAAATCAATCAAAAACCAACATAATGCAAACAATTTAACATAACTCATAACTACAACAAACCAACATCATCAATTAGGTAAACAAAATTCAACAACCAATCATTACACACTCAACTCCAAAAATCCAACTCCAAAATCCAAAAATCCAAAAATTGTACAACATATTTAACACCAACTCCAAGCACTACAATTTCAACAAACATCATTAAACGTATTCAACTCCAAAAATCCAACTCCAAAAATCCAAAAATCCAAATAACATTAAACATATTCAACACCAACTCCAAATACTACAAATTCAACAAACATCATTAAACATATCCAACTCCAAAAATCCAACTCCAAAAATCCAAAAATCCAAATAACATTAAACATATTCAACACCAACTCCAAACACTACAAATTCAACAAAAATCCAACCAATCCAAAATGTACAAAAATCATCAAACATATCATTAAACATCAAACATAATATTAACATAATCCAAATAATGTAACAATTAAAATATAATCCATGAAATGCAAAAAACAAACCACTAATTTGGAGGTGGTGGATGTGATGGCGGATAAAAGGCAGTCCAAGCATCCCACTGAGCCTGTAAGGATGCAATTTGTGCATCCTGCACGTCAAATCGGGCGTTCATCTGCTAGGTATGCGCATCAAACCGGGCGTTCATCTGTTGGGTATACGTCTCATACCCATCGTGGATCTCCTACCTCAGTGATCCAAAGGATGCGTCGATATGCTCCCGAAATGACATCAAATCATTCTGGAATTGCGCATAGTAATCTTCGGACATTGTATGAGGATGTTGTTTAGGTTGTTCTTCCTCTTCCTCCCCCTCTTCCTCTTGCTCTTCCTCCATCTCCTCATATTCGTTACCACCTTCATCACCACCAGTCGATGGGATGACATCAGGATCACCTTACCTCTTAACAATCTCGGCATTTGTGTGCTTGCTCACACATGGCCTCTTAGCAGAGGGGACTAACGTGTACCGGTCAGAAATAATCTGAGCTCCTTTTAGCTCACTGTAGTCGATCGTATACGCCATGATTTCATCCTGCCTCTCTTGGTGCCCCGACGTGGCACTGAGAATCCCGAGGTTATATGCCAACCCAGTCACAATAGGAGCAAGCGACGGGTGCGTTCCTGTACGAGTCTGCATCTACCTCATAGCCGCCCAAATAAAGTTTGTAATGCAGACTTTTGTGCCCTTCAACGCACAGCACAACAAATACACCTCATTTGCATTCACTTTGTTCGCCTGCTCCTTCCCCGACACATTATACGCAACCCAAACACACTTTTCATTCTAGGCAAGCTAATTTGGAAGTCTCTCCCATTCATCCTAACCCCAATCTTCTTCTTATCCTCAATCACATACATAGTAGACAAAAACTCATAACAAAGCGACTCATAACCAGAATAATCAACATTTTTAGCATAATGTTCTAACCCCAACACCTTCAAATACTTTGTCACTTTTGATACAAGCTTCAAATCTCTGAACAAATCCCAATCCAAATAACGAGGGTTGGTAATCTTGCATCTGTTAAATTTTGCATATAATTCACCCTCATGCTAGTTCTCAAATGAAATGGACAATCGTACCTCATCATCAAGTCCTCCTCTGGGACTTCTTCATGTGCCCCAACATTGGGAATCTTCATCCGAGGAGGCATGATTGAGAGTGGCAGCGGTCGTGGGCTTCAAACGGTCGATGGAGTGGTGGCTGGAGGTGAGCGACGGATGGATTTGAGGAAGGGTTTTTTTTTCACATTTTTTGGTGTGAAATGAGTCTGTTCTGCCCGATTTTGGGCTTTATGCCTATTTAAACTTTTAATTCCCAATGGCCACTAGGTGCCAGCGGTTGTTGGGTTTCTTCGATTCGTGCCCCAGCGGCCGTTAAGACCAGCGATCGCTGAGTTCTCTCGGCTCGCCTTCCAGCGGTTGCTGGGTTCTCTCGGCTCGCCTTCCCAGCGGCCGCTAGATTCAAGCGATCGCTGGGTTCAATTTTTTTTTGGGTCCACCGATCATTGTGTTCTATCGAGCGCTGATAAGAAAGATTTGAAATCCATTGAAATCGTTCAAAATCGATCTGAAATCCATACACGAAATCCGCCAGACTCTGCGTGGAGTTGGAAGACTCCATGTGGAGTCTATGGATTTTATAAATCCATAGACATTTAAAAGTCCATCTAAATCCGATGAAATCCCAATCCAATACACCCCCCTTAGTTTAAAATTACGGAATTTACCATAATTATAATAATAACATCTTACAATATTTTGCAGGTTATTACACAGGATGAGGTTTACCCAATGCGCACCATGGTAGTGGCTGCGAATTACCCTCGACATCCAAAAAAAAAAGAATGTGAAAGGCTTACTAATAATATTTAATGGACCGACTTAAAAATACAAAATTTATTTTTCAAATTAGCAATGACTCAAGCGAGAAAAATATGATCTTTCTATTTTTGGATATAATTATTATGTTATTAAATTATTTAAAGATTTAAATGTTAGTTATTGTTTCAATCTGTTTCAATTATTTTTAAAACAATTTGTATCATTTTTTTAGAGGAAGGCTTGATGATATCATATATTAATCAACAAAAGTAACATCACTGACGCCGGAGTGTTACATGACTTGAGATTACATAGTGAACAACAAAATCCAAATTTTGCGCAAAGTAAGCAATTTCATGGGCAATAAAGTTACATGAACGCCTAATTTAACAAAAGGATATCATTGGAAAGTCCTTCGAGAATTGAATGATGTCCCCTACAACTGTGCCGACAAAGAAATGCGAGCATTTCTTACTCTGGATCATGGAGACAAGAGTTTGATTGTCCAATTTCACAACAAGATTCTGACCCTAGAGGGAGCTAATCCATCTGGTACGATGGGTACTTTCACGATTTGATGGAGGTGGTGCTCGATTATTGGCTTGATAATCTGCAAGGAATGAGAGGGCGATAGTGAAACATTCTTGGTGAGACAAAAGGCACTGACGAAACTCCAAATGGTTTCTTGCTCTCCAAATAGACCAGAGAAGCATAACAAAGATATCCAAAAACTCTGGGCTCTTGTTTTTAATTGTAAGGAGAATCAAGTCTTAAATTGACAGTGAGGAGCCTTGTACCGAGATTTGGAGTCGAAGAATGTTGGCTTCCCAAAAGAAAGAACTCCATTCACAATCTCAGAGGACATGTTCCAAATTTTCTTCAGCCTTGCCACATTTAGAACAAATAGGATCAATGTCTAATGTTAAAACATCTTTCAACTTCTTCACTGTGACGTCCCAAAATTTCATAAATAGAAAATAGCTCATTTATTTAATAAAAGAATTTAATACAGCGGAAGCAATATTTACAATAAAATAATATTTATTTAATCTCGATCATCACTCTATCTCCACGTCATTGCCCGAGCTTCCTTAGTATGAAAAATAAATAGCTTTGGAGTGAGTGTTATTTATTGTTCATATTGTGTATAATCTGGATAAATGCAGTAACCCCACTGAGTTAATAGCACTCACCCCAAAGCTATTTATTTTTCAGACTAAGGAAGCTTGGGCGATGATGTGGAGATGGAGTGATGGTCAAGATTAAATAAATATTGTTTCCGATGTATTAAATTCTTTTATTAAATAAATGAGCTATTTTCTATTTATGAAATTTTGGGACGTCACAGTTGGTATCAGAGCAGGTCTATGTTATGGCTTCAGATGTTTCCTTGTAATTTTTAGTTTTTCTCCTACCTATTTTGTAGATGTTGTAAGATCTGTGAATATTTCAGAATTTCAGAGGTGTTTGTGGAATAAGAATCCAATCTTGATTATCAGAAATGGGAGAAAGATACAGAAGAAATGAGAGAAGATTTCAGAAGAATTTGCCGTGGGAGAGAAGAGTTTGATATTACTTTTCATACCATGTTATACAAAAATTCGACTATTTAAGCCATACAACTTGGGGACCACTTAAGGTTCTCTTAAGGAATTAAAAATGCAACCTAATATAATTTGGGCCTATTACATATTTCAACAAAAATAAACTAAAAGCCCATAAAGAAGCCCAATACAAATAAGACCCAAAAATCCACTTTTGACTGCTCATCAAATACCTAACACCCAATTCTCAATTGATCGATCTTAAAAATGAATCTATGCCATGGCCTCTTCTTCTGCAACCAATCTTCCCCAATTCTCCCTTTCTTGCACGATTCTACCTCTGCCTTTGAGCTCCGATCGCCTTCTCTCTTGTTCCTCCACTTTTCCGGCGGCGAGGTTCATGACAGTCTACGTTTTTGTAGACTTGCCAAAAAAAAAATGATTTATTAAAAAAAAATCATCATCATGTCTGCCGCATCGCGTTAAGAAAAGGTAAAAGAGGTTTAAAATATTTTTCTTATGTTGGTCACTTTCTACTTACATCCTTCAAAATAATGTTTTAAAAATGTTTTACTTTTCTTTTAGGTTTTCGAAGATAATTAAAAAAAGAGAGTTAAAGTGTTTTGCCCTTTCAGGTTTGCGAAAATAAAATTTTAAAATTTCGAGAACGAAATTTATTTTAAGTATTATAGTCTGTAACGATCCAAAATTTATTTTAAGCTAGTCGTTACCTTTTTCTAAAAAAAATATTGATTCAAGTGAGTTATTTAAATTGTTATGTTCTTATAAGACACGTCATATCTATTGTATGTTTAATTAGAGGTAAAATAACATTCCTATAAAACTTAGGATTATTTCAAATTATGTTTTTTCTATCTCAAATTATTTTTATTATTCGAGAGCTCAAAATGATTTTCCATGCCCAAGGTTTGAAGCCTATCTTTTATACCAAAACAAATAAATAAATAAAAGAAGAGAAAATGTGAGAAATAGGAGAAAGGAAAGAACACATTTTGTATACATCAACCCATCAATTTATTTTATAAAATTTGGAATTTGATTCAAATCAATCCCTTACAATTATGTTGTTTCCATTTTCATGCACCAAAGTTCTGATATAAATATGAGTCATTTTCATTCATCAAGAACACACTAAATTATTTAAAAAACTAGCTCTTCACGTTTTTTTTCTAAAGTTTTCGGGAGCAAAAAAATATTCTGAAGTGTGTAACATTGCATTTTCAATGGAATGAGTTAATTTTTAATTTGTTTTCAAACTTTAACCCTCTATATATATTTCTTATTATTCTTAATCACACACACCCATTCACGTAAATATATGTAATATGTTTAGTTATGCATATACCAAACAGATATATATATATATATATATATATATATATATATATATTTGTGTGTGTGTGTATTACCCAAGCTTTTTATTGATTTATTTTAAAAGCATTTAAGGTATTTCAAATATTATATTAATTAATACTATTATGTTAGGCAGCGCGCTTGGACTATATTAATACGTTACATTTTCAAGTTTTTCAAGTCAAGTAAATGTGAGAAATCCAACGTGGATTGCTATGCAAAAGATCCATTTATCCTTATTATGCATTTTATGTAGTTTATATGTGGAAATTATATGTTCGGTCTACGGGCTGTAGGAAAAGTTACTCAACCTATGGGTTGCAAGTTCAGCCGACGGGCTGTAGGAAAAGTTACTCAACCTACGAGTTGCATGTTCGGTCTACGAACTGCAGGAGAATGATATTATATGATATGTATTTATTGTTCATATTGTGTATAATCTGGATAAATGCAGTAACCCCACTGAGTTAATAGCACTCACCCAAAACTATTTATTTTTTAGGCTAAGGAAGCTCGGATGATGACGTGGAGACTGAATGATGATCAAGATTAAATAAATATTATTTTATTATAAATATTGTTTCTGTTGTATTAAATTCTTTTATTAAATAAATGAGCTATTTTCTATTTATGAAATTTTGGAACGTCACGTTCACAGTCCAATAACCCAATTTCACAGAATAGCGACTATCCTTGGTGAAAGTCCATTGAAAATGAGTGGAGCTAATGGGAAATGAGGATATTTTTTGCATAAAAAAGGGAAACAATGCAGAGACACAATTGGGATGTCCTAGCAATTGCCTTCATCATTGAGAAGGTCACAAACCAGTTGCTCTTCATGATCAAGATCTGTTGGGGAAGAGTAGAGAATTTTGGAACATTTGGAATATATGGGACTTTCCAGATGCGAACAGAGAGTCCATTACGAATATTCCAGCATCTGCCTTTTTGAAGTATAGGCCGGCTAGCTAGGATACTACACCAAGTAAAGCTTGGGTTGAACCCCAGACTAGATTCAAGAAAAGAGCGGGGAAAGTAGCGCACTTTGAGGCATCTAGCAAGAAGGGAGTCAAGGTTGGAGAGGATCCTTCATCCTGCTTCGCAAGTAAAACCAGGTTGAAGCATTCAAAATCTCGAAATCCCAGCCCCCCAAAGTTGTTAGAGGAGCAAATGATATCCCACGAACACAGTGAATTTTTCTCTCATTCAATTTTTAGCCCCACCAAAAATTTGCAATAACTTGATCTAACCATTTAAGAGTGCCTTGGGGATTAGAAAACAACTCATAGTGTAATATGGTATTGACTAAGCAACAACTTTGATGAGGATCAGTTTACTCGCTTGAGGGAGCGTTCGGGCCTTCCAATCCTTAAGTTTTTTTGCAACACGATCCTCAATGCTTTTGAAAATACATTTTTTTGATCTACACACAGTTGCAGGGAGGCCCAAATAAAGAGAATGTTTATTAACAACTGAGACACCACTAAGCAATCCAAGCTGGTCTCTTTGATCACTTGGGAGGCTGTTGCTAAAAGCAATTTCGGACTTGTCAAAATTAACCCGCTGTCCGAAAGCCTTGGTGTATTTGTAGATAATATCTTTGACGATTTCTATTTCAGCTTGTGAAGCCCTTCCAAAGATAAGGGTATTATCAACAAAGAACAGGTGAGAAATCTCAGGAGCTCTTCTGCACACTTTCACTCGATGGAGCAAGCATCTCACCTCTGCCTGAAGGAGTGTGGAGAAAGCCTCTGCACAAAAAATAAATAAATAAGGCAACTAGGGATCACCCTGAGGCCCCGAGTGGGGTGAAAAATTTTAGTTGGCCTTCAATTAATGAGGATAGCATACGAGACTGAAGAAATACAACGTAAGATAAGATTAATAAAAGAGGTAGAAAATCCCAACCGTGTCATAACCTTTTCCAAAAAGGACCATTCAACCAGATCATATGCTTTTGACATGTCAAGTTTGAGGGCAAAGCATGATTGACTCAGGGATTCGTTTGGTTTCATGGAATAGAAGAGTTCAAATGCAAACTGAGCATTATTAGTAATTAAACGGCCTGGGACAAAGGTAGATTGAGCATGGCTAATAATGGTAGGGAGAAGAGGTTTCAATATGTTGGTGATGCATTTAGTAGCCAATTTAAAGACAACATTGCAGAGACTAATAAGCCTATAGTCTTTGGGTTGTTCAGGTTGTTTGATCTTTGGTATGAGGACAATGTGTGTTTGGTTAATATGTCAGGGCAAACACCATTATTCAAAATGAGAGATCATCTTTAATCAAAGCCCATAATTTAGAGTGGAAGAGAGCAAGTGTACCATCGGGGCCTGGTGCTTTGAGAGAGTGCATATGCTTGAGCATGACAACTGCCTCATCATGAGTAAAGGCATTTTTGAGATATTCCTACATATCTGCTGAGATTTTAGGAGTGATAGCATTTATTAATCATTTAAAGTTTTAATTCGGTCAATGAAGTTTCTCTTTTGCCTTACTTATGCGGTTCGGTGAAAAAAAGTTAGGTTTTTATCCCTTTTCAAAAGCAAGATCGCCATCGAGCATTGTTTCCACATGGCTTCCTCTAAGTTTGCGTTTGATGGAGTATCTTGTTGGAGCTTTTCAAGCGAACTACGGAGTGTCTCAATCCTACTCGAAACATGTCCAAATTGATCCATTTCCCAAGCTTTCAAAGTATTGGCCACTTAATCAATTTTCCTTTTCAATTCACAAGGGGACGAGACACGAGGTTGTTTCTGCCATGCCTCTTTGACCACTCCATGGCAATATTCTTCTTGGAACCACATAGCTTCAATTCAAAGCAATAGAGTTTCTTTCTGTGGCGGTGATTTCTATATGACATCTTATTCCAATTTGCCCAGATATTACAGTGATCCGAATGGATCCTAACAAGATGCTCAATAGAATAATTTGGGTCGAACTAAGTCCATTTTAAATTTGCAAAGTACCTGTCAAGCATTTCTTGAATATTTGTATTCCCTTTTTGCCCATTCGTCCATGTAAAGCTATGACCATTAAATCCCAAGTCTTAGATAAACTAACATTTCATCCTAGTAGAGTTTCCTTTTTGTTCTATGAAGTGCCTAGCCCAATTTGAAAGAAGTTGCTCGTGTGTTCTCAAAAAAAAAAGAAAAAGAAAAGAAAAAGCATGTGTCATATTTATTTAGTTATTTATTGGTAAATCTGTATCTAATACATAGCAAATTTCAAAACAGAGAAGTAGAAGGAAAGCAGCGGGACTTAATATGTTACTGATATTCTTATTAATGCAATTTTATCAGCTCCAAAATACATGCGATAGAAAAATCCTTATTTGTTCCACAACAATTAATCCATTCCTCAACATCAACACACAATATTCATCATATTCAAGCTTGCTTCTCCCAAACAGCATAATCAACTCCAGTTGCTGCACTCTTGAATTCGGGAGGAATCAAGTTTCCAAGATCATTTTTCGGCCCCATTTTCGTGATGATTTTACCATCGATCTTCGCCACATAAAGATCAGCATCGGCAGCCAAGATCTCCACCTTGCTCGTCGCGGTGATGCCGTTCCTCGCCCTGATCGCGCTCAATTTCGAAATCTCTTCCTGCTTACCCCAATCGAAGAAGTGGTCGTAGAACTGCAGGATCCAAAAAAAAAAAAGAGCAGCATTTCAGGTTGAAATAAACAGCACCTAAAAAAAAGAAGAGATTCCAACGGAACATACATACCACTGAGGGTATTCCAGGATGAGTGAGGATATATGCATAACCCTGCGACACTTTATCCGCAGGGAATGGCCACAAGTTCTGAGTGGAACCGGTGTCATGATTATCGATAAAGGTGACAGAGTTCCCCGGACTAATCCCAATAAGTCCCGGGGGCCCACCATTGGAATCCTTCAATCTCCAGAGCTCCCCCTGCACTGCAGCTTGAAGGATTCCCTTGGTGGTAAAATCGAAGGCCGCTACTGCTCCGCCGCCGTTCTGCGTCCACGCAGCCAGCTCATTCCTATGAGCATCCTGATTATAGGCAGGCTTCCCATCCTGCCCATATGCCAACCCATTCCAGAGTTCGCCCACTGCGAAGTCTGGATTGGTGTTTTGCATGTACACCTTAGTGATGCTGGGGGCGTACCCCTTCACGAAGTCGAAGCGCCACCCGTCGAAGCCCATCTCGGTCTTCAGCCAGTTGAGCCAGTCGGAGAGCTCCTTCTGCACCGTGGGGTTCAAATGGTCGATGTCCGGGGCCGCGTCGTAGCCGGCTCCGGAGTCGAGGTTGCCGGTGCCGTCGGAGTACTGGGTGTCGTCGCGGCAGATGAAGGAGGGGCCCCAGTCGAGGCGGGCGTCAGGGGTCCCGCCTTCGAAGATGCTGTAGATTCCACGGCTGTCTTTCCTCTCGGCGGTGCGGTGGTTTATGACGATGTCGGCGACGGCTTTCATGCCGTTGTCGTGGATTGTTTTGATTAAGGTTTTGAGTTCGCCGCCGTTTCCGTATTTGGATGCGTCGAGGTCGTACAGCCTTCCCGGCAGATATCCTATCAAAATTGAGCATTGCTTCATAATTGTTGTTACGTTAACAATGCCATAATTATGCATATTGAATCAGAATTATGTATTGATAAAGTAATGATCGCTTACTTAACATATCTACCATATTACATATATCATTCTGTATTGAAAAAGTTGGACTAGTCAAGTCAACAAGCTCATGTTGTGATGAAGCAAAAGCAAGAAATTGAGAGAGAGAGAGAGAGAGAGAGATAGAGACCTTGAGGGCCAACTGATTGAGAGGGAGGGGGCAGCCAAACATGAGTAACACCAGCGCTGGCTATGGCAGGTACAACACCGATAAGCGAGTTGTACCACCCTCCTTGCTTATTGCTCGACTCCCAGTTGAATCCCTAAACACAGACATACACACATAAACACTGAGATCGAGATACGCTGATTTTGGAAAGAATAAGAAAGATTCATCGGAGTTGTCCATGTACCTGAAACAGTAAGGTGGAAGTGGACAAGGCGGGGAAGAAAGCATATGCGGAAAAAATAATCCAAAGAAAAGTCGACATTCTAATTTCTATGACTTGATTATTCCAAATAATTCTTTCTAGGAGCCCTATTTATAGGTTGGGCCACAAATTTTACTTATTTTTGCCTTTTTCTCACGCGTATGTGGATATTTATGTAGAAGCAAACACGAGATTACCTCAATCAATAAATTAAATAGATTTTACCAATATTTCCATCAATATTATTAATAATCTTTATTCCCTTGAATGTTGCCAATGATTTGTCAACGTCTCAATTTTGTGCGTGTGTGTGGATATATGGAATTATCAATACATTCTTCCAATAGTCTTAACGTCAAGCGTAACGGGCACGGTGGAATGGATGCCATTTTAACGTATATCCTTCACTCTAATCTCAACATAAAGATGTGCCATTATTTTAATCTCATCTTTTTCTTAGTACTAGTTTATTTACCTTTTCCTTTAGCTTTTGTTTCTTGCAAATTTGTGCAACATTGGGGAGTAGGAGTCGTAGACGAAACAGAATAATTTTAAATTGTTTATATTGTTTATCTCTAACAGTTTTTCGTGGATTGAATTTTTGTGGGTTGAGTGTTTAATATCATAAAATTAATAAATACATCACATTTATACTATTATATACTAGAAAGGGCAATTACTAGAAGTTCACTCTCATCCAGCAAAGTTCACAAGGCCTAAGTATACGAGTTATTGTCGAAAATAAACTTGAAATAAGTTATATTGTTTTAATTATCTCGAAGATCTTAATAATTAAAATAATAGTTTATATATATATATATATATATATATATATTACATCATCAATCTCCATGTTCAATTATCAAATGTGAAACCTAGGAAGAATTGGAGTTCACTTTTTTTTTTATATTAATCACCAGCATGTTTGGACAAATATTGGCTGCCCAAAAATTCCAAATTATGTAATGATCACCTAATTTCCACCACTCATAAACCATAATTCATTCACTCAATACATTGACTTGCACAATTCACAGTCATCTGCTTGCTACATGGAATAACTCTTTTAACAGAATAGTAATATTAAAAAAAAAAAAAAAACTAATTCTCAAGGGGGAAACAGCAATAATTGCCTCATCCTCTCTTTACAATCCATGAAGAGGTGTTACTAACGGGCTCGATATGATCTACCATACCCATGGCACTTGCATACTTCCCTTACTTAGAATCACTCTCGAACAGTCTAATGAGTTAAAGACACGCACCCAGATCCAAACACAAGCAAAATTACATGTACTCAAGACCACAATGATGGGTATCATTTGACGGACTGACACAAGTTTTTGTTGAACATTTGTTATCACGCACACAAGAGACCAACCATAATTATGTATTCTATCCGTCAAAAAATTTGAACCCAAAAGATGGCAACACGAAGTTTCATTGATCTGCAAAGATAAACAGCCACGCTTTGGGTTATGGTTCTTAATATCTTATCCCACATTTATGTTAACATTATTTTCTTTTCTATGATTTTGCACTGTACATCCAAAACATTCTAAACTACAAAACATGCCGAAAATAGAGAGGAGAAGAAAAAGGGACAAAAATGGTCAGAGAGAGAGCAGGCATGAGATTATGCTTCAAATAAATGAAAGCCTTCAGAAAAGTTATATTGCGTGTGTAAACATATATTACTTTTTTTTTCCCTCTCGGAGATACCAATAGCTAAACTCGAATGATAGCAAGTTCAATATGCATGAACTTTCAGATACAGCACAAGAACCTGAATGACATTGGTAGTATTGTAGTACATGGATATCCTAACTGCTCACATCTTCGATGGCTTGGGGAAAATATCGGGAGTAAATTTCTGTGCTGCGCTGATACTGCCCTTTATCTTCATTGCACCCCTACAATTTGTTTGCACAACATTAATTAAGTACCCCTTTTTTTCGAGAAATTAAGTACCTTTCAAAAAAAAAAAATATTGATATGGCTGAGTTCGGAACAAGAAGGCACCTCATGAAAGCAATTTGAGGATTCATTTTCCCACTTGCAACCTTTACAAAATCATCATCAGTAAATGAGAAAGTTGCATCTGGCTTCCCATCTTCATATGCTCCTATTGTATTAAACAATATAACTTTCAGTCAAGAATCCGGACATAGTTCTCTCAAGTATAATTAACTATCCATAGTCAATAATCAATATTTCACAATGACTTTACTAACAACAATGAGCAGCTTTTACATTGCATTTCTCAGGATCTAGCAGCTCTTAACAGAAGCATAACAAATAACAAAAACAAACTCTGGAAGATTTTACAAGCCATGTAACTAGATTGAATATTTTAGCCACATCAATATCAACATTTAACACCTACTGCATGATCGACCAAAGTTAAGGATTCATTAAACAGCAGCCACATCAATATCAAATCCAACACTTACTGCACAATTGGCTAAAGCTAAGGAGGATTCCATTAACAACAGCTACATTGATATCCAACCCTACACTTGTTGCACAATTGGTTAAAATTAAGGATTCAATTAACACTAGCCACATCAATATCAAACCCAATGCATGCTGCTCCATTCAACATAATTAAGGACTCGATAGCATTTCCTCCACATCCCTCCCCCCAACCCCCAGCACCAAGTTAAAATCTTACAGCTGCCACTGTGATGGCCTTATTAGGTTTTGACACAATAATGGTTCAGTTTCGATAAACTAATCTCCACACCATACAATCTGTCAAATTCTTGCTTCAATAATCAATTTCCCAACAGGCATAGCCACTTAATTTTTTTTTGCTTCTAACAGAGGCCTACAACTTGAAGCAGTGTATATACATGATCAAGAATGAGCATATTTCCAATTTTGAATACTGGCATCGAACTCTATTTTCTCACACAATCGCAACAAAATCAAATACTGAAATTATTCCACTTTAAACAAAATAAATGATCAAAATTGAGCAGAATGCAAAAGCCCTAACCTTCTTTAACCTCTCCTTTCTTCAAATCCACCACGAAAGACTTCTCATTGAACCCAATTTTCTGTCAATTGCGGGAAAAAAAAATAGAAAAAAAGTTCCAACATCGATCAAACCCACCACATCAGAGTCAAACACGCTCGCAAACAAAAACTCGTTAAGTTAAAACAGAAATTTTCAGGGGGGGGGGGTTAGAAAACCTTGGGAGCGATATTGATCTGATAAACGAGGGCAATTTTTTTGGTGAGCTGTTTTCCGGCATCGGTCGACATGTGGACCTTCATCTGCTCCATGAGCGCGTCGGATTTGAGCTGAGTGGCGCCTGCCATAACTGATTTGAGATAAACTGCAAAATTGATGAGGAGAGGGTGCAAAGCAATTGAAGGAAAAAATTGGGGGAAAAGTGGGAGAAAATTGTAGTGAATGTGAAATATTGATGAAATTGGGCGGAATTAAATGAAGAGGGTAGGTATGGAGGTGGTGAAAAAAACTGATAACTAACTGCCATCGTCTCAGGCACGCAATTCAAGGCCAATTTGTTATCAACTCACGTTTTCATGTCCTAATATTTCTTCCATTTGGCCTCTAACTTGTCTTAGATTACAAATAATTCCAAAAAAAAAGAAGTATTCAACTAAACTTTAGATAACATATACGGTTATATTTAATAACTAGATTTCCCTCGTCCGTGGTCTGAAACTCAATTATTACATAAGTAATATATTTTCTTATTTTATAGATAATTAATATTTTATTTAACAAATTCATACCATTTTTTATTTGTTTATTTATCTTTTTTCTTTATATTAGACAATTATTATTCTGAGTCTAGATAAAAAGAGTTAAGTTGACAAACGATAAAAGAAATAATAATGGCCAAGTCTCATATACATCACCCCATGTCTAATGAGACTTATACATCCATCAGACAGGCCAAGATCAACGCGAGTCAACCCGATATGTAAAGCACTGTCCGTGCTCATTAACTGCACTCCAAATATGCGTGTTCCCGTCATTCTCTCATCATGATTGAGTCTTGGAGCTGGAATTCATCAACTTTAATGATTTTCGATCCAATTTCCTACAAAATAGAACCAAACACTCATCTTGTCCAAGCAAGTGAAATCCGAGATAAATATGAATTAATGCACATAATAGATAATCAAAACAATCCTAAAATATACTCTAAATCTATATATATATATATATATATATAAACACAGTTTTTATCATTTCAAATTTGGCGCCAGTTTAAAAAAAAAAAAGAAGTATTGAATTGAAAAAACTGCCAAAAATTTATGCATAAGCGGAGTGGTGTAGTGGGTATCATGAAAACCGTTCAAATAAAAACCTCTCTTCAACTTCCGTTCAATTAATTGCATAAACCATATTTATTCAAAGTTCAAACATAACATTGCAATCCTAACTAATCAGTCACGGAACAAATGTGTCGCTCACACCAATTAACAATGTCGTCCAAGGAAGCATAATATTAAACTCCCTCCTTTTCTTCCCCTCCTTCCCGTTTTCTTGAACCATGAATCTTTTGTTGAAGATGATTAGAGCCCACTTCATATTATCGACAGTTTTGATCATCTATGGTCTCAACCCCACGAAAGTGGAAGCCTCCAAAGCGGCATTTCAACCCATCGACGTACTGCCGCTGCTGCCGAGGCAGATTTCATGGCCTTTTCTAAACAATCTCAACAGCGTCGTTGACCTGCCGTTGTTTGTGGGGGCTGCTTCTGCCACCAATAATTCGGTTTTGCAGTGGAAATAAGCTTGCTTTTATGAGAACACGGCGTGGTTGGTGTTCCACAACAACAGTGGAACTTAGTGTGGTGGCACTCTCCATAATAAGGTTATTTCTACATCTCTCTTTTATTTTCTTTTCTTTTTTTGGGATTTTAAATGAGGGATTTTTAAGGTTTTGGGTGATTAGGAAGTGAATCCAGCAGTTTATTACTGTTGTTTTGTTGTGCTTTATTTTGTATTTGATCAGGTAATGTTTTTGTAGCTTTTCGTTTTTCCATGAGAGGCTGTTCAGATTGTGGTCTGGCTGTATTAAATTTGTTGTTCAAAATAATTAACTGTTATTTGCCTAAATGGGCTTTCTTGAAGTTTATGTTTATGAATTGTTTATGTGACGATCTGGTAAAGTGGGATAGAGTTGAGGCATAGTCTGGTAGATTGCTCACTACTTATCTCTGGTGAAGGTGAGGCATGTGAATCAGAAGCTATATATGCAATACCATTAAATAGGTCTTTCCTTTTCTATTCTCATGTTTAATCTCTATACTCAGATTAGCAAAGCCCATAGTTAGACATGTATGGATCTTTATGTTTTTGCAACTCCATATCAAGTAACATGGGACTACTACTTTCTGTCTCGGGAGGATACGCTCAACTTCAGTGCGTGGCAATCAGCAGCTGAGTATGAATTTGTGAGTTGGGCTTCTTTTTATTTGAATCATGATCTCATCCCAAGTAGGATTTGCAGATTAAACATTGACTGATTTTCTTGGAAATTTATTAGGTCAAGCATAAGGGAGTTTCGATTTTTCTGATGCAAGCGGGGATGCTGGGGACTCTTCAGGCTCTATGGGAAGTGGTGCCTCTATTTGTGAACTCTGAGCGGGGTAAGAGCTCTAATATTGCATTTCTTCAAAAACCCATGGGTGTTGCCTTTGAAGTACGACCTGAATCATGGATTACCAACATCATATCACTGTCTGTTGAGGATATCCACTCTGGTGATTTCCTTGCATTGTCTAAAATTCGAGGCAGATGGGGTGGTTTTGAGACCCTAGAGAAGTGGGTGACTGGATCTTATGCTGGCCACAATGCTCTCTGCTTGAGGGACTCAGAAGGAAACCTGTGGGTTGTAGAGTCGGGGCATGAAAATGAGGAGGTAATAGTTTTGCTATCTTTGATAATGACTGAGCCATTTATGGTTTTACTTGGGTCTTCAAGTTGCACTTTTTGGTTACATATAGATCACTTATGTCATCTATGTCTCAATATTATTATTATTATTATTATTATTATTATTATTATTATTATTATTATTATGAAGTATTAATTTGTTTTATTGTTATTTGGAGTTAACTAATGTGCTTAAAGAGATCTACATGGTTCTGCCATTTGTAATATGATAACCAGAGTAAAGAAAGTCGGTGCATGTTATTCCTTCTTCATAAGTAAAAAATGGAAGGTAAGCCGCGGTTTATATATGTTTTATTGGGAACACCAGCTAAAATATGGTCGTATTATTTCTTTTGTATATCATAGACCACAAAGTGAGAGAATACATATTAAATATGCCTATGAAGGAATGACATTCTGTGTTACATACTATTATAATTTTTTTGCTTCGATATTATATTAGAATAAAGATTATCAATTAGTATATGGAAAAATAGTTAATTATCAATTAGTATATGGAAAAATAGTTAATTAGAATGTGTTTAGAAATAAAATAATTTATCCATACTTAAACAAAATCTCTTTACAATCGAATAATATAATTCATATAATATATATATGAACTCATGTTCAAATATAAGTTAAAATTTAAACGACTACTGTCTCAGTAATATATATTTACTTAAGGTGAATCGCACATGTGGAGAAAAACGACAATGTTAAGTGCGGCTTCTACCCTAATCTAATATTTTATTATTTGAAAATAAAATTTGCTACCATAATATTCTAAAGTTTTTTAGTTCACTTATTTATTATATAAATTTATGATACATATTACCTTTAGTTATTTCAATTAAATTTTTTATGATTATAGTGCGAAGCACGGGTGCAAAACTAGTTGGTGTAAAAACTCAATTTAGCAATCTGTCCTTAAATAAATGGGGAAGTTCAGACCCAAGAATAGAAGAAAACCAAACCTGAAAAAGTAAGTAATTTTCCGCCGAAATATAACACGAACTGTGCTATTTAATTGAAACCTTTCTGGATTGATTTGTGTTGGAACCGTTAGGATTGATATTTATCTATGATTATTATTTTGTCTTTCTTTGATTTATTGTGTGTAGGTTATTGTGTTGATTAAAGAAGTGTTGGAGCATGCCATGTTGACCGAGTCTTGGAGATAAAGTTTAAAGATATGTTTGTTCCTATATCTATGGAGAGGTTGTTTGCTTGTGGCTAAAGTCAAGGAAAGTTGTTAGGAGTGCGGTTTGTGCATGTCATATGAGTAGAGGGCAAGTATATTATTTTGTATAAATATAGGATCCATATGTATAGTTACTTACGGAGTCTTAGTGATATACACTCAGATTATAGATCGAGTTTTTATATTCTGCAGATTTTCTACTAGATTTGGTTAAGACAACTTTAGTCTCAACTTTCTGTGAAGGAAGAGATAAAGTGTCTTAATATTTTAGTTAGTGTTTTTCTAGTAGTGTTTTTGTAATTCATATAATCTATATAGTGAAGATTTTGCCCTGAGGTATTTCATGAGATTATAGAAATATAATCTCGTGAAAATTTCAATCCGTTGTTCTATTTCTAAATTTCCGCTGCGTATGCAAAGTTGTCTCAACTTTGGAGCCAACTTTGATCACAACACTGTTAAAACCGAGAGTTCGGTTTCTTCAATTGGCATCGAGAGCAGACACTTGATACACTAAGTGGTGATCCTGTTTTCGTAAGCACAATGGATTGCACGAACCCGTTGTTCAACAAACCTCCAGTTCTAGATGGCATGAACTATTCCTTTTGGAAAGTTCGGATGAGAGCATGTATCAAGTCGATTGATGCAAGAGCATGGAATGCGGTTCAAAAAGGATGGACACACTCCAAGACCGTGGATGCTGAAGGAGATACATGTCGCACACCATCGTTAGAATGGACCAGAGAGCAAAATGAAGAAGCCACCTTCAATGACAAAGCGCTTAACGCGATTCAATCCTCCCTAGACGTTCAAATGTTCAAACTCATAAGAAATTGTGAGACGGCCAAGGAAGCATGGGATATACTCCAGCAACATTGTGAAGGTGATGTTGGAATTAAAGAATCGAGACATCGGATTCTTACCACGAAATTTGAAAACATGAAAATGGAAGATGATGAAACCGTTGGAGACTACTGCAACAAGCTGCTTGAGATAGCAAATGAATGCACCGATCTTGGTGATCCGATCACAAATAAAATGTTAGTCTCAAAAGTCTTGAGGACACTAACACCTCATTTTGACATGAAGGTAGTTGTAATTGATACGGCTTCGAATACTGGGTGCCTGGACTTTACTAAACTGATGAATGACTTGAAGACCTTCGAGATGGAATTGAATGAAAAATGTGGATATAAGAAGAAGGGAATTGCCTTGACTGTTGGGACAACTTCAAAGTCAACCTCAGCTTATGATGAAGAAGAGGATGAAGATCTTGAAGAAATCAATGAAAAGAATCCTGATTATGCTCTTCTTACCAGAAGACTTAACACTCTCATTCGAGCCAGCAGAGGGAAACAACAAAAGGGAGGTGGTGAACAACGCAAGCCTCGAAATGATTCTTCAGGATCCTTGGTTCTCTACGAAATATTGAACACACCTGGAAAGGAACCAAAGATCATAAAGCGTGCTGCATCAGACCATTTCAGACCAAAGGAAGTAAAAGACTTCTCAACTGTTCAATGTTATGAGTGCAAAGGATATGGGCACTTTGCAAATAAGTGTCCAAACACTTTTAGAAAACTTGGAAAACAAGTTAATTTCCTATCTCTTAGTGACAGTGAGCTAGACACTTCAGGGATTTATGTAGAAGAGATACCAGATGATACACCAAATGAGCACGCAGCCTTAACTGCAGTATGTATTGAAGAGAATAAGACAGGTCACACTGAAGTTGAGATAACTTCTGAAAGGTATGATGAGTCTTATTACAAAACTCTTTTTTGTTTCAACACTGTTGTAACTACTGCAGATGAGGAGGAAGAAGTCTCTGAAAAAGAAACATTGGAGTTGCTGGTTCAGATGCAGGGACTTTACAAAGAGTTATACTTAAAGTGGAGCAAACAGTGCAAAGTGGTAGAATCTCTTAATGAGGAAAGCACTGTTCAGAAGGCATGACTGGCAAAGCTGGAAGTAATGCTGACAAAGAAAGACGCTGTGATTGACAATATGAGGATCCAGCTCAATCATGTAAATGAGACTTTCAAAAGACTCAATACTGGTACTTCCAAGCTAGATGAGGTTCTTGCTCAAACTCAGGTTACTTCACATGGGATAGGGTATGATAGCAGTGTGAAGCCAGCCTTCACACAAATCATGTCTACTCATGGAATACCATTTGTTAAAGCCAAAGAAGCTCACTCCACCTCTTCTGTAAAAAGGAAACATAGGAGGTACATTTGTCACTACTGTTTTCTTCCAGGTTACATCAAACCATTCTGTCACAGATTCTTACAGGAACATCAGAAGGAGATGCATCTGAGGAAACAACTGTCTAATCCTATTCTAGCAGGCAAAGGGAATAAGTCCAAGAAATTGGTATGGAGACCCAAAGTTTCCTCCACAGTTACCTGCCAAGTGGTCTTCATTGCATCAACTGTTGATAACTCAAAAACTTGGTACTTTGATAGCAGATGCTCACGTCACATGACTGGTTCTAGATGCTATTTATCAAACTATCAAAGAGTAAATGGTAGCGAAGTAACCTTTGGAGGAGGATCAAATGGCAAAATTATAGGACGCGGAACCTTGGACAGTCCTGGACTTCCAATGTTGTCTAATGTGTCACATGTTGAAGGACTGACAGCAAATCTCATAAGCATCAGCCAACTATGTGATGACAACTTCAGCGTCATCTTTGATAAAAAAAGTTGCACTGTGATGGACATCAATGGCAACCATGTGATCTCCGGGGTAAGGTCTTCCAATAATATCTATGAGACTAACAGAAACAGTTGTCTAAGTGCGCAGGTGAATGAGGTGCAGCTTTGGCATCAAAAATTAGGACACACCAATTTCCGTAATATGAAGAATCTCCAAAGACTAAATGTTGTTCTAGAAGTTCCCAAGTTGAATATTTCAAGTCCTAGCCTATGTGGTGATTGTCAAAAGGGAAAATAAGTCAAAGCATCGCACCCTGTTGTGACAACTGCTGAGAGACCTTTCTCAACTCAAAGCTGTTTCGAACTTCTTCATATGGATCTTATGGGACCAGCTGAAGTTGAAAGCCTTTGAGGTAAATGGTATTCCTTTGTGATTGTAGATGATCTATCTAGGTACACCTGGGTAAAAATTTTGAGAAACAAGGGTGAAACATATGATTCCTTCGTGGAGTTGTATGCTACGATCAAAATTTTTTACCACGCTTGTATCAAGAGACTAAGATCAGATCATGGGAGGGAATTTGAGAATATTCAACTCCTCAACCTCTGCACGAAAGAAGGAATCCATCATGAGTACTCATCTCCAAAGACACCCCAGCAAAATGGTGTGGCCGAGCGAAAGAATAGAACCCTACAAGAGATGGAAACTGTGATGCTACATTCAAAGAAGTTGTCCAAACGGTTTTGGGCTGAAGCTTTAAACACTGCATGCCATGTAAGTAACTGAGTTAACTTAAGAACCGGAACCACCATGACGTCATACGAGATTCTAAATAGTAAAAAACCCAACCTTAAATATCTACATGTATTTGGCTGTGTTTGTTATATTTTGAATGATAGAGACTATCTTTACAAGTTTGACCCTAAAAGTGACAAAGGTGTGTTTATTGGTTACTCCCTCAACAGTCATGCTTATCGTGTGTATAACCTCAGGACCAAAACTGTAATGAAGAGTGTAAATGTAAGGTTTGATGATTTGGCTAGTTTGTATACTCCTACTGATGATACTGACGGTGTAATTGAGATACATGGAAGTACAAGTACTACAGAAGCAGAACAAGTTGACCCTGAAGTTGAGGCCACTTCAGACACACCTCCTGATCAACCTGAATCCGAGCCTGACGATTCAGAAATCCCAGCAGATATTCAAAGTAATGTTCGAAGAGACCCTCCAAAGAGAATTCGAAAAGATCATCCAATTGATCAAGTCATTGGAGATGTTCATGAAGGGGTCCAAACATGAGGTAGAGCTGTTGCCAACTACAAGGAGATGGTAAGGATGGTATGTTTATCATGTGTCATACATGAAGTTGGCACGATTGTGTTCTTGTCCATGATTGAACCTAAGAATGATGCTGAAGCCTTGAAGGATGAATTTTGGATTAGTGCAATGCAAGCCGAGTTACTTGAGTTCGTGAGGAACAAAGTCTGGACACTTGTGCCCAGACCTTCTGGAGTAAATGTTATTGGAATTAAGTGGATATTCAAAAATAAAACTGATGAATTTGAGAATATCATTAGAAATAAGGCTCATTTAGTTGCCCAAGGATATACTCAGGTAGAATGCATAGACTATGATGAAACTTTTACTCCGATTGCAGGAATAGAGTCGATTAGGCTTTTATTTGCTATTGCATGTTATCTCAACATCACTCTTCACCATATGGATGTTA
Source organism: Perilla frutescens (assembly GCA_026008535.1). Taxonomy (NCBI): domain Eukaryota; kingdom Viridiplantae; phylum Streptophyta; class Magnoliopsida; order Lamiales; family Lamiaceae; genus Perilla; species Perilla frutescens. The sequence continues at coordinate 57,472,652 of BRKX01000003.1, forward strand.
AGGCAACTTTTCTCAATGGAGTTTTAGAAGAGGAGGCGTATGTGGAACAACCCAAAGGATTTGAAGATCCAACAAAGCTCGATCATGTGTACAAGCTACACAAGGCCCTTTATGGACTAAAGCAAGATCCTAGAGCTTGGTATAGTCAGTTAACTGAATTTTTGCTTAATTTTAGTTTTTACAGGGGACATGCGGATAGGACACTCTTTCTAAAAAGGGAGAACAACTTTCTAACGATAGCTCAAATCTATGTCGATGACATAGTATTTGGGTCAACAAGTGAGAAATCCTTGAAAGAATTCGTGGAAGCCATGTCTACCTCTTTCGAGATGAATATGGTTGGGGAACTTAGCAACTTCCTCAGACTTCAAGTCAAGCAAAAAGAAAGTGGAGTGTTCGTCTCTCAGATGAAATATGCAAAGAATCTTGTGAAGAAGTTCGGATTAGAAACTGCAAAGCATATGAGAACTCCCATGAGCACAACTGAGAAACTTTCGAAAGATGTAGTTGGGCCTGAAGTTGACCCAACTTTGTACAGATCGATGATCGGAAGTCTTCTGTACCTGACCGCAAGCCGACCAGATATCATGTACAACGTATGTGCATGTGCTCGTTTCCAGTCATGTCCAAAGGAGGAGCATCTAAAAGTAGTAAAGAGGATCATTCGATACGTTGCTGGTACTTGTGAACTGGGACTTTGGTTCACAAAAGACACAAACACAGATCTTGTTGGATACAGTGATGCCGACTGGGCTGGTGAAATTGATGATCGGAGAAGCACAAGTGGAGGATGCTGTTACTTAGGAAACAACCTCATCTCTTGGCACAGCAAAAAGCAAAATTGTATCTCATTGTCCACAGCTGAGTCCGAATATGTGGCTGCCGGGAGCTGTTCTACTCAATTGATATGGTTGAAGTCGATGCTGGATGATTATGGCCTGGAAAGCAATTCCTTGGTGATGCTCTGTGATAATACAAGTGCCATCAACCTTGCAAAGAATCCCGTTCATCACTCCAAATCCAAACACATTCATTTAAGGTATCATTTTATTAGGGATTTAGTTGAAAAGAAGTTATTAAAGTTAGAGTATATTAGTACAGATAATCAACTGGCTGATTTATTTACAAAAGCTTTAAGCTATGAGAGATTCTCAATTTTGAGGAAATATCTTGGCTTATGTATGATGTGATACCGTTTGTTGGCCTGACTATTGTCACAACTTTTGGTATATCATAGTTAACTGTGAAGTTGAGCAGATTCGAGGATGAAAAAACCTATTTTTAGGTGAAACCATGATTGTTCTTATAAAATCATATAACTAGATCAAAGATCTTAGATAAATGATTTTTATGAGATTCTTTTGGTTATTCATCTATTCATCATCTGTTTCTCTTTTTAATAAGTTTTCTATGATGTATCAAAAGTTCGCTGATGAGTAAATCTTTGGTGACAATAGTTGGATAATAATTAAAAAAAAAAAACAACCCGGGAAAAATTTGAAAGTCAGTTGAATGTATCTGAAAGTGTATCTTCTCTATCCTTTAATATCTCATTTTGACTATATCTTTAATGATTTTGACTCCTATTTTTGTGGTGGGATGAATCTGTTTGTTACACTTTATGTTTAAAATTCTCGTCTCCACCTTGTCTCTCTCCTATCTCTATTCTGCTACATATCTCATCAAATCATTTTTTTTTCACGCCCTTCACTCAAAAGTTTTTTTTTCTCTCCCAAAAACTTTTCGTCTACCTCCCTCATCGTCTCCAAGCTCTCACCGTCGCCATCTACCATGACTCCTGAGCAAATCAAGCAGCTTCAAGAATTCATGAGCGACCCAGAAGCCACCGCTTACCTTCGACAACTCGCCACTTTCCCCCCTCAACCAACCCTAACTCCACCGCCCCGCTCACTCATCCCAAATCCCTTCCGTTTGTTATCTCCGGAAACAACTCCTCTTCTCCGACCGACAGTCCTCCTCTTGCCGTCCCGAGGAAATGCTCCCATGGAGATATCCCCTGAGATGGGGAGCTGTGCAGAGGTCCAATCGACCCTTCTTCCACTTCCGGCTCCGGCACCGACCTCGACGGAGATCTCCTTCTCCCAGTCGGAAAGCTCTCAGGCAATTATTCTTGCCCCTGACGGCGTAATTATGCCCATGCTTGACACGCCAATTCTCGCTTCTCCAGAGGAAAAGCCGCTTGATTATCTCTCTCACTACACTCAATCGGAGTCTCATGATGGCGGTTCGATCGAAGTTCTCTTCTCGGAGGATGAAGATAGAGTCCCGGTTGATGCTCCTGCCAAGTCGCCAATTGCCTCTCAAAAGAAAAAGCCGGCTAAATCGAAGAAAGCCCCTCCGAAGAGACGCTCTAAGAGGCTCCACACCGCCGGCAGCTCTTTGAAGCCTCAATCGGAGCCTATTCATCTCGATAGCGACCCTGAAGCCGAGGAAAGTGAAGCGGAGGAGCTACAGGACGAGTCGGATGAGCATACACCTTCGGCTCAAGAGTTAGAAACCGAGGAGGATGTCGAGGAGGAAGAAGTCGTAGCCTCCAGGAAAGAAAAACAGAAGCTCACTCCTTCACCGCCATTTAAATCTCGGAGCAAGGCTGCCAAGAGGGCCAAGCGAAGTGTTGCTCGTTCTGCACCGGAGGACGACTCAGAATCGGATATTGAGGTATCAAAGGCTCTTTCTCCTTTGTTTTATTCTGATGTTGGTAGAAGGAATTGGGAACACTTTAAGAGTAGGGAAATTTTGAATGATCGGTTTGTGGATTTGAAAGATTTTGCATCCCATAATTTGGTTGTATTTTGGAGAAAAAAAAAGTGCTTGGGTTTGTGACATATACTAAACCATTTGTGGCTGAGGTAGTTCGCCATTTTTATGCAAATTTAACTCATGAATTTAGTAATCACTCCTCAAAGTTGTACGGGAAGGTGTATGTGCGAGGGAAAATTTTTACTATAACTCCTTCACGTATATACAAGTTCCTAGGTGTGCCTAATGTGGTTGAGGATGATGATGAAGTTGATGATGAGTTTGAAGCTAATATGGCTGATGTTGTGACTGGAGGGAAGACAGATCAGTGGATTGCAAATAAGAAACCGAATAGGCTTGCCTCGGTTCTTACCTCGCTATTTTCCACTATTCACAAAATTTGTGCTTCGAATTGGCTACCTACCTCTAACACAACTACTGTGCTGTTTGATCATGTGTGTTTGATGTATAAAATCTTCAAAGGGGAGAAAGTGAACCTAGGGCAGAGGATTTTCAACGCAATATCCGAGATAGCTATGACAAAATCCAACAAGAAGCTCGTTGTTCCTTCTTTAATATTCAACATGCTGATTGATCAAGGTCTCAAGCTTACCAAAAAGGATCTTCTATCTGATCGGCTGCCTCTACAGATTGTTCAACAAGCCTTTCTTGCTGACACCCGCACAAGGGATCTCCCCTGGATTGAAGTGACTGACAAAGATGCTCCAACTGAAGAACTCTTCTGTTCTGTTCCTATGTTTCTTTTGCAGGAACAAATTCATTTCTTGTCGGAGCATATCACTATCTTTGAAAGACAGCGGCGTGTGCTACAAAGGTTTCTTTCTTTCCAAAAAGGGGGAGATGAAGGACCAAGCTGTCAAAGGGGTGAAGGTCAAGATGCGGACGAGGAATGAAGCTGAAAGTTGTGAAAGCTTGAAGAGCTTGAAGGCTACAGTCTGTTGCAGTTAAAAATTTCTTTTGTGGCTGGAAGAATTTCTAAAACAAACTAATTTTTTATTTTTTTTTTGCTTTGCTCCTGAACAACTTAACTTTTTTGCTACTATTCTGATGTGGGATGCTCTGTCAGATTTGATTATGTTCTTTTGATGATCAGTTTATGTTGAAGATGTTCTGACAGGGAAAGCAACTTTGATACTTAACCATAAAAGTTTATTTTGCATTTTGGTGACAGGGGGAGTATTATGATCTGTGTTTATTTGTTTCAGGGGGAGAACTGTATTTTACTTAAGATTGTTTGGTTTTGAAAAGAAAGACAAAAAGGGGGAGATTGTTGGAACCGTTAGGATTGATATTTATCTATGATTATTATTTTGTCTTTCTTTGATTTATTGTGTGTAGGTTATTGTGTTGATTAAAGAAGTGTTGGAGCATGCCATGTTGACCGAGTTTTGGAGATAAAGTTTAAAGATATGTTTGTTCCTATATCTATGGAGAGGTTGTTTGCTTGTGGCTAAAGTCAAGGAAAGTTGTTAGGAGTGCGGTTTGTGCATGTCATCTGAGTAGAGGGCAAGTATATTGTTTTGTATAAATATAGGATCCAGATGTATAGTTATTTACGGAGTCTTAGTGATATACACTCAGATTATAGATCGAGTTTTTATATTCTGCAGATTTTCTACTAGATTTGGTTAAGACAACTTTAGTCTCAACTTTCTGTGAAGGAAGAGATAAAGTGTCTTAATATTTTAGTTTTTGTTTTTCTAGTAGTGTTTTTGTAATTCATATAATCTATATAGTGAAGATTTCGCCCTGAGGTATTTCATGAGATTATAGAAATATAATCTTGTGAAAATTTCAATCCGTTGTTCTATTTCTAAATTTCCCCTGCGTATGCAAAGTTGTCTCAACTTTGGAGCCAACTTTGATCACAACACTGTTAAAACCGAGAGTTCGGTTTCTTCAATTTGTCATGAGAGCACGGTTCGTGCAAGGCAAAGCACGGACCGTGCTTGATCAATTCTAAGCAACAGCTATTTTAATTGACCATTTGTTTGGCCAACTCACCATCATCACAAATTAGCGTTGCAATCTTTGTGTTCCCATACAAACATAACACTATAATTATACACCAATTAATCACCATTAATGATCACATAGCATGGTTCGTGCTAAGGTTAGCATGGCCGCGCTAACTCATTTGGCCGTCCCATTCGGCTCTTTAATTCATCTTTAAATTGTGAAAATTCTCCCAATTCCATTATAGCTAAGAACATATGCAAAACTAATGTATTTCATGTCAAAACTCCATAAATTCGTGGCATGCCAACATTTATATAAATCAACAATGAACGTCACAAAAGGCCATGCAATCGTACCAAATAAATATCTAAATAACCCTGAAATGCATAAAAACTCGAAGTTTATCACCCTTCAATTTTAATATTGGATGACCCAGATTTGATAAAAAAGACGGTGACATAGCAGCAAATAAAAGTAACACAAGAAAAAAGCGGTGGCAACTGCATAATTTTGTCAATATCAAAGTAAAAATAAATAAATGAATTTTCTGGATGTGTGCTAATATAGATAGAATCATATACTAACAAAGACATTAATGATGCTAATATAAACATTACTAATGCTAACATTAACATTGATGATGCTAATTAACGTTATGAGACTATTGTTATATCGCAAATACTCTTGTACATAAGATGTACATCAGACGGTCAACGTGTTGATCGGGTCAACGCACGTTGACCCGGTCAAAGCGTTGACCAAAAAAATGTCAAAATGGTGATACTTTTTAGGAACACAAGTGATACTTTTTTTAATGTTGAATGGTACTTTTTAGTATTTAGATTGATACTGATTTTAATAATTTTTTCTTTATTTTTTTTTTCAGGCCGATACTTTTTAATAATACAAATGATATTTTTCAGTTTTGAAATTGATATTTTTCAGTATTGTGAATGATACTAATTTTGACGGATTTTTTGGTCAACGCATTGACCGGGTCAACGTACGTTGACTGTCTGATGTGCACCTAGTGCACACAAGACCTGCCCTTGTTATATGCATTATGAAAAAATTATCTAACGTTCAAAAAAATATCACTACAAGAAAATAAGCTTTTTGTGATGAAAATTTAATGAGGGAGTGAAAAAATGGTCATTACAAGTATGATTTTTAAAGTTTTAATGAGGGTAAAAAAATTACCTAGCTAATGACGTATTATCTCCGTTTCATAATGTTTGTTGTTTAAGGTTTTTTTTTAGTTTCAAAATGTTTGTTGTTTTATATAATTTGACATCCTCTCTCCCAATTTTAACCCTCTCAAATCCTACAAGATTTTTTGATTCTAACTTACCTATAATATATGAAGAGAGAAGAATATATGGAGAGAGAAAATATTGTTATTTTTTAGGAAAATATAGATGAATTAGATTTTATGGCATATATAAGGGATGGGTATATTTATCTACAAAATTAATTCTTAATTCCAGATAAAAAAAAACAAAACAACAAACATTATGAAATGGAGGTAATATATTTTAATGAGGAATTCTCAATTCCCTCACTATTAAAATATAATCCTCTCATTATTTTAGTGGTGTAGCAGATTTTGGTATATTGATTTATTGATTTCTTACTGTGAATACATGGGTTCTTTTTTAGCCAAATAAAAGTTATATGTTTACAACAACTTGATAGGAAATTAAGATCATGCATAACATTGGAGAAATATTAGTTGGAGATGTCAATGCTTGTCCTAAGATTGTAAGTTTATATACAATCTTTTTTGCACATGTGATATTCTTGTAATTTTTTTTATTATATTTTATGTGATATTCCGATAAATGTAAAGTTAAAATGTTTTTACTTGTTTTCTAATAATTTTTCATGGATGAATCAGGAAGTTGGTTGCGGTGTTTCTTCCATAATAATTTTATGTTCTCTTGTAATTATTATTATTATTATTATTATTATTATTATTATTATTATTATTATTATTTTCAACAACATAGTTTCATATTCCTCTTGTGCTTAATATTTTGCAGAAAACTAGTGGGGTTAGTCATGAAAATGTTTTGTGAGAACAAAGGTGCTCTTGCTTAGGTTTGTACTTGTTCTTTTTAATGCCACATATATATTAGTTATATTTACATTGATAAGAGATTATATTTTTGTAAAACTCCTATGTACTTTCTTGTATTGATATTGCATTATAATTGCATCTACCTTCAATTTTTCTTATATCTTTAATATTTGTAACTCTAGCTCAAAAGATAAAATTAAGAGGAAATCTGGCGATGAAGATAATTTCATGCAAATTAAGAAATCTAGAGGTGACATAAATGCTTTTGTGTATAATATCCGTACATGAATTACGTGACTTCCATGACCTTCCATTAGTCCATTATTTCCGTACATGAATTACGTGACTTCTATGACCTTCCATTAGTCCATTATTTTTGGTTGATAGTTTGAACTTGAACATATTCGCCTACTAGTTCTTCTTATTGTTTATTGATACGATAAAATTTGTAACACTCTAAATTCTATAATTTAAAATATTACTCTTTATGTTCTTTAAAGTGGAAAATGATTCTAATAATAATAGGTCAAGTAATTTTTTTTCCTTTCTAAAATAATCATGCTAGAAATCCTAAAAAGAAAAATAGAACACAAAATTTATATTTTTCCAAAATATATGTATTCAGAACAAAGTATCTGCATTTCATAAACTCCAAGTTCATTTCAAAAATTAACTCATAAGTTCTAAAATATAAAATTCAAACTCCTAATATTAATAAAACCACAATATTCAACCACTACATTAAGTTAGAGAAACCACCACTAACAAACACAAAAATACTAAATCCAAAATAGTTTACTTTGAGAAACAAGTGTAAAAGTTAAGGTCAAACATTGGAAACATTTTGAGAAAGTTCACCCCTATTTCCATCACGCCGCTCCCAGCTCACTGACCTGAAAACATTTAAAAATGTGGGGTGAATACTCTTAAAGAGTACTCAGTGGTGGGGAATCATTAGCATTTCTTTCTATTTATCCAACTGAAATAAATCGCATGAATAGTGGATTTAGGGTACCCTTCTTCTGATTTTAAAATACATCTTGAACTATGCATAGGACCTATTGTGGTGCGTATAAAACGCTATTCTGATCTGATGCGTATAAAACGCTATCCACATTCCATCCACGACAATTCAAGTTGGATTAAAAATATTTATGACTAAAAGAGCATATAACATATACTTTTATTTCGAAGATAATAATTTTACCCACCTGAGAATAATCAGCACGTAAAATTGAGCAAATGATCACAAAATAGATGAGGGTCCTAATTGCGCCACACCTAGTATCAAAATAATTTCAATAAATCATTTAGGCCAATTATATTTTAATAAATTTTAAAAAAATCTAAGATTTATGGGTCTAAATACTTAATTTATGAGTTCTGGGTTAAATAAAAAATCCATATTAAAATTTATGGGCTAAATTGGTATAATAATTTATTACCCAAGTACCAGCTTAAAAAAAAACATGCTCATATATAATTTTTAAAAGCTTGGGTCCTTTATTAGAATTTTGCTTATTTTGCAAAAAGCTCATTTCCTTCTTTTTCTAAATACACGACTTAAAAAGCAATTTGGGAATCAGAGGCCTTGTTTGTTTTTATTTCTAACATCAATTTTCAGTTTTCAGCATTTTCAGTTCGATTTACGAGGTGTATTGGTTTTTGAAAAAATGTAATAATTTTGTTATGATGAATGATTTAATGTTTAGAGTGATAGGTTTAGAAAATGGAAATATGTTTGTTTGATTATATTTTTGAATTTGAATTTGTGGTTATGATGAAAAGATAAATATTTATGTGGTTATGATGAAATGATGAATATTTAAATAATGGGTCCCACGATAATGATGTATATATGATTGAATAGGTTATATAGGATTGAAAAAAGTGAAAACTGGAATTGAAAATGAGTTAAACAAACGTGTTTTCGATGTTTTAAATAGTAAAAGTGGGAAATTTCTATTCGAAAATGTAAACAAACAAGCCCTCTGGGAATTTCCCAAATCAATTGAAATCCCAAATCCCTATCTTTTCTTCTCTCTCTTCCCCCTTCTTCTTCTCAACTCGATACCCTACTCGCAGCCCAATAACTGATCGACTCAAACTAGCCAAACACCACCGCGAACAAGGCAATCCCCGCCGTGACCCAAGTCCAGCCGACGACAGACCTGTGCTCTACTCAATGACGTGACTCGACTCAATCTGAATCCCTAGCCCGACAGATGCGACTCCAATGTGAGTTCAGCTCCCAACTGTGACTCAAATCCGCCGCAACCACCACAACCCTGACTCACCTTCTTCCTCTCTTTTCTTGTAATTTTTTAATTTTCTATTTTTCTATTTATCTTTATGAAATCCTATAATTTTAGTTTCTATATGCAAGATCGTGTGTATGTGTGTTGGTAAGAAGAAATTTGATTATGGTCCTTATTTTGGTATGTTGGTGGTGCAGAGACATGAATCCATGGTTTTTCTTTTTGGTTAATTGAAATTGGGAAACTATATTGATGTTAATGGTGTGTAATCCGTAAGGCAAATAAAGAAGATTGAATTGAAAATAAACTTACCAAAGAAAGGATTGAATTTGCTGTATCACTTATGATTTAAGAAATTAAGCAGTGAAATCCAACTAAAATTGGTGGATTTACAGTGAAACTTGATTTCTAATTGAGGAGTTTGGAGTAATGGTTCTGTAAGGCATCTATTTTTTTTTATGTTAATTTGCAAGGAAAAGATTAGCATTCACGGTATTTGATTAACAAAGAGAAGGACAACTGGTGGACAAGTGTAATTCAGATTTTTGCTGAATCAACATATAACCTACGTGTTCAATTAATAGAGAAATGAAGGAATTTAATAAATATCTTAATCATTTTTTCAAAATCATTTAATAACCCTTCAAAATAATAATTACCAAAAAATTTAAAACTAAAATAAACCTTATGCGAATAAAGACTCAAAAATATATTTTAAGACTCGAAAGTAAACTTCTAAAATTCAACTATTAACTCCAAATATTTCTATTACTAAGGGCGCAATTTTAGATTATCTCAATTCCAACTAATTATATCGGGCATTACCAATAAATTAAAATTCAAATTAAAGCAATTAAATAATTTAAAACACATAGAAGTGGGTTGTTAGAAAATTAATGAGTTTGATTATTCATTAACTATTTTTTTGTCTTTAAAATTTATTATTTGCTATTTAGATTAATTATTCTTGTTTAATGTTCGGTAATTTAATTCCACCTACACTGCAAGTGTACAGCGAGGTTTCTAGTATAATAGTGAACAAGATCGAATCCACAGAGACTTAAATTCTACTTACTAGTTATTCTATCTATCCTAACTCTGCTATCTAGACTACCCAAAATTTAGAGATTTTAACAAATAAAATAAAACAATTAAATAACTCGCAAAACTAAATTCACAGCAGATAAAGTTGTAGAGAAGAATTATCAAGAAGAAATGCGCATTCTAGGATTGAACAATCATCACATAATCCATCTTATTAACTAATCCAATAACTATGCCTCTGTTGGGATTTAAATCACACTAGAGCACCCACTTAGCTATTCAGATCCTCTTCTCAGAGCATTAAGAATGTTGATTACACTATAAATAACAATGTCTCCATTTATTATCTAAAATGCAACTTATAAATGATCAATAGGTTCAAATGCTCTCACCAGTAATCTAAACTCTCTCGAGTGTTATTAATTACTATGTTAATTATTCTATTCTAGTGTTGAAACTCTTCTCTCGATTTATGAATCAACACAACCAATTACATCAATTAATGACCAATCAATTGACATAAACAAATACAACCTAAGAATAATTAAAGTGCAATAAAAATCATAGACAGAAAATTGGAATTAATAATAAGATTTCATAAATGAATCATGAGTCAACCCTAGAATACTAGGGTTTAGTTGTTCATAATGAAATAAACAAAAGAAATCAAATTCAGGATGTTCATGGCTAGACAAGAATTAAACTAAATAAAACCCAGAAGAATAAATATGTCTCTAATCTTGACTTGCTTGAAATCCTCTAGCGTATTCTTCGCGATGCTTTTTCTCCACAGGCCTCTGTTTCAAACTTAGGGTATGATGATTGATGATCAATTTTCACCCAAACAGAATCATTTTATACCAAGTTAGGAAAAATCCCAAAAATATAGTGGAAATCGAAAAAAGCCCGCTTCAGTCGCGACCAGAGTCGCGACCCTTCCGCCCGCGAATCAGCCCGTGAATCCATGTGGCATGACATGGCGCCACGTGGCGTGAAATTCGCGGTCTTCACCTTATTCGCGACCGAGGTCGCGAATTTTCTTCTTCTGCACCCCTCCCCTATCGCGACACTGCAGTGTTCTACTCAAAGTGATTCGCAACCCTACAGTCGCAACCGGGTCGCAGGTTCAAGCTCGTGATTTCCTTCTCGGCTTATTTCATCCCGTTTTCTCGACCAATCTCTTCATGTACTCTTTTGGGACTCCACACTCGCTTCAATCTTTTAAAGCATCCAATATTGATGAACAAACCTGCAAAATACATCAAGCACGACCAAATCATAAAAACTCAGGAAAACTCAAATAAACTGAGATAAAATACACTTAAGTCATACAAAACACGACACAAAAGTATATCAAAAACAGTGTAAAATCTTAGTTTATCAACTTTCCCAAACTTAGAAGTTTGTTTGTCCTCAAACAAAGAAACAAAACCCAAAACAGGAACAACACAAATTATGCACACAGTCTACAATCTAGCAAATAGAACTTTAAGAATTAAAGAATCACGAAAGTTCAACATTTAAAAGTCCGTCATATCTTACACATATGCCCTCTAAACTCAACAAACACAATTAAGTCAATGTTCTTCTCAGGTGTGTGTGTATCTCTCTACTCTCACAAGTCATATAAATCAAGGTAAGCACTCATCGAATGTCAATCATGTATAAATATCAACCATAAGCTTGCATTCTTTCTCAACTCATCAAATGACACCATGTTGGAATAAAGAATAAAAAAGGACTTTTAAAAAGGTTGTAATGGAAGCTTTGGGTTGGGGTTGGAGATTTATGGCTAAAGTGACTAAAAGATTTGCAAAAACGCAAAAGTTTATAACTCTGTCAACTCATTTCCACCATTTAAAATTGAAACACCCCTTTTTCTTCTAGCTCATCTCCTTCTACACAACCTTCTCTTTTCTTTTCTTTTTTCTTTTTAGGAACTCTTTGAGCCCCTTCCATTTTTCTTGTGTTGTTGGCATCACTTATGTATTTTATAATTTTTTTTTCTTTTTTCTTTTGTTTTTTGTGTGCCAACATATGCCAACAGTCAACAACAACCATACATCACTTCAAATTTTTTTCAACCCACTAACATCCATCTTCCCCTCAATCCTATCTTCCACTCATTTGTCAGTTTAATACTAGATAAGGAATCCAATAAAAAGAGTAATCAGGCACAACGGGGCTCACAAAGGAATCATATAAAATTTGGACCATGTATGGAAAAATGGCTACAGAAAAGATGGCCTAAGATTATTTTCCAAATTCCGGATATAATCAACATTCTGAAAAAGAAATCATGCAAGTTCTAGAGATACAAAAGCATGCTCGACCAACACACCAAAACAAAGAGATGGGAAAAATACCCCATAGGCACAAAAGCTCACGGCTTAACATTGGTCTTAATCATGCTTATCAAGCTCAACAACACACGCATGTTCCATTCAAGACCACTGATAATTAAACAAACACATTTCTATTCTCTCAATCATTATCACCAAACCATGAACTATGCGCATCATTCATACAAGTTCCCACAAAACCATCAAGATTAAAGCAGAAAAACACAAAATTTCTTCTAAGGGTGACTCAATTACTAAAAAAAACAACTTACTGCATGACTAACTAAGAAAGCAAGTAAATAAAAAAAACGGTCTAGACACCTTAAGCGCACATCCCCCTAAACTTATTCAACACTCAGAGGCAGAAGAAGTTTGAAAAGAAGATGTAAAGGTGTCTGGACCACTTACAGCAGCTTCAGGAGGATGGGGGAGACCGGTACGGTGGGTACCCAAATGGCATGTACGGGTACAAGTGCGGAGGCATCTACTGCTGGGGCGGGCCATGCTGAGAATGACTAGACGAGGCGGGTTCGTGAGGGCAGCCAGAGGTAGACGGGGCACTGGGGCCAGCACCATAGTGAGGGTAAGGGAAATACGCACTCGGGTGCGGTTGAAGTCCCCTAACCATATCTCGAATGTCGTGGATCTCTCCGTGCATATCATGCGCATCCATCTGTAGAGTCTGAAAAGCCGCATTCATGGCACCATAATTAGTATTCAAGGTGCCGACCATTGTGTGCATCGAGCCAATGGCCGTGTTCATGTTGGCCATCATGTCAGTGAGAGAATCCCACTGTTCATCTGTGCGCTCCTCCCATGTCTGAGTGCGTGCTCTCTTCTCAGCTTGTGCGGACGACTCAGCCTGTGCCCGTTGAACACTCTCTAGAATCTGAAACTGGTCCTCCCCAGCTGCAGCATCAATGGCGGCACGGTGAGCTGGAGTATCAAGCAGCCAATTTTCGATACGGGTGAGATCGGATAATGTGGTGAGTGGGCAGTTAGGCAACGAGAAAACACAGTTGCCTCTTAGGGTCAGGAGGTGCGCATCTGTGCGGTTGACCAGCATCCTGGACTGACGTAGATTCGGAAAATTGATGGCTCGAGGACCCGGAAGACTGCCATACCGATGCAATGGGATGCCCAGATGAGCAGCAATAGGCGTGAGTATGCCACCAATCTCGATAGCATCTGTAGCCTGTGAACTTTACCTCTTAAATTGCTGCATCAAAAAGGCGCCAAAGTTGAGATTAGTACCGCTCAGCATGGCCCACAAGAAGAGAATCTTGGGCGTTCGCATTCCTGATGTCTCGTGTCGTGCCAACACAGTGGAAGAAACAATCTTCTGCACGTAACAAAACACAAAATTTGGCATGGCGGAAGCCTTAGCCCGTTTGTGATCGTACCGCTCCGAGTCAGACTGAAGGCGCAGCCAAAAATGTTCAGCTCGAACCCCAAAACGGTTGAAAATACCACCATAAGGAATATGGAAGATGACATTAACTTCATTAGCGGTAAGAACATGATCCACATTCCCCAAATGGAAAGACATGGTGTAGGGGCCTCAAATCTGCGTCGATTGCACTTCAAGAGTGCTGAGGAATTCATACACTAAAACCGGATAAGTAGGCCATCCCCCAGCTACAGCGTGGTTCCATCCAATACGGTTAATGAGGCCCCACACATCCTCGTGAATGCCAAGATCTGTAGTGGTGGCAGAGCACGGGTATCGAGTGGGGAAAATTTTCATCACCGCTAAGCGTCCCCAATCATCTCGTTGCGCTTGCGTCTGAAACTTGATACCATATCTCTGAAGGTGGTAGAGAGGAGCTGTAGCTTCATCATCATCAGCAACCTCGAGCTCGAGCTCTTCAACCACATCATCTTCTTCCGATTCGGGCTCATAGTTTTCATCCTCAGAGTCGTCAGCCTCAGACCCCTCCTGTTGTTCATTTCCCTCTGACGAATTTTCTTTCTCAGAGTGATCCAACTCCTCAAATTGGACCTCATCCTCATTGTCATATTCATGAAATTCCTCCTCTGAATTGGAAGAGATGGGTGAAGGAGTGGAAAGAGTAGGGGGCTTGCTTCGTTCATCTGTTAGCATATGACGCCTACTTCTGCCCCCTCCTACCAAAGGACTGAAGAAATTGCCTCTTGCCATTCCGCAAACCAACATGACCAAAGTCCTACAAAAGAAAACACAAGGGATCACACCCACACTTCTTCCCCCAAACTTACACCATGGCAACAACATCAACTTGTACCATCCCCCAGTCCCTTCCATCACACTCAATCCACGGGGTGAGGCAACAAATAAAGGAAATGAAAAAAGACCAAATTTTATCAACCCCCCCGAACACATTCACACACAAATAGCATACCACAATGCATAAGACACAAAGAATTAACAACACAAGCATATAAGCATGCTTTCTCCAACACAACCCACGATTCCCCCAAAACCGTAGCATAACAATATTCAACCAAACAAAGTGAAAATTGACTCCACAAATCAAGTGAACATGTAATGCTAGTAGAATAGGGACAATGGAGATGAACAATTCCATCCAAACATATGGAGAACATACAATTTCTTAATTTTCTCCATTTAAAACCTAGAAATTGGGTATTTCAATTTTTACCATGAATCAAACAAAAAACAATGAAAATCACGTCCTCATGTCATAGGTAAATGAAATACGTAAGATTAGAGGGGAGAAAACATACCTTGTGTGGTGAATTTGGAGAGGAAATGAGTGTGTGTGCGTGCGTGGGTGAAGAAGAAAGAGTGAAAATGGAAAAAGATTGAGAAAAAGTGCTTAAAACCAGATTCCGCGTCACCACGTCATCATGGGATTCGGGACCGCGACTCAGGTCACGAATTTCATTCTGTCAACCTTTGAAAATTCGTGACCCAGTCAGCAATTTTGCCACGTGGACACGTGGATTATTCACGACTTGGTGGAAATTCGCGACCAGGGTCGCAAATTTTCTTCTATGGTATCCCCTCCCTGTCGCGACATCGTAGTGGAACCTCGGGGTGATTCGTGATCCTACAGTCACGACCGGTGTCTCGCGACTCGGGTCGTGAATTATTTCTGGACATCCGGCGATTATTTTTGACCTCCTATCCATGCTGTACGTGAAACTCAATCTCGAATGTGATCAAATGCATGAAAGAAGGTCCTAAGTCAACCGACCCCAATCACAACTTTCTTTGTGTATGCCCAATGCGTGAAAACATGGCATTGAAGGTTACTTAGAATGCGGCTATCGACATTCGATCTAGTCCACAGCTATTACCTGTAAATCTCAGCAAAAAGACACCAAACCAAACAAAAGTAAAAGGAAGACGCTAACAAAAACAAAACAAAGAAAACAAAACTAAAATAAAAAACACACATTGGGTTGCCTCTCAACAAGCGCTGCATTTAACGTCGACAGCCAGACGACCTTTTTAAGCTCAAGGCTCCAACAACTTAATGGTGGACACCTCGTGGCGTTGCTTCGGGCTATAGTACTTCTTCAATATATGCCCATTGACAATGAAACACTCGCCAGTGGGGGATAACAGTTACACTGCACCACTGGGTAGCACTTTCTTGATCTCAAAGGGCCCCGACCACTTGGACCTCAACTTTTCTGGAAATAATTTCAAACGAGAGTTAAATAATAAAACATTATCACCAGGTAACAACTCTCTTTGAACAATCATCTTATCATGGAACGCCTTGGTCCGAAATTTGTAGAGCAATGAATTTTCGAAGGCCTCCGTGCGGAACTCATCAAGCTCATTCAGCTGAAGCACCCTCTTATTCCCCACTGTCTTAAAGTCGAAGTTCAACTGCTTCACCGGAAAATGACAAGACTTTCCAAAAAGCAATTGGTATGGAGATAGTCCCAAAGGCGTCTTGTATGCAGTCCGGTATGCCCAAAGCGCATCGTCCAACAATAGGGCCCAATCCTTCCTATTGGTATTCACCATCTTGTCTAAGATTTGCCGAATTTCTCGATTAGCAAGCTCGGCTTGCCCATTCACTTGTGGGTGGTATGGCGTTGTCACTTTGTGCTTGATTCCATACTTAGCCAATAGTGTCTCCAAAGGCTTGTTGCAAAAATGTGTTCCCCTATCACTCAATAAAGCTCTAGGCGTTCCAAAACGAGAGAACAACTTCTTCAAAAAGCTAATGACGACCCAAGAGTCATTGGTGACTGTTGGGATGGCTTCAACCCACCTCGAGACATAATCTACGGCTAGCAAAATATACTGGAAGCCACTAGAAGAGATTGGGAATGGTCTTATGAAGTCGATGCCCCACACATCAAATAGCTCGACCTCTACAATGTTAGTGAGTGGCACATCTCATTCCTCTAGAAAGCCCCCCCCGTTCTTTGGCATTTATCACACTCCCGGGTGAACTCATGGCAATCTTTGAATAGAGATGGCCAGTAGAAACCACTTTGCAAGATCTTGAAGGCAGTGCGGTTAGCAAAGAAGTGGCCACCACTCCGCGAAGCATGGCACTGTAGAAATATGGACCTCCATTCCTCTTGAGGCACACAACGACGGATGACTGTATCAGAGCAACGCCGGAACAAGAATGGGTCATCCCACATGTAGAACTTCACATCATGAAAGAATTTCTAATGATATGATCTTATCGTGTGACTCCCCACACTATATCATCTACAATGTAAGTATATGGAACATTGCATAAAACAATTATAGAACATAATCTAAATGCAAACAGTGACTGCAATAACTTTCATTTCATATCATCATATCATCAGAAAAGTATACAAAGACAAGTCTTCCAGTATACAAAACTAACAATCTCCCACTTATACTTGAAGCATGTCTTTCAAGCATAATAACTAACTGGCAAACTCTCCAATCTCAAACTATCAACTCAAACTGCGCTACCGGGTCTGCATCTCACTCCTATTTTCTCCACGTGACCATCAAAGGTCTTAGCCGCCAGGCTCTTCATGAATGGATCAGCCAGGTTGTCCTCAGATGCAATCTTGACCACCGTCACGTCTCCTCTCTTAATGATTTCTCGTATAAGATGGTACTTTCTCTCTATGTGTTTACTTACCTTGTGGGCTCTGGGTTCCTTCGAATTTGCCACTGCACCAGAGTTATCACAGTATATCGTAATAGTCTTAGGCAAATCAGGAACCACGCCCAAGCCCACTAGGAACCTGCGGAGCCAGACAGCCTCTTTTGCAACCTCAGAGGCAGCTATATACTCAGCTTCCATGGTGGAATCCGCAATGCATTTCTGCTTAATGCTCCTCCATGGGATGGCTCTATCTCCTAATGTAAACACATAGCCCGATGTAGACTTACTCTGATCTTTGTCGGATTGAAAATCTGAGTCCGTGTAACCCAAAGGTACTAGACTATCAGAGCGGAAAACCAACATGTAGTCTCAAGTCCGTTTAAGGTACTTGAGAATGTTTTTGACCGCAGTCCAGTGACCTTGTCCAGGGTTAGACTGATATCTGCTTACCATGCCAACGGCATAGCATATATCAGGCCTAGTGCATAGCATAGCATACATTAAACTTCCCACAGCCGAAGCAATGGTACTTTCTTCATTTCCTCTATCTCAGACTGTGTTTGGGGACACATTTCCTTGGATAGATGAATTCCATACCTGTAAGGTATAAAACCTTTCTTGGAATCTTGCATGCCAAATCTAGCTAGCACTATATCGATATAAGTCATCTGGGACAGACATAACATCCTTTTCTGGCGATCACGAATGATCTTGATGCCAAGGACATGTCCGGCTTCACCCAAATCCTTCATATCGAACTGCTCGGACAACCACACCCTAATGTTTGATAACGCCTTCTTACTGTTTCTAATAAGCAAGATGTCATCAACATAAAGTACGAGGAATGCCACCACGTTTCCGTCACATTTCTTGTACACACAGCTCTCATCCGGACTTTGCACGAATCTATATGACTGGATAACCTCGTCAAATCGGATGTTCGAAGACCTCGATGTCTGCTTAAGTCCATAAATGGATCTCTTAAGCTTACACACCAAGTGTTCTTGGCCTTTAGCAATGAATCCCTCTGGTTGTTTCATGTGAATGTTTTCCTCAAGACTTCCGTTTATGAAAGCTGTCTTGACATCCATCTGTCAGATCTCATAATCCAAATGAGCGGCAATAGATAAGAGAATCCGGATTGACTTAAGCATGGCTACCAGCGAAAAGGTTTCCTCATAATCGATCCCTTCTTTCTGAGTATACTCTTTTGCCACCAATCTAGCTTTGAAGGTTTCAGCCAATGGGTTTTACCCCATCTAGTGGTTCTACAAGTTCCCAGACTTGATTGTGATCCATAGATCCAATCTCAGACTCCATTGCAGTTTTCCAAGAATCTGCATCTTTATCTCGAATTGCCTCATCATAGGTCCTGGGATCTAATTCATTGAGACCCTCTAGAAAATCTGAAGCCTCTCCCAGACCAATGAATCTATTAGGTTGGCGTACAACCCTCCCACTGCGACGAGGCAGTTCCTGTACTTCCGTGACACGTTGTGCAGTGTTTGGTGGTTCCTCTTCTTATACAACTGGTGTAGGATTCGATCCTCTCCTTAACTTCTCAAGGATGATGTGACTCCTTGGTTTGTAGTTTATGACATAGTCTTCCTCTAAGAATCGAGCATTGGTGCTAACAATGATCTTCTGATCCTTAGGACTATAAAACAAACCACCTTTCGTTCCTCTAGGATATCCAACGAACAGCCTTACATCAGTACGAGGAGCCAGCTTATCAGCTTCCTTGTCCAACACGTGTGCTGGGCTACCCCAAATCCGAATATGGTTCAAACTAGGCTTTCGTCCAGTCCATAGTTCTGTAGGTGTAGCAGGAATTGATTTCGATGGAACCAAGTTAAGAATATAGGCTATTGTTTCCAGGACATATCCCCAAAATGAAATAAGCAACTTAGAATAACTCATCATCGATCTAACCATCTCTAACAATGTACGATTCCTTATTTCCGCCACGCCATTCTGCTGTGGCGTTCCAGGCGCCGTCAACTGGGATGTAATCTCACTCTCTGCCATATAATCCCTAAATTCGCTTGAGAGGTACTCGCCACCACAATCAGAACGTAGTGACTTGATACTTCTGCCTGTTCGTTTCTCCGCTTCCGCCTTAAACTCTTTGAATTTCTCAAAGCATTCAGACTTGCGACGTAACAGGTAGATATAACCATATCTAGAGTAATCATCAATGAGAGTGATGAAATACTCGAACCCTCCTCGAGCTTGAACTGACATAGGGCCGCATAGGTCAGAGTGAATCAAATCTAATAGCCCTTTGGATCTATTTCCTTTTGACTGGAAATGACGCTTGGTCATTTTACCTTCCAAACAGGATTCACACAAAGGAAACGATTCCAGTACCAAAGAAGACAATGGTCCATCGTTTACAAGCCTTTGTATCCTCTTAAGGTTAATGTGACCTAGCCTTAGATGCCAAAGATAGGTTTGATTCAATTCCGAAGGTTCTTTTCTCTTGTTAGGGTTTATGATCGATGTATTCAACAGTTGTCTTTGCGTAGTGTTTTCAGTTGGTTTAAGAAAGTATAAGTGTCCCTCCAATGTGCCAGAATAGATAAAGTGTTTACCACTAAAGATAACTACTTTGTTATCAAAAGAAACAGAATATCCATCCATAATCAATTTAGAAACTGAAATCAAGTTTCGCCTAAAACCAGGCACATAAAGACAATCTTTCAAAACCAAAGTTCTATCACTACTGAAAGGTAAAACAACGTCTCCCACTGCAACAGCCGCCACTCTCATAGCATTGCCCATGTAGACGGTGATCTCGTCCTCACTCAGCTGTCTTTTTACTATGAACCCCTGTAAAGACATGCAAAGATGATCAGTAGCTCTAGTATCTACTACCCATGACTGGGTAGAATAAGTTGCTAAACATGTTTCCACAACCAGAGTGTGAGATGTACCTCTCTTCTTTTTCTTGTTAGGACACGCTGCGTTCCAGTGACCTGGCTGTCCGCACTTGAAGCACTTAGTCTTCGACTTGAATTCCTCGGAAGGAATCTTTGCCTTTGGCTTCTTCACCTTAGACGCCTCATCTGCAGCCTTCTTAGGTGCGTTTCTCTTCTTCCTTTTTCCACCAGAAGAAGACGCTCCTTTTTCAACTATGTGGACCTCAGGATTGCTCTTTTGGAGCAATTCAGCCACCTAAAGATCTATGAGTAGTTCAGTCAGGCTGACATCCCTTTTAATCATGTTAAAATTCAGCCTGAACTGCTCAAACTTCGAAGACAAGCTATGAAGAACAATGTCGATTTGAGAATCGCCATCTAGTTCTCCACCCAAGGTCTCGATCTCAGATAAATACCCCATCATCATGAGAATGTGATCCCTAACAGGTGTGAAGTCAGACATTCTCGCATCCATTAGTTTCTTCATTGCCAAATGGCGTGCCGAGCAGTTCTGATGACCAAATAGCTGCCTAAGGTTGTACATGATATCATAAGCGGTTTTCATAGGCTCATGCTGATGTTGCAACACACTTGACATAGATGCCAAGATGTAACAGCGCGCTATCTCATTAGACCTAAGTCACTTATCATATGCAACCTTTTGGGCTTCGTCAGAACCCTCATCTGGCGTCTGAGGAAAAACCTCTTCAAGCACAAACTTGTGTCCCTCAGCAACAAGAACCAAGTTAAGGTTACGAATCCAGTCATTGTAGTTTTCACCGACAAGTTTGTTTTCTTTGAGGATTGAGGACAAATTGGAGAGTGTCATAGATGATATGAAATAACTAAAATTAAACATGCAGTACAGTCACAAAACACGTTTAGGATAAACAGTATATAATCAAAAGCCTCATAAAAATTATATACTTTTCCACCGACACTTTAAAAATGTCTTTCATAAGTCACGATAGTATGGACGTTTATAAAAAAATCTTTAAATAGGTTAAACCTTTAATTTGCCTCCAGTTGAGTTTCCTTACAACAAGCAAATTAATAGCCGGATAATTAACACGGTCATGTAATCGTCTAACTGATAAGCCACGATCGTGTGGACGTTTATCAATAAATTACATCTAAGTGTGCACACCATTATCTTCACACCAAGATCACTACTCGAATTTAACCGCTCCAGATGGAGGAGTCAGTTAGTCCTAATAGTGTTCTACAACTATCCATTTAGGAGATTTAATTTCTAGAGAAATCTGTGATATGACACATCCGATATGGAAGAAGACCGATGTCAACGCGCATGCCCATCACTTCTCAATTAAACCAGATTTTAATGGAGACCGTATGAGATTTCTACATACTTTGGTATGAATCTCTCCCACTTAGTTATTTATGTTTGAGGTTTCATTTTATCCCATTATCGAACATGCAAAACATAACATAAAATGATAAACATCCATTGCATGCTTCAACATAATAAGCAACAGTAATATTCCAACTATTATGGCTTATATCTCATGTTGATTGATGAGATAAAACTGGAAAGTCAGCTCCGGAACAGCTAGGAACCGCCGCCCCTTCACCGCGCCTCGCCGAAAATCCTAGCTCCATTTAGGGTTTCGGGACGTGAACCGGTGAACCTTCCTTTTTGGTGTTGAACCACTTTCCTTCTTTTGAGTTGATCTCCGATCTTTATTCAATACAGACTATCTATTCCGAAAGGAAAAATCTAATATTGCTAGAATAAAAATTACAACTCAAAAAACCCGTCTAACAGCTTTATATCTATTACATTAAAACAACGTAAAATAAAACCTAGACCTAATCCATGGATTTTCTCATGGATTAAAATCACGTAGCCAAACCGGCATACGGCCAAACATCCATTCAACATAAACATACATCACATAAAATAAAGGAGCCATGATAGTTGGTAAACCTGCAAACAAACACAGTCTACAAAAACCAACAATCATGTATTATATGATCCACATAAAATAACATATGATATCTATGCATGAATATTAAATAATAATCGAATTTTGCAATTAATTAAATTAATTAATTCGATATTATCCACAAGATAAAAATTAGAAATTAAAATAATTATCCACCAATTTAAATCTTGCATATTTCGAAAATATCACTTAAATAAATCTGGAAATTATTAATAATTATCCACCAAATTTATTTAATATTTTCAAGCCACCCTAATTAAATAGTAATTGGATATATTGATATAAATCAAAAATCTAATCCAAATATTATCCATAAGAATCTAAATCTTCAAGGATAAAGTTTGGAGATTTGATTCCAATCCAAAATCTTCCAAAACTTATCCAAATTTAAAATCTTATCACAATTGGATTTTGATAATTATTTGTATATATCCAAAATCACCTTATCCAATTTTTAATCTATAGATTTTCGAAATTATCCAAATAATAAATTGGAGATTTGATCCATTTCAAATTCTTCCAAATTTAATATTCTATTTTCAAATCTATCTAGATTAAAATTAGGTAAATTAAGATATACATCAAATAACATCAAATCTTAATCCAATCTTCATAATTTTCGACCACCACTATTAAATAAATCTAGAAATTTAATTTTCATTAAAGTTTCCTCCAAATTTAATTAATAAAATTGAAAATTACATTAAATTAACATATTTGGAAATTTTGACATTAATCAAAAAACTATTCCAAATAAAAAACATAGGATTCGAAAATTACACAAATAATAAATCTGAAAATTTGATCCACTTCAAATTCTTCCAAATTTAAAATTTTATTTTCAAACCTATTTAGATTAGAATTAAGTTACTTTTGATACACACCAAAATTACATATCCTAATTCTAATCACCTAAACTTTCGAACCTATCCAAAATTAAATCTGAAAATTTTGAACTTGATCAAAATTCCATCCAAATTTAATTATCAGGACCGAAAATTTAGAACAAAATTAGGGAATTTTTTAACACATCAAAATCGAAATTTTGACATCCAAATTTTCGAACACACCATGAAATAAATCTGGAAATTTGAAGAACATCAAATATCATCCCAAATCTATTACATAGTGGTCGAAAATTCTCAACCATCCAAAATAAGAATTTTCGATTTTTATAAATCAAAATTCTTTCACGTTTTGAATACCATAAAATCGAAATACATAGCCAATTAAATCTGAAAATTTAAACACCATAAATTTATCAACAAATTTAATTATGCAATTCGAATTCATGCCTGGATTAATCCTAGAATAGTGCCAAAACCCGCTCTGATACCAGTTGTTGGGGTTTTTTCGAATTAAACCACCGCAGGATCATTTGGTTGTTCATTAATCCATGTTCATGCAAATCATAATTTTATGTAACATGCATGTTTATCACAGTCTATACAAAAAGCATGCAAAGCAGATTCGAATCTAATAAAGCGGAAGACATAGAAACGAATCTACTTACAAATCGATAGACGGTCTGTGGACAAGATTAAAGATCTAATCTTGCTGTTGAATGAATACAGGGATGGCGCCACCTAGCTCAAAATTCGACCACCACAAATTCTACTCCAAGATCTTCTGTTGTATTCCCGGACGGTATCTAGATTCAGAGTGGGCTGAAATCTACTAGATAGAGTTGTGAAAACTGTGGATAACTTTGAGAGACAAAGAGGGGCTGATTTATTATGAATAATTCATGAAAATTTCGTGCCCCCCCTCCCCTTATATATAGGGAGGGGCAAAATTTCATGTTCCAGCCCTAATGGGTTTGGGCCTCTATCTCAAGTTCAATATCCAGTCCACTATCACTCAATTGGGCTACAACAGGGATCTAAAAAATATTAAATTGGCCCACTAATTTATTTAATATCTAATATCCAATAAACCTAGGATATAATTAAATAAATTAAGTTTTACTTTTATTCCACTAAAGAAGTAAAACTGACCTACCAATTTAATACATATTTACGAATATACTTTCTCCTTTAGTCCAGCCATTCCCCGTGTTTAAGATATAATGTTCATTAATTAATTATGTAAGCCTCTGATAGCTATAATTAATTAACATCTAAAACCTTGAGTAGTACCACACAAGCTTTATTCATGTACGGAATAAATTCCACCTGCAGGGTTTCAACATGAACTTGTGCTTCCTCAAGAGAACATCATCAACCTGGCGCACCAGGAGACAGTGCTCATGCATACTGCTCGAGACATCATGTATACATTGTTATTACCCAAGATATCGAATTCGATCTACGAAAAGATCTCACCCATTGATAAATCAAAGTAATAAACAACGCACACATATGCTCGCCAATATCACATGAGTTCAGAACCCGAACTCTGTGGATCTTTATTCTCTCAGTAACTGGGTCAGAGACAGAGAATAGTATCCTATCGTGATCCTCCTCAATACACTAACTAGTGTACTAGAATAATCAGTTAGTCAAGATAAACTAACTTATCAGATTATTCTACGGTGTACCGATGGTGTGTTCAGGACCATCTAAGCCGTGAGCTCTTTAATACATTACAAGGTTCTAATGATATGATCTTACCGTGTGACTCCCCACACTATATCATCTACAATGTAAGTATATGGAACATTGCATAAAATAATTATAGAACATAATCTAAATGCAAACAGTGACTGTAATAACTTTCATTTCATATCATCATATCATTAGAAAAGTATACAAAGACAAGTCTTCCAGTATACAAAACTAACAAGCTTCTCACAGACTTCTCATTGGTAGGTGGTGGCAATTTCTCTATGGCGACAATCTTAGCCCGATCGACCTCCAAACCTGCAGAAGACACTTTGTGGCCAAAAATTATACCATCTCATACCATAAAATGGCACTTTTCTCAGTTGAGAACTAGGTTGGTATCTTCACATCTCGGTTTGGTCTCATTGTCACCCAAGAAAGTATACTTGAGATGGGTGAGCAGTGGCTTCAACTCCAGCTTCTTAGGCACTTGTGGCTCTTCATCCTTAGACTTCTCACTTTCATCGCTTAGTGGTAGAAATTTGGATCCTCACCTTGGAATTTTCTGCAATGAATTCAATTCAGCAATTGCATCAGTTAATTCTAAGTTATCAAATTTGTATTCATTTGTAGCAAAATAAGAGTAGAGCAAATTTTGCTCCAGAGAATCCCTCGGATCCATAAAATTGGCTATATCAATGCAAGAGTCCACCACTTTGAGCACTTTGCACTCCTCGATTTGCTGGGCATCCTCCTTATCATGGAACTACATGGCTTTAAAGAGGGAAAAAGTGACACTCTCGTCATTGACACGAAGTGTCAATTCTTCCTTAGCCACATCTATCAATGCCTTTCCCGTGTTGAGAAATGGGCGCCCCAAAATAAGTGGGCCCTCAAAATCCGCCTCCATGTCCAGAACCACGAAATCAACAGGAAAAATAAACTCGTTGACCTTGACTAAGACATCTTCAACTATCCCCCGTGGATGTGTCATCGATCTATATGCCATTTGAAGACATATTGTGGTGGGCTTGATCTTCCCGATGTTCAGCTTTCGGAAGAAAGACAATGGCATCAGGTTGATACTAGCCCCCAAGTCACATAAGGTTTTACCGATATGATCGCCTCCTATGGTGACGGAGATGGTAAAACTCCCAGGATCCTTAAGCTTAGCTGGAAGCTTCTTTTGAATCAGAACACTGCAATTCTCTAAAAGGTTCACAGTGGC
This sequence comes from Perilla frutescens, assembly GCA_026008535.1. Classification (NCBI taxonomy): domain Eukaryota; kingdom Viridiplantae; phylum Streptophyta; class Magnoliopsida; order Lamiales; family Lamiaceae; genus Perilla; species Perilla frutescens. The sequence continues at coordinate 57,498,841 of BRKX01000003.1, forward strand.
ATAATTGCCCAATCTTCTCTTCTTGGATATGACATCCTTAAAGAACTTGGCATAGCTCGGCATTTGCTGTAGGGCCTCCACCAGCGGGATGTTAATCTATACTTTTCTAAATATCTCTAATAATTTAGAGAACTGCTCATCTACTTTCTTTTTCTGAAATCTCTGAGGATAAGGAATGGGTACCGTAGATGATGCAGGAGTGGGCTGAGGTGGCACTGGCGGTGACGCAGGACTGTCGATGGTTGGACCGAAACTGTCTGGATCATCTTCTATCTTCGCAGGTTCCTCATCAGGAGTCGGTACAAGTCTTAGATTTTCTGATCCTTCATAAAAAGTCCCACTTCTCATCTATATCGCCTTGTACTATTCCTTAGGATTGATAGTTGTATTGCTAGGAAACTGACCCTGTTGATGCTGATTTTCGACTACTGTGGCTAACTGTCCCAGCTGCTTCTCAAACATCTTCATTTGAGTTCCCATGGCTCCAACGACATTCTCAAGCTTCTCAACTCTAGATTGAGACTCTCCCATATATTTTTCCGTCTTGCCCATGAAAGCCATCAGAAGCTCATCCATCTTCGACTTTTTGTCTTCATCAATCACACCATTGGTCACTGAAAAGCTCGGTGGTGGTTACAACACGGCATTAGGATTCCTATAAGACAGATTAGAACAGTTACCTTGGTAAAATTGATCTCCACCTCAGTAATTATTATTATTCCCATAGCCCTTCTGATTGACATAATTCACGTCCTTCGTTGCATTCCCTACATGAGTTTCTGCGTCCGACCGTGTCATAGCATCGAATCGGTTGTTGATGGTGGCATTTAGAGTAGAAAGTTAGGCGGCCATTTTAGAAATAGGATCTGTATCATCGACTGCTGCAGCCCTCTTCATAATCTTCACTTGACGATCACTGGTCCACTAATAATTGTTGGTAGCCAAGTCTTCAATGATAGAGACGGCTTGATCATGTCCTTTGTTGAGCAAGGACCCACCTGCCGAAGCATCCAGAAGTCTCTTCACCTCCATATCGCATCCGTTGTAGAAGATGCACAACTGATGATCAACCCCAAATCCATGATTGGAGCACTTCCTCAGTATCTCTCGAAATCTCTCCCATGCTTCGTATAGATTCTCATCTTCACATTGGCGAAATTGAGTGATCTCGCCTTTCAGCTTCAGAGTTAGACCGGGAGGAAAGAATTTGTGGAGAAACTTGTGAGCTAAACACTCCCAGCTATCCACTGTACTAAGATCCAGTGAGTAATACCAATCCTTGGCAGCCTCTCTCAGAGAAAGAAAACAAGCGGAGTCGAATAGTGTCATCCGAAACCCCATTTATCTTAATGGTGCTGCAAATCTCTAGGAATTGTTGCAGATGTGCATTCGGGTTCTCAGTTTTTAGCCCTCCATACTGGTGCTGTTGAACCATGCCTACCAATCCCGTCTTCAATTCAAAGTTGTTGGCATTGATTCCGGGACCGGGAATATGACCATGATTAAGCACCGGTGTAAATATCTGATTGATGGGTACAGGAACTGCCTCTCTTGTAGCCTCTTGCTCTTTCATTCGGCGCTGCATTTCCTCCAACTGTCTCTGTATTTGCCGCATTTGCTCAACTGTAATAGGTGCTCCTTGTTGATCTGACATTTCTCTCCTCCTTCTTCTTCTAGCATTATTGTGCCAAGCAGTAGCTTCAATTTCAGGATCAAAAGTCTGTGGTGGCTCTCCTTTTGATCTTGTGCTCATACACAACCTGTAAAAACAGAAGAAAGAAAATAATATTTAGATAAAAAAATGAAATAAACTAAAGAAACAATGTCTAGAGTAGCAATATAAAATAAATTTGAATAATAGTAAACAAAGAAATAAGTCCCCGGCAACGGCGCCAAAAACTTATTCGGTAATTTAATTTTACCTAAACTGCAAGTGTACAACGAGGTTTCTAGTATAATAGTGAACAAGGTCAAATCCACAGAGACTTAAATTCTACTTACTAGTTATTCTATCTATCCTAACTCTGCTATCTAGACTACCAAAAATTTAGAGATTTTAATAAATAAAATAAAACAAGTAAATAACTCGCAAAACTAAATTCACAGCGGATAAAGTTGTAGAGAATAATTATCAAGAAAAAATGCGCATTCTAGGATTGAACAATCATCAAATAATCCATCTTATTAACTAATCCAATAACTATGCCTCTGTTGGGATTTAAATCACACTAGAGCACCCACTTAACTATTCAAATCCTCTTCTCAGAGAATTAAGAACGTTGATTACACTATAAATAACAATGTCTCCATTTATTATCTAAAATGCAACTCCTCAATGATCAATAGGTGATGAGTGGCATTTTGGCACAATATTTTGAGGTTTAAATGAAGTGAATTGAAGAGTTTTGCATGTGTTTTAACTCAAATTGCGCTCTTAACCTTCCTACTTGAGAGTTTTATTTCTTGTTTGAGTTTTGCAGAAAATTGTGGATGAATAAATGAATTTTTGAGTGATTCAATGCCATGGGAAGATAGAGGATCGAATTGGGAGCACGGTGCAAGTTTAATCACCTCAATCGGACAAGAAACAAGAGAGAACGAAGCAAAACCGTGAAAGATATCGGAGCATGGCTGTAGGCGCGACCCGAGCCAGCCCAGCACCGCGACCGCCGCTCCGTGTTCGTGGCTGATTTTCCACCACCTGCAACGCGACCCGAGCCAGCATCCTCCACCCGGGTCGTGTCTCCCAGCCCCGACACAAAGCCACAGGGCGCGATCGGCTCCGTGTCACGCCCTTGTGTCACGTTTTCGAATTTTTCATCTTTTTCCCCCATTTTTGATTTTCTTTTAATTCTTTTATTCCTCCACTATATAAACTCACCCCAATACAAAATTAGGTCATTCCATTCCACCCTTAGCCACTTTTAGAGAGAGAAATACTTGGAGAAGAAGAGGGAAGAAAGGGAATTGAAGATTGGGCAAGAAGAACAAAGTTGAAGCAAGATTTGAAGGCCAAAACATCCATCCGGCTTCTTTTGTTCTTTAATTTTATTAAAATCATGTTCCTTCTTGTAGAAATTTTGGTTACCCATGTAATTATGAGAAGCTAAATCTTTGATACTCTTGGGTGTTGGTTTTATTTGGATTATGAAATATAAATGATATTTATTTTGGATGTTTAATGGTTCTTGAGTATGCTTTGAATTCTTGTTATGTATGGGTGTTATGTATTTTTGATTGGTGAGAACTAATTGATAATTAATTAGCATGATTATGTATGTTGATTCAAAATTCGAGAGATGAGCTTCAATATAGGATCCTAGAATTCAAAGAGCAATTATCAATAAAATCGAGAGGTTTGAGATAGTTGTTGAGGCATAGATCCTTGGTGCTCTTGGTAAGCACACTTAGGTATTAGTTGGAGACAATAATCCTATGCATGTGCCCCATATTCTATATGCTTCGAGAGAAGATATAGAATAAATTTGTGATCGCCTTGGTAATCTTGAATTGGAAATTAAGCATCCATTATAATTAGATTTTGTGTTAATTAATCCAATAAAACCAACCCCGAGAGTGTTCATTTCCTTAATTGCCTAATTTATTTGTTAATTGCAATTATTTACTTTGCTTTATTATTTAGTTAGTTTTAAATCAAACAATTATCCATTTCGTCGTCTAGATAACAAATAGGAGCCGATGTCATAGTACATGCTTATTTAAACTTTCTTTTTCCCTGTGGATTCGACCTCGTTTCACCCTGTACTACATTTACTTGTTCACTTGCAAGTTGATTCGAGTTTTAAAACTAAAATTTCACTCATCAATAGGTTCAAATGCTCTCACCAGTAATCTCAACTCTCTCGAGTGTTATTAATTACTATGTTAATTATTCTATTCTAGTGTTGAAACTTCTCTCTCGATTTATGAATCAACACAACCAATTACATAAATTAATGGCCAATCAATTGACATAAACAAATACAACCCAAGAATAATTAAAGTGCAATAAAAATCATAGACATAAAATTGGAATTAATAATAAGATTTCATAAATGAGTCATGAGTCAACCATAGAATACTAGGGTTTAGTTGTTCATAATGAAATAAACAAAAAAATCAAATTCAGGATGTTCATGGCTAGACAAGAATTAAACTAAATAAAATCCGGAAGAATAAATCTGTCTCTAATCTTGACTTGCTTGAAATCCTCTAGCGTGTTCTTCGCGATGCTTTTTCTCCACAGCAAACCTCTGTTTCAAACTTAGGGTATAATGATTGATAATCAATTTTCACCCAAACAGAATCCTTTTATACCAAGTTAGGAAAAAGCCCAAAAATACAGTGGAAATCGGAAAAAGCCCGCTTCAGTCGCGACCCTTCCGCCCGCGAATCCACGTGGCGTGAAATTTGCGGTCTTCACCTTATTCGCGACCGGGGTCGTGAATTTTCTTCTTCTGCACCCCTCTCCTATCACGACACTGCAGTGTTCTACTCAAAGTGATTCGCGACCGTACAGTCGCAACCGGGTCGCGGGTTCAAGCTCGCGATTTCTTTCTCGGCTTATTTCATCCCATTTTCTCGGCCAATCTCTTCATGTACTCTTTTGGGACTCCACAATCGCTTCAATCTTTTAAAGCATCCAATATTGACGAACAAACCTGCAAAATACATCAAGTACGACCAACTCCCAAAAGCTCAGGAAAACTCGAATAAACTGAGATAAAACACACTTAAGTCATACAAAACACGACACAAAAGTGTATAAAAAATAGTGTAAAATCTCAGTTTATCATTTAACTCTTTTTTATAGGTCGTCACTTCGAAAAGAATTCAAGCATATATTAATTACAATTCATTTTGAAGCAACCAAGGATCTTTATTCTGAATGCCTGCCGATAGTTTTGCACCCCTAACCATATTAGATGTTAAGAAATGCTTTGTACATTACTAGAGTTTGTGTGGAGCTCAAGTACATTATATTTTTAATGTATGTATTCAGATGAATATTGTATTATTTTATATATATAAAATGTGTTCATAAATGGGGTTCTGTTTTAGAGTTTGCAATATATATATATATATATATATATATATATATATGCTTCAATTTTTTAGATTTCTCTGATCATGGTCTTATTATATTTTTCAAAAATAATTGGACCATACTTTAAATATTTTCCAAAAGTTTCTTCTATGATTTTTATCTTAAGATTAATTTTATTTTTTAACAAATCATGATGGGTTTTTTATATTCTATCAAGACACTCTATTTGATTAGAACAAAAACTCTGGTAATGTGTTGATATTCCTTTATGACTCCTAAATTTTTATGTTGGTTATAAAACCATTTTTTGAGGAAAGAATTTTCAAAATTTGTTGTAATTTTTTCTAACATTTTCTGTCTCTATTTTTGGAATTCTAGCTTCTTTTGAAAAAAAAGTGTTATTGTCTTCATTACTAAGTTTTGGATGAGGGTTTTGTGCTTACTCTAAAAAATATAAAAGCCATGAGGGTAGTGTCTTAGGGAAAGCATTCCTCCAAAAAATTCATATGCCTTTAACTATTCTGTCTTCGTTGCTAGTACTTCCCTGGATAATAGGAAGATTGTTAACACCGTAGGTTTAAGTAATGGGAAATTAGGAAGGAAAATTGATAAAAGTAAAAAGTCAAAAACTAAAATGGATGAGATAATTAGAGATTTAAGAAAATTAGATAGAAAAGATAATGAGTTAAAACCTAAAGAGAAGTTTTAAAGAGTTGATTGAAGATACGTTAAAAGAAACAAATGAAAATATTAGGATAAAGAATTCTCTAAGGGCTCGTTTGGTTGGCAGAAAAGTAAAGTTTTTTGGGAATATGATTTCTGAGAATGTGATTCTGAAGAAAATGATTACTAATAGATTCTGTGTTTGGAACATAATAAGAAAATTGTAATTATTCTCTTTTTATTATTGGATTAAATTTTAACAAGAGTAGATAATTAAATATCTAAAATATATACTGTATCTTATTTTATACTACCAATATTTATAATTTTAAATTACGAACCATATAATGTGTAATTCTTCAATTTGCATCGGTACTATAGATATTGAATGCAACATATTATTTCAATTTAAATAAAATTATATGACTAAAAAATAATTAATTAAGGTAAATATTGTATTGGTATCCCAAGTCAGATTCCGTGCCAACCAAATGGGGCCTAAAATTTTTTTCAAATAAACTTGATAGAAACAATTCACTTGATAGAGTCAAAAAATCTCTTCAAAATAAATCTACTACTATTATAAAAGTGTGATATTTTATAAATTTTAGTTTACCTATTATATCCCTACTACAACTTTAATTTAAGGGTAATTGTGTATTAATATAATATATAATATATAATATATAATATGTATTTATAATGTAAAATCTAATATAATATATTAGTTTCCATATGAATCTACTACTATATATAAAAATATCCTTATTTTAAAAAATTAAATTTAATTAATATATCCCTAGAATATATTTAAATTAAGCACAATAAGGTAATATAATAAATCTACAACATGAATTTTTTATTATCATATAGTAGTATGCATATAAAATTTCTAGCATGATTTTTATGCAAATGATCATTCATTTGATAATTGATATACATATATATGGTAACAATTAATAAATATTATTATTATTGACTTTCATAATATTATATTTAAAATACATATATAATTTCTATTGGTGCATCAATTTGATATGTGCTTGTGTATAAGTTTCTAATTTCAATTAATGTATTATTTTTAATTAAATCATATGCAATTCATTAATATCTTTATAAACCAATAAGATATAAATTATTAATATATATATATACAATGCATATCATATGCATTCATGTCAATTATTTTTATTATTCTTTTTTATATGATGAATGTCTATTCTAATTTAGTTTTTAGCAACAATTTAGAGATGTCGAATTTTCCATAATTCAAAATATGATATTATTAAAATATTTTAAAAATCATGTTGAATTTCAAAATTGGTCGAGTATATAATAATTTAATTATCTGGGGATTATAAGTATAATTTATTCAATATACTTAAAAAAATAATTCAATATACTTATAAGTAATTATAAGTATAATTACTGATTCAGATCATGTGATATCAATAATTCAAATATTAATGAACTGAAATAGATAAAAAAATAGCAAAAATGTTACATAATGTACATAAATTGAGACAATTTCACTACAAAAGAGCAATGTAAACTTTTACGAGCACCAAAAAAATATCATCACATACATATTTGTATTAAAGATAGTACGTATAATGAAATGTTATTTTGGCCACTTATCTATTTTTATTAAATATAAGTTAACTAATAGTATCAAAGGAATTAAGTTGTAAAAATTATGACATGCCATCCAAATCATAAAAATGCTATTTCTAAAAAATTTACATATTTTATCAAAATAAATTTCACAATTACTCATCAATCTAAAGAATTTTTTTAATATTACTATAAAATCATAGAGGATAATTTCAAATATATAAACTGGAGAAAAAATATTATTTATAATAAGTGAATATATTAATTTAAATTTTATTACAAGTAATTTAATTAAGATATATATATATATATATATATATATAAATCAAGAATGTGTGTGTGTGTGTGTGAAATAACACTGTGTCGTTTCTATTATGAGGCAAATGAGTCGATCGTCTTAGGCCTCATAGAGGAAGAAATAATCTAAATCATCGATTTCATAAATTCATCCAAACAATTTCAATTCAATTAAATGATTTATTTATGATTCAATTTTATTAGGACAAAAGGAAAAAAGATAACAATAAATATAATACATTTTATAATGTGAATATATGAGTCTTAGATATTAAAAATAAATATATTTTTAATCTTTATTATTTTCAATAATTAATATTAGAAAGAACACATAAAGTGTTTATAAAACTAAATATATATACATATATATTATTTTATATAATTGTAAATGTATAGAGATTAATATTTCAACTACATGAATTAATGAAAATTTATGCTTACAAGTAACTTTAAGATAGTATGGTATATATACATAGTATGTAAATAAAAAATATATATTCTTTTAGTATCTTTTACACTATAATGACAATAGTGATAATCGATATATACTAATCAATGAATTAATGATGAGAATATAAATATATCTAAGTATTAGTATATTTATTGATATCAATTTAATTTAGATCATAAACATACAAGTTTGTAGTGTTTATGATACATGAATCATTTTAAATTGATCAATAATATGAATGAGATATGGATATATATATGACACTTATAAAATATAAAATAAAAAAAGAATGTATCTCTAATATCTTTAAATTTTATTATTTTCATAAATGACAAAAGCTTGTGTAAAACCATCTTACAGGTCAAAATTCATAAGACGGGTCAATGTTCGGATCCAATTTTATCCTCAATTTTAAAAAAAATCATTTTAACCAATTTTAAAAAATATATAATTCACATATGCTACAAAATCAAAGTGAGAAATTTTCACATGTGAGCGAGAAGTGTTCATGTTTGAGAGATAAAAAGAAGTATCACAATTTAGTTTTTCAAATTTGAAAAGAGGGAGGCATAAATACTATAATAAGTTAATAATTGTCATGTATACTTTGAATTTGTAATAAAAATGTGATTTAAATTTATAAATATTGATGTTTTGTCGCTTAATTTTGGATCTGAAAACTACTGAATTACAAATATGATCAATAGGTTCGAAAGTATGTTCAACTAATTTTTTCCCTAAGCTATTGATCATGTATATTCAAAAATATATTTTCAAACATGCCTTATATTTTTGAAAATGAATTTTCGAACATAGCCTTTTATAAAAAATATGTGGAGTATTTGCAAACACACCTAACTATAAAGTATAAATATTATAGTTTTAATCTATTTTCTCCAATTTTTACTAGGATATTGCTCTAGAAATTAAAACCAACATAACCAGAAAAGAGATGTCACTTTTTGAAACCTTAATGAATTTTGTTTGAAATATAATATAATGCATGGAAAGTTTTTTTATTATCATAGGTTCGCCCAAAAATTATTAGTAAAAAAGCATTCACAAGATGTTCTATTTTAATATAAAAATATATTAATTCAATAAGAAGTTCAAATGGATGTTAATCGTAATAAAAAGTTTGGTTATTGTTATATATGAGAATCTACACTCGCTCAATATATATATATATATAGTTTTAAATTTAAATCAATTTAATATTATTCTTTTGTTGTGCACACTTTTATTATATTTCACACATATATTTAATTTGTACTTTAGAAGATATACATATAATATTCAATATATAATTTACCACAGTGATATATTACTTATTTTTATATTTTATATTTTTAGATAAAAGAATTCATTTTAATGGTATTAATATATATTCTTACTCTAATTATTTATTAGATTTTTATTAATATTTTCTAATTATAGTATAGCTTATAACTTTAAATTTTACATTTTCAAAAGACCTTTTAATTTTACATATTTTAGTAAAAAATCATACAATTAACGTGCAACGCACATGCACGTGATCTCCACTAGTCTCCTCAAAATAATGAATACATTCCAAAAAACTCATTCATTCCAAATACAAATTCCTTCAAGATAACTTCTACTCTAAGAAAAATAGAGAAAGAAGATAATGGTTTTTTAAAACAAGTTTTCATGAAACCAAAGAACAAATCCAAGAAGAATATACCAAATTCATTCTTAAGAAAAAGGAAAACTTCTTTTCTTTGATTGGTTTGAATTATATGCTTCTGAAAAATCTATTGTTTATCCTTTCAAAAGTATTTTTCAAGAGGATGAAAATTCAAACGATGAAATTATTTTGGAAAAAACAAAAGAGAAAATTGTTCCAAAAGAAATAATTCAAAAATGTCTTTCAAAACAAGAAGATAATAATCTTGAAAAAGAGATTTTATCTAAAAATGTGTCACAAATCTTTCATGCTCAAAATGATCAAACTTTTGAAAAAGAAATAAAGTCTTTTCAAAATGCAAATAATGATCCACAAATAAATAAAAATCATCTAGTCATGGTTCCATATTTGAAAAATGACACTCAAAATTCATTTGTCTCCAAATTTGAAAACAAAATAAAATGTTTCACTTCATTATCTAAAGAGTGCTTTCAAATCATCCTTTTTCTAAAAATCGACGCAGATCAGCCACCAAATCGTTTATTCCTCAAATCCAAAAATTGATGCAACAAACGAATTGATTCAACAGAGCATAGCAAATCATACTTCATTGCAACACAATTTAAATGACTTGATTCAACTAAAAAAATAGCGGATAAATGGGCTTCACGCGGTATAAATTGTGTATTCTATATTATAGATATTTCATATTGAATAACCATTTGAATTTAAGAATAAGGTCAGTGATACAGACTCAAAATTGGGTATTTTGTACATATCTTTTTCATTGTTTTTAAGTCTTTTTATAGAGTCTAGAGTCTGGTAGGAAGTTTAAGTGAAACAGGAGGGAAGAGATGCCAAAGGACCTAGTATGGGCATAAACCGATGCTATCTGTGATAAAGGCATAAAGGAGGGAGCCGAATTTGGAGAGTCTGTTGCAAATCCAACGCGAAAGTTCAGCTCTAATCACTCCAACTAACTAGGTCCACATCAGCAACCGTTCCTAGAGGTGGGGGAGTCGACCGTTGAGTAGAGAAGATGGAGAAGAAGGAGAGAGAAGGAAAGGCCGAGAAATCCGCACACTTTGGTGGAAGGTTGAAGAAGTCAAGGCTGGATCGTGCCCCTGCGTGGGCTGAAATGGGCCGTTTGTGGCAGTTCCATATTCACTATAAATACTTGATTCCATTTCATTTTTGAACAATCAGCATTTTACATTAAGGCAGACAGATACACTTTAGTTATTTTAGTTTTATTTTATTGTTCCAGTTCAGGATATTCGGCATTGTTGTTTGCGATTTGCCCTCAGTCAATGTGCGAGCTGTTTTTACCTTTTGTTTGGAGTTAGATCCAGAAGTTAATATAATCCAGTTTTATTTCCTTTCATTATGAGTTCTCAAATTTCTTTTGCTTTATTTACAATTATGTTTTCCGGCTAAGTAGATCGTGTTCGAGTTGAGTGTGGTAAGGATCGAGAGTACTAAGTATGCATGAGGCTAATCGGGCTTAATTTATCTCGAGATGATTCCCAACTTCAACTTGGGAAGAACGATTACACTGCAATGGGGAGACTATGTGGCTGATCACTCGTAGTCAAACCATTATTGATTTATGTCAGGGTGGAAGTAAGGGCGACCGAACCTTGATGAGCCACTAAGTGATAAATCGGGTGATGAAGCCTAGAGTCGACGAAGCCTGGAGATTGAAGTATAGGTGGATATGGGCACAACACCAAAGGGGTCCCATATACCAGCGTTGGGTTCCTCCGATCGAATGTTGCTATCCTTGCAAACCCTCTGCATGACTGTCTTCGTTGGGTCTTGGATAGTTAGAGACTAAGAATCGCCGACCGTATCGCTCTTAGTATACACAGTAAGAAGGAATTGAGGGGTGTAAGGTGACCGTACCTGCTCCCTATAACCAAACGGTCTAAACGAGGTATCTATGTGTTTGTGCTCGGGATTGCATACATAGGCTCAGTCTGAACTCACGCTCGACTTCAACATATTTTAATTATTATTTGATTTAGTTTACGTTTTAGTTTTGTTTTACATTAAGTTGCATGAACAAATTAGTGACAGTAATTCTCTCAAAGTTCTAAAAGGATACGCATTAGGATAGAAGAGTTATCATTCCTCGTGAGACGATATCCGTCTTCTTGGCACTATACTAGCCATTGAAGGCATATTCAAGCATCTGTCGAGCCCTGTTCATATGTGTAATTTTACACGCTAAATGATGGCGTGTTAGTCAGTAAAGTTTGTTATTTCCATCGAGAAAACTAGATTTAATAATCTTATTAGCAGGTTACGGGATATTTGTAGTACAATTCGTGATTATTTCAAATTTAGCAACTCATATTTGCCTTACTAGCATCTAAAGACTTTCCAATTAGCATTAATTTGTTATCATAATAGCTTGAAAGAATTGTATAGATCTAAATGGTTATTATTATGAATTTGTGTCTAGTAGTTCACTAATTAATTAGCAAATTTTAAAGTTCATGTTAACACCTAAATTTCGTCTAAGATGATTTTTAACCGTGAGTTGGATTATTTATTCACATTCATTATAAAATTGTGGTATTAGCAAACCCAACTTGCTAACAATTGAAATCTTTCGAATTAGCATCAAAATATATATATATATATATATATATATATATATATAAAATAACACACTTCTAAAACATCAATTTTCCCGCTCATTTGTCAAAAGGTATTTTAGACGATTAATTATATTAAATATTAATAAAATTATTCCCCTAATTATATATATATATATATATATATACACTCCTCCGGAAATCTATCATTCATATAAAGTAAATACATCTTAATCAATATATATATATATATATATCCTAATCTACATCAAAGCATATAATGTAATTAATATAGCATATTTTATTATCCTATAAGGTAAATACACTTATCCTAATTTCTTAATTGTGTTGTGTTAATTACCTGATACAATCAGCCTAGCAAATTATGTCATTCTATGTAATTAACTTAATCAATCACACAACATATTATGGAATTTTTAGTAAGTCGAATTATATATTATCCGATTAATTAGTCTGGCTAATTAATAAATAGACTCCACTACCTTTTCTTATAAATAAACAAAGTACCTAGAGTTTATCATTTGGAGTTTGTTCTAAGATTTTGAGTTCGGGTTCTTTTTATGATTATTTGTAAATGAATTTGTTTGCTCGAGTTAGTTTTTCCATTTTTTGTCACTAACTAAATTTGTTGGTTCTTGTGCAGGCATTACAAATTTACAAGTAGAAAAAGAAATACATGGCTACATTTTTAAGTTAGATGGAAAATTGGTTCTTCAATTATGAACGGGTGTAGAAACTTCATTTGATGTGTGTTTACACGTTTTGAGCTTCCAAGTGCATCTTTCATAATTGCAAGATTAATGTCTGTATATTAATTTTTTGTGTAATGTAATCCACATTTTATTTTGTGTTTGACTACTTTATTTAGTATTTTTGTTGGATCTATTGAAGTTCTTGATGATTTAGTTAGTTGAGAGAGGGTGAATCGGAGATCAAATCATGGAACCTATGTATATTTTAGTTTTTTATCAATGAAATGAAATTATGTTATTTTTTGTTTTATAATTAATTTGAAGTACTTGATACTTAATTTTTTTTATTTTTTTGTTTATTAATTCATATTATTTGGGTGTTGTCATTTTTTTTTGGTGAATAATGCACTATACAACAGATAAAAAAAATATGTGCCCATCACACAACCAAATATTCATACTTCAAACAATAGAGCATTAAATATGAACACATGTAAAAAATTGTACACATATGAATTTACAATACTAAACCCCAATATATAATTAATATTTATAAGTTTGAAAGTAATTTGGTTGATTTTGATATAAAAGTGATAATTATTTTTCACTATTTTTTTCTTCTCTTAGTTCCTGCTCTAATAAAGGCAAGGAATCATGAATATTTGACATACTGAATTAAGTGTTATAAATCATAATCAACTTATTTACAACTGATATATATATATATATATAAGAGTTCTAAATCATCTATTTTTCCGCTCATTTGCCAAATGATATTTTAGTCAATCTATAATATAATAATGATGATAAATCTTTTAATTAAATGATGTCATGCAAATTGTAATTAATATTTCTATAATTTACGTTTAATTTATTGCATATTTCTAGAATTAATACATTTTCTAATCATATTTACATGTTTCTATAATTATAAAGCAAATTAATTACTAATCGTAGCTGTATTATAAGAAAAATTACGTTAATCATTGTTAATTGTTATAAATGCGACCATTTGGATTTGCAAAGAAAAAAGAAAAAAATTCTCAATTAAGGAAAAACGTAATGATGGCGTTGTTTACTTTGGAAAGATGATACAGATTAATCATAGGTGTATTAAATTTGGAGATACTATATACCTTAAATTACGATAATAATATATTTGTCAATATAATTCTACATATATCATAATCAAGCGTGTGTCCATTGGCTATAAATTCACTTTTAAGTGAGACTATCAAATGTAACTCTAGAAATCCATTTGCAATCCTTTTTCGAAGTCAAGGAAATAAGGTTTCAGAATGAGTGGAGCTGTGACTTTTTTCTTAACATTTTTTTAAAGGGAGCACAAAGATTGTATTGCTATGAAAGATAGAAGTTGTGATTCAATCCATGTATCTTAGTTCTTAGACATTTCAAATGTATTTTTATTGACACACACACACACACACACACACACTAAATCTTAATATGATGACTCATTTGTTATCTTTTTATTTAACTTGTGTTCAACAAAATTTGCAAGTTCGGCCTCAATTAAAAAAATAAGGTCCAGTTTTGTTAAAAGCAAACAAATGCATTATATTCTTTTTTTCCCTTATACTTTGTTATTCAACATGATCTCACCAAAGAGAAACTATATATATGGAAATATGTATATACTTTGGCATTTAATAATGAAATTTAAATTCAAAATTGATAAATAATTATACTTCAATGCTTGAAGTATTTTAGCTACTCATGCAAATTAATATACCTCACTAATATACTTATAAATTACCTATATATTTATATAAATAATACTCTCTCCATTTCATAATGTTTGTTGTTTTAAAATTTTAATCTAGAATTAACAATTAATTTTTTAGACTAATATACCACTTCCTTCTATATCAAATAAAATCTTATTCCCCTATATTTTCCTAAAAATTGAGCAAAATCTTCTTTCTCCATATATTTGTAGGGTTAATTTTGGGAGAAAGAGAACGAAAATATCTAAAACAACAAACATTTTGACACAAAAATAAAACTCTAAAACAACAAATATTATGAAACGGAGGGAGTATGATAATTTGATGCTACATACTAAAATGGACTAACAAGTTAATATTTAGTTTGAATAAATTGCAAATATATTATTTATAAATATAATATATCATATTCCATCGTCCTAACAATACCTGCATTTATATAAAAAAATGCACAAATATACTTATAAATTATCTATATATAGAAGTAACATGTTTACATCCATGATAATAATGTTAAGTATTATTTTTATTAATTTGTTTCAAAATTTTAAATATGTTTTGTATAGGTATAATATTTAATGTTAGTCTTGTGTGAAACCGTTTTACAGGTTAAAATTCGTAAATGAGTCAAAACACGGATCAAAACATAATAAAATACCAACAAAATCACAAATATGTCATTGAATATAATACAGTTCAAACTACATGTTAATATAAATGATTGTTCCATAAACCCTTGGATGAATATGTGTTATACCCGATCCAATTAGGCTGATGGACTTCTATTCATTAATTTTATTGCATTGTCTTTGTAAATCGGACTCCCTCGAATAAAATGATCTCTTAAATTGCGTATAATAAATTATATTCATATCTTTTTCTTCATTTTATAGTTCCCATATTAAATTAAATATAAAATTAAAAAAAATGGAACGAAATCTATTCCGAATTTATGACTATTTCACATTAGTAAATTTAATATGCATGATAGCATCTAGATTTCATTATACTAGCAACTATTTGGTAAATTATTGTAGTACACAGATTTTTAAGTATTGGTTGGGTAATTTATTTATATTCATAATATAATTGTGGTTGCTGTACATTAGAAAATGTTGCAGGGCTTGATAGTAAAATGTTGTTAAGATATTATCAACAAATAACTTTATAGAATGATACATTTTCAAACACATAATATAATTATCGTGTATATTTATTTACTACCTCCGTTTCATAATGTTTGTTGTTTTGTTTTTTTATCTGGAATTAAGAATTAATTTTGTGGACAAATATACCCATCCCTTATATATGCCATAAAATCTAATTCATCTATATTTTCCTAAAAAATAACAATATTTTCTCTCTCCATATATTTTTCTCTCTTCATATATTATAGGTAAGTTAGAATCAAAAAATCTTGTAGGATTTGAGAGGGTTAAAATTGGGAGAGAGGATGTCAAATTATATAAAACAACAAACATTTTGAAACTAAAAAAAAAACCTTAAACAACAAACATTATGAAACGGAGGTAGTATTATATATTTCATAGTGTTTAATATTTATATTCACGTTAACAATGAAGCTAGACCATATCAGCTAAGATTTAGTATCATAGTTATGGTTTGATATTGTTGTTATAGCCTATTTAATTAGTTGAAATTCGTAATTTCTAAATTGTTTGAATTATAATTGCAAATGATGCAGGGCACAGTAGCAACAATTTGTTATTGACAAGTTTGGGCTTGAAAAAGTGATGCAAAATGGCCGAAGAAGAAATCAAAGTGAGTTAAGATCGGATCCTAATTTCTTCAGGAAAAGTGAATTAATATTTGAATCAAGGCCTATATATATATATATATACATATATATATATATAAGTGTGAAAGAAAATACATATATGTGTGTGTGGTGGAGGGGGGACGCGCGCGAGCTATATATACTACATATAGGTGCATTTAATAAGGCTAGCAATATAAATATATACACAGGTATGTGTGTGCACGTAAGAGTCAATGTTTATATATAGTCATTAAAAGGATAGTGAAAGAAAATTATAAAAGGAGTTCAAGATTTTCGAAAGCTTGCGATGGGAGAGGAGAAGTTTTTAATGTGATTAGAGAAGTGATTTGAGTACAGTATTTATAATAATAGGTTAGAGCTAAAAATGGGAATATTGAATTAATGATCAAATTTGATTGTTATTTGAGAAAATCAATGGAGAAATTTGGTTGATTGAATATCTTGATTGAACAAAATTGATGTTTTCCAATGTTCGTAAATCCTCACATGGAAGAAAAATATACATGGACTTACAAGAAAATTCATTGGGTAATTCTATTTACACCACTAATTTTTCTTTTCACCCCACAAAATAAAATTAATGCAAAAATAATAATTTTTAAAATTACTGAAATAACCTTTTTTTCCTTCCACACACCACAAAAGAAATAATAAAATAAATGTAAAAAAAAACAGAAAATAAAAATCTGCATCATCTTCGCCACACCATTGCCTCCCCTCTCGTCTCATCCTTGAAAAAAATATGCAGATTCCGGCAACTGCCATCGACGGCCATCATCCATTTCTTTCTCACCCTCAGTTTCAACTCCCCTCCATAAGCTCTCAAATACTTTCAGATTTATCAAAATTGAAAAATCACTCACAAAATTACTTATTCGAAAAATTTTATCATCGGAAATTGCTCCATCAAAAACCTATCGCTGGAAATGGATTCGAAATATTCAGTTCGAATCCCTTCACATAGATTCAAAAATTATTTTTCAAACGGACAATGCATGATTCGAATATTTGTTTCCGAATAATGATTCGAAAATTTATTTCCAAACATCTGTGAACAGATTCGAAAACTATTTGTTGATTCACCAATGTGTCATTCGAAAAATAGTTTTTGAACCTGTTTATGTAGGTTTGGAAATCCGTTTTTCAAATCCCTAAGTTGCAGAGGTAGAAGATGGAAGAAGAAAGAACGGGAAGGTAACACTGTTGAGGAAAAAAAAAGGTTGGAGGCCATGGAAAAGGAAAGAATGAGGATGGAGAAGGAGGTCATAATGGTTTTGGTATTTTTGGAGAAAGGAGGTGCGGCGACGGCAGGTTTTTCGGAAGAAGGGGCTGCGGCGGGAAGCTGTGGAGGTTGAGGCGGCAAGTTGTGGGAGGAAGGAGAAGAACAGTTCTCTCTCCTTATTTTTTTAATTATTTTTTGATTAATTTTTTTATTTTATTTTAAAAACTAAAGTTAAATTCTGATTTTTTAAATTTTTTTTTAAGTTAAGGGGTATAATAGTCTTTTAGTGTGGTGTGTAAAAAAATGAAAAAAAAAATAAGAATTTTTGTGGTGTGTAAAGTAATTATGGCGTGAAAAGAAAAAATTGTGGTGTAAATAGAATCACCCAATCCACAAT
Organism: Perilla frutescens; assembly: GCA_026008535.1. Lineage (NCBI taxonomy): Eukaryota > Viridiplantae > Streptophyta > Magnoliopsida > Lamiales > Lamiaceae > Perilla > Perilla frutescens. The sequence continues at coordinate 57,517,045 of BRKX01000003.1, forward strand.
AGCTTAAATATAAATGATGCAATAATCTTTAAATATATATATTACTAGTAATTTCGGCGCAATTTATAGGAACGTAATATAATATTAAAAATTTATTTGAACAATCATTCTTAGGAAAAAGGGTAACGACCAATTTAAAATGATTTCAGATCGTTATATATATATATATATATAGAGAGAGAGAGAGAGAGAGAGAGATGGGATCATGTAAGAACCACACCCTCCTGTGAGAACTGAGAACCAATCTAATCCACACATCTATTCAATTTGGACGGCTGCAGATTAGACTTTTAAGCGGTGGCAAAATTGTGAATTTTTACAAGTTTTAATTATGTGGGGGTATTTTGGTAAATATAGATCTTGCATACAGATCTGAAGATGTGGTCGCGAAATACAGCGTTCGAATGTCTTCGTCTTTGTCTTCAGATGGATGGGGACGAAGACTACTCCATTGATTTTCTGGTGTTCGACACAGTTCCTCGCTCTACCAACTATGCTCTGAGATGTTGCTTATTTTCTGGTGTTCGACACAGTTCCGCGCGGCGTCAGAATTCTTGTTCAGATTTGAATGTGGGATGCAGATTTGATTGTTGGTGGATTGGCAAACGTTTCCAATACAGAGAATATCATCAAGTCTCATGCTTAGAGTTATTCATCATTGGATTTGTTCTCACTTCAATGCTATTTTAATTCACGATGATTGTGTAATACTGTAATTCACTAAGCAAAGTAATCATATTAGTTTTAGCATTTGCATTCTGCTATTTTAGCACTGATTATTTATATTTTAGCACTACCATTTCCTTTTTTAGCACTGTTAGTCAATGATGTCATTGATCTCGTCCAACGTCACTAACTCATTCAATCCATCTAGTTTTAGTTTATGTCAGGACACAACTGCCTCAAGCTGCAGGTATTGCTTATTCCCTTAAAATGGACGGAAAGGAAGCATGTGTTGTTGCTTTCACAGGAGATGGTGGCACCAGTGACATACACACACACACACACATATAATAATAACTCTTTTAATTATATTGTATAGCTAGCTAGTATCAGTATCTTCTGAAATTATATATATACATATATATAAGGTATATATTCTGACATGTTGAAATGAAATTGTTTGTTTTTGGTAGGGAGATTTTCATGTTGCATTGAATTTTGCAGCAGTAATGGAAGCTCCGGTTATGTTCATATGTCGCCGCAACAATGGATGGGCTATAAGCACCCCAATATCACAACAGTTTCGAAGTAGCTAGACACTCTCACATTTCATTATTCACGAACACACTTTTCATTCAATCTCATCATTTAATTTGATTCAATTCATGGCTGCAGGTGATGGTGTTGTTGTTAAGGGGCAGGCATATATTGTAATTCACTAAGGAAAGTAATCATATTAGTTTTAGCATTTGCATTTTGCTATTTTAGCATTGGTAGTTTATATTTTAGCACTTTCATTTCCTTTTTTAGCACTGCTAATTAATGATACAATTGATCTCTTCCAACATCACTAACTCATTAAATCCATCATGTTTTAGTTTATGCCCTCCAATCACAAATGTCATCTTTCAAATCAAATTGGGAGATTTCATCCACAAATTAAATCTAAGAAGTGCAAGTATGATAGGTCGCATACATGTGGTAGTTCTTCCACTTTGCAATCACGCAAGCTCAAGTATCGCAGATGGATTTGTAGCTTCCCGCCTTCAAATTCTAATCTATCCAACACATGTAACCTCAAGTGTTAATTTGAAATTTTCTAAATTCACTATATTTTTAAAATAGTATATGAGTTTTTGCAGAACACCAAAAAAGATTTGAGATCTTTAAGCTCCGCGGCACACAACTTTTGCATAGTGAAATAGCATTATCAAGATTGATGGCTAAAATAATTCATGACAATGCTAAAAAAGAACATGACAGTGCTAAAAAAGGCCATGACAGTGCTAAAATAGAAAGTGACAGTGCTAAAACCCTAAATTAAAAAATATACACGTAAATTATGAGTACTCATATATTGATAATTCAACATGTAACTGTATTTGTTTGTGGTTTTTTTACAATGTCGATGCCATTCTTTTATGCTAATGCTAAAAAAGAGTCATGCTAAAATAAGTCATGACAATGCTAAAAAAGACTATGACAGTGCTAAAAAGAGCCATGACAGTGCTAAAATAGAAAATGACAGTACTAAAACCCTAAATTAAAAAAATACACTTAAATCATAATTAACATATATGAATAAAATAATTATATGCTAAAGCATAATTAAGGTGTTTTCTTTGTATAAAAACAAATAGGTAAAAAGTAGACGTTTCAAATTTGAAACCCACTGCTATATTTTCTGAAGTGTTGTATTATAAGCTTTCATTTTCAGGGCATGAGATGAGAGATGGATAAAATTGGAATTTAGGGACCATAAAACGTGCAAAGTTGTGTTTGCATTCTCCATCTTCACGCTCACGCTACTTTTTAAGATGTGAACAGCTTAATTGGATGCATACGTGACCTCTCCCTCTCTCTCTCTCTCTGAAACTAAGAATAAATATTATTCCATGGACAAAACATGAATAAGAAATGAAGATCAATTTGGATTTGTGGTTTGAGGTTGATTTATTTATGGGAGAAGTCGGGGGGAAAAGGCGTGAATCTCCTCATGTGAATTAAGAATTTTAAAATGTCTTTGCTTGAAGGCAGTTCGTGTGCTTGTTGATTCCATCACTGATTTTTATGTGTTGGATATTGAGTTTGGTAGCATTTTGGAGGTATTTAGAGATTGATGAAGATAAATAAGAATCAATAAATCCAGCTAAAAATAAAAATAGTAAGAAAGACGTAGCGTTGATTGGTATATGTGGCTTTGAATTGGTACAACAAACATCCTTTGATATCTTCGTTCGACCTATTTTTTTTATGTCAATGCTAAAAAAGAGTCATGAGTGCTAAAATAAGTCATGAGAGTGCTAAAATAGAAAATGATAATGCTAAAATACGATTTACGATTTTACCCTCGCTGAGTTTCAGTGGCAGCGAAGTTCGGGTTTATTACAATTATGCCACCGCGTTTTTTTAAGTTTGGAACAGATCTTGGCCGTCCAAATAGGCGAGATCTATGGTTGAAATTGGTTCTCGGTTCTTACCTAGTGTGTGGTTCCTTCTGGAACCCAACCCTATATATATATATATATATATATATATATATATGAGTATATATGTAAATGCATAAATAAATAACATAAAGAATATTTTAAAAATTGAAATATTATTTGTAATAATGTAAAAGTTAACAACTTTGTTAGTTCCATCGAATAAGAACTTTGTAATATCCAATATAGAAGTAGAAGGCTTACTAAAAAATATAAGGACATATCGAAACAAAACATTAGAGTACATAAACTTGAGAAAATGAATAATTAAAGCAGAAGGACCTACTAAAAAAATATAAAGGCTTATTAAAACAAAACATAAAAATATAGGATCTTAGAATATGTTGTCATTTAATTTTTCTAAAAAGCGGGGGAAAGACTGTATTTTGCAATTATTATGAGGAAGTTTAGAGGCCGTTCTGTAATTAATAAAAGTTTTGGAACTAATTGGTGCAAAAGGACAAAGCTTTTGAAGTTTGAACTACAACAGCCACTGAATGACAGATTAGTGGAAAGTTCCTCTTATCCAAAACATTATTTTGTTCGTCGCGCGAAATTGCAGCGATTTTGGTAAGCAAATTTTCCTTCAACTCTTTATCTTCGCATTTCCGAATTTCTATTGATCTAATTTTCCTAAGTTTATATGCTGATTTACGGCCTGCATTATCGTTTTTCTGTTTGTATAATCTGTGAAGAATTGGTGTGTGATTACTAATTATAAGTGATGAATGTTAAACTGCTGCAGCAGCAGCTAGGTTGTTCGATTTCTTCAGTCGCTTGTTTGGCTAAATCAATGAGGAAATCTGTCGTTCAATTCGTTAACTGTTGATCTGAAGAAAGCAGGCTTGTGGAGTTTGAGTATATTTATAGGCAAAAATATTATGCATAATTACAGCAGTATCTATCGCAAGATTTTAGAGTTTATGTTTTGAAATTGGTAATAAACGACCAGTTGCATTAGTTTCGGTAACTTTGAGCTGCTACGGATTTCAAAGTCGTTTTGAGCAATTGTTGTAATGATTTTATGAATTGAAATTATGTTATCATTAGCTTGGAAACCTGTTCTTATATCTGTATTCTTAGAAGGGATCCACTCCAAATCTTATAATATCGAAGATTTGGTGTTTCTTGTAGAATCATAAGTATGAAAATACAATGCAAAGTTGTTCTCTTCGGGCAACTACTAAGTTAAAAAAATAGCTGATAATTGCTTATAATGGAGTCTAATTACAAAAGTTAAGAAGGAAAGGAGGTTTATTAACTAAGGCTATCAGTCTTTTCTAGGTTCATGATGAATAAAATTGGCGTAAGCAACAATAAACTGTAATTTGGAGTGTTAGATGAGCTTTAGTATTGTGCAATGATAAAATTATTGGAGTGTAACTCTTGAATGGCAATTGTTTAATTGATAAAATTTTGACAGATGTAAAGAATTTCATGTCTATCCTTTCTATATTGTGAAATAAGACTTGTAAAGATTCACATGGCAAAAAAAATGATTTTTTCTCCAACTTGTATTCTTCCTGATCTTTTGCTAGTATGAGCAATAAGTTTACTGTTGGCCTACAGTGGAAAAACACATACCTTTTGCCTTCATAGTGGATCTATGTGTTAAACTTCATTTGTTTTGTGGAGAAAGTAATTTTCAGAATGATCCATAATAACTGTTGCAAATTTTGGAAGAGTCTGCATCTAACTGACATCTCATTTTGAGGCTAGACTTTCACTTTTCCATCATCAGATTGTTAATGAATATGTATTGACCCATCTCCACAAATGAATGGCTTTTGATGTACTATGGATCTGTTTTAACAGATTATCTGCTGAGGGCTTGCAATTGCCTAGCATTGATCAATAATATGAAGCTTTGCTGAGGAACTGATGTCAAATAGTCTGGAAATATTTTGTAGTTTAGTGCATTCCTGCATTTTGCATTAGTACCTTCTAAACCTGCATGTATGGTGCAGACTACGTTGTCTTTTTCCGCTCCATCTTATCATGCAAAAGCTTGTTATTTTTCATCAGAAAGTTCCCTTGAACTTTATGAGAAAAATCAATGGACAAATCAGTTTTGGCGGTTCCATGGAATTTGGAAACTTGTTTCAGGTTAGAGGTAACTCAGATGATTTGAAGGCAATAAATATATGCCACACTGGGAGTGCCTTACTTACTAGAAAGCAAACTTCGTATATAAATTCATCTAAACTCAAGAGTATGGTGGATGAAAATGTTGAAGAATTAGCTGATGAGGATGATGAGCTCTGTCCCGTTGAATGTGTAAGAGAGTTTCAGACTGATGAGGAGTTCTTGAGGATTCTGGAGAAGGCTAAAGAAACAAATGCATTAGTTGTCGTGGATTTTTATCGAACTTCCTGTGGAAGCTGCAAATATATAGAACAGGGCTTTGCAAAGCTATGCAAGGGATCCGGTGATCAAGACGCTCCAGTTATATTCCTGAAGCACAATGTGAGTGTGTCTACAGATAGTTTTTTTTAAAAATGTTTCAATCTTATTACAAGCATATTCAATGTTTGTGAACTTCTAGTTTCTTGATTCTCCTCGAAGGCTTCATGTTCAAAATGTTGATAGTCTTTTAAAACAATTTATTTTCTTATTTTCCCTCATTCTTATTTTTTTTCAAATGCAGGTAATTGATGAGTATGATGAACAGTCTGAGGTTGCTGATCGTCTCCGAATTAAGGTAAGATATGTCACCGGCTTTCATCTAATGTTAATTTCTGAGAATTTCTGTAAATTTATGCTGCATTTCTCTCTCTGGGAATGGCCATTAGATATGTCATATTACAAAGAATGCTAGAGTTTCTAGAATGGAACTTTATACTCTGCCAAGACTGCATATCATCAACAAATTGCAGCTTATATATCTTATCTGAAAGTAAATTCATCTAATGCAGACTGTTCCACTGTTTCATTTCTACAAAAACGGAGTCCTACTGGAGGCGTTTCCAACGAGAGATAAAGAGAGAATACTCGAAGCCATTCTCAAGTACTCAGGTTCTGCTCCTCAAGAAGTGAGTTCAATTTCATGATGTTAATTGTTTATAGTATACGTTGTGATATGATAGGACTCCAGTGATAATCGTGCACAGATGATTCAGTCGATGCATTTGTAAACTTGCAACTCGTGAAGTTGTTGTTGATGTATCATATTTATGAGTAATGTACCATTGAAATATATCAGATGAAAACAAATACCAACTTTGTTTCAGTGAAACACATGCATTATGTTCATCTCCACGCCTGAAATTTATTAGTTTGGAAAGTTGGAACTTCCTCTTTATTATTTTGAAAATGATCAGAATGAATTGAACTTGAATTTCTTCAACACGGGATTGGCAACAAACTTTGGTACCTTGAGCAAAATTTGTAGGATAGCAATGTACGTAGTATTTTTATTAATTTAGGGCCTGAAAGATTGGTTAGCTATCGATCCGGGACTTAAAAGATGTAAACTATAAATTTAGAATCTGAATGATTGAAACTATCAATTTAATACTTAAATAACAATGTATTTCGATTTGTTTTATTTTTAAATTAAATTTCAATAAAATTAATTTATGAATGAAAACATTAAAAAAAGAGAGAGAGAATTGAAATACCTATTTTTTTTTTTTTAGTTTTAGATATTTCAATCATTCAGATTTTAAATTGATAATTTTGATCTTTTAAAATCGAAATACCTATTTATTTTTTTAATAAATTGATGAAAGCTCAATTTTTATTTATTTATGGGATAAAGATGCAATCTTGGTTCCAAAACACAAACATGTTGAAAGATAAATTGGAAAAAAATAAATAAATATGCATTTTGATTTAGTTTTCATATTTGAGGTATGAAATTTATACAAGGTGTATGTGGATGACATACATTTGAAGGTCCGAGTAATAATATAAACTAGGTACATATATATATGACAAAATAACGTATGAAAGTATAAATATAAAAAAATATCGGAGAAGGTCCAATGATAGGAACCACAATTTAGGAAGCAAAAATGTTAGAAGGAAGAAAGGGGCATATATGAATATATGATTCGTAATGCTGAGTTATATATAAGTCAAAAAAGTAGTAGTGTGGTGTGCTCTCCAGCTGAGCATGGACCAGACTACCCTCATTGTTTTCAGACAACAATATCTTCTCATCAGACCACCTGCTTCACTCTAAGCCTCTCGTTACACATCACTTTATGCAAGAATAAAAATGGTCTTCACACCTGGCCTTAAACATGTGGAAATAATTCCCATCATCTACATCAACATTTCATTTTAGACTATGGAATGCATTCTAAATTAACTGCATATGGAAATACAGTTTTCTGTATCATTTTTCATATTTTTAATTATGATGAATTATTATATTTTTTAAATTATTTTTCTATAGTTAATTTAATTAGATAACTAATTCCTTAAAATTTATTATATGTTAATTATTGAAAATGAATAAAAAGTATTTTTTTTTAAAAAAAAATAGAGTATATATAAAGGATCTGAATTTTGGTGTATAGAATACTGCAAAATAGAGTTTTGGGTTGTGATGGCCTACTGATGGGTCGATCTTACCTAGAACACATTCAAGAATTTAAGAAAGAGGGAAAACCAAAGCCATAGGGAAAGAACATATTACATATATATATATCTATTCAACGATCGAATCCTACCTCCCTTTTTGTCTCATTCAATGTTTCTTACTAAAGCAATATTATTATTAAAGCAATATTCTTGAAAATTCGTATTCGTATGTCGCACTCGTGCTACTAAATTAACAACATTTTGAAAAACACTGCTAAATTTAATTCATTGATAATAATTAAATAGTAGATACAATTCTTGGCAGCTGCAATTGATGCAGGCTTCATTTAATTTCAACATAAACGAACCTATGATGAAGGAAAAGGGGGGCATGATTTATCCCCAAACATAGATGAGAATGAGAATGAGAATGAGATTGGAAAAAAAAAAAAGAAAAAAGAGGCAACAATTAATAATGTGATGATAAAGAAATACAATATAATGTTATATTTCATGGTGGTGAGATTAGAGGTGGTTTGGTCCATTGATTTTCTTCTCTCCAAAATCTGGCTGGGAGTCCATGCAATGGGACTGGAAATGGACCATACTCAATCCCACTTTCAGATCCCACCAATTCATACCTACAACAGTACTCACAATCATGAGCAACACTTATAAGAATCAATACAAAAATAAAATCAAAAATATCACGCGCCACTTACAAAAGTGGGCCTTCCACTCCAACCATACCGCAGGCACGATATGATGACTCGACTTGACTAGACTCGATTCCTATCATATTCATATATACAGAGGGGATTTTCCATAGTAAGTGTTTGATCTCTTATTTATACATAATTGTTGCTTTGTTTACATTTGTGGGCATCTAGCTAGGTTAATTTAAGCCACTAATACCATATATCCACATGAAAATTAAATGAAAAGGTAAACCATGAAATTCATTCTCTTTAATTAATATTATACATATATCCTGGTCGTACAAATCAAAGAATTCAGATGAAACACCGTGGATCGATCGTCTGAACAGTTGGTTGATGCAAGAAACTTGACGTCGTTAATTATGAGCTAGGTAGCTAGCTAGTATATATATTGTAGGTACATGAATTGATGATCTTGATTGATATTTGAAGTTGAGTTGTACCTGAATTGAGAAGTTAGGTGGTGCACTAAAATGAGCATCTCTAGCTTAGCCAGCTCGTTACCGGGGCAGGCGTGTACTCCACTTCCAAACGGCATAAACGTGTTAGGTTTAGGTGAACCCTACAAATCGTACATGCAAATATTAACGTTGTCAATCATGTCTTCATATCCTAGTATAAGGAAAACCTAACTTAATATTATGCATTCTTTAATTTCATCATGTCCACAAATTATAAGTGATTTTTTTTTGTAAAGGGAAAATTCAAAGATTAAAAGTAAGAGGATGTTCGGTTGAGAACTTTTGAGAACATGAGTGATATATAAAGAGAATTTTGACTCTAGATGTCGGATCATGTTCGGAAAATTAAAGTTCATGTGAAAAATGATACAATGTATATATATTTTTTAATTTAATTAATATTTCCAGCTTATACGAAATATAATATTATATGATTAAAAAAAAGTATTATATTGCAGTAGTACTGTAACATTCATCGTACGTGCGTACCTCAAATCTAGTTGGATCAAACTTTTGAGGGTCGGCAAAGAATTCTGGATTATGATGAATATTCCTGAACAAAGGCATTACTTTCCATCCTTTTGGAATAAGGCATCCTGAACAAATATATATATATATATATATATATATATATATATATTACCCATTAATCTTAGTTTGATTTTAATTGGGATCTTCTTCTAATATATATATATACACACATACAATTAACGTTACGTACCTTTGTATTCTACGTCTGTCACCGCCTCTCTGAAAGTGAAAGAAATAATGCTCGACATTCTCAAGCTTTCCAAAATCACCTGATCCAAATATATTTCAAGGTATTAATTAAACAAACCTCATGTATTTGTATAACCTCTAGTATCTATATATTTAACTCGATCGTGCATGAGAAGCAGCTCTTCAGACTTCATATATAATATAATGCTAATTGTGATTATATATTATAATATTGCTCCCATCCATCAAATATTAATGTAGCTTCTCTTATCTTGGAAAATATATATATAGATTATAACTACTGTTAGCCGGGCCCTATACTTTAATTTTTTATTTTATTTTTTGTAAAATGTAAACAAAAGTCCATATATGTGTGTTTGTTATTCTTCCATGCAAGTATAGTATAATTATTTTTACCACACACACCTTGTTAGTAAACGGCATATTTCTAGTCTGATTCCACGTCAAATGACTCTTTCCGTCGCCATTGGCTTCGTAGATCGCCTTCTGTTCAGCCTGCATGCCACGTACGTACGTTTCAAATTAATTAAACAATATATATATATATATATATATCTCCACACACACACACTTATATATGTCTCTCTCTCTCTCTCTAGATCTCTCTCTTGAGTCTTGACACGTACGTACGTACGTACGTACCTTGACGGCCTGGAGAAGCTTGGGGTTGTTGTGAAGGTAGTTGACGATCCACGTCATAGCGCTGGCAGTTGTGTCCTGAGCAGCAAACAGAACTCCAATTATGTTATCAGCAATCTGTTCCTCACTTAGAATATTATTGCACTCCTCTTCGTCTTTCCACTTCAGCAGACAGCTCAACACATCCTTCTCACCTACATGCACCTTCTTTTCCTTTCTCTCTCTAACAACCTTCACAATTATTTCGCTAAGCTTCTCCCTCGCCTTCAGTAGTATACAAATCACATTCATCATTCAATAATTCAGGGACCTTCAAATTAATTATATGTATATATATATTATTTTTGGATTTTAATTTAGGTACGTTACGTACGTACCTTGATTGCCTTTCTGTATGGCGAGGCCGGCAAATTTGTTGGGAATGAATTGTAACCTCTATCTACTATGCTGTAATTCCTCTTCAATTCTTCCTTGTAATGAGGCTCCAGATACCCAAAGACGGCCAGGATACCCACTTCGAAGGAGAGCTGTATGTTCAAAGTCAACGCATCGATCATGACCTACTTTAGCATTACAATTTACAAAAATATATATATAAAGTTATAATAAATAAACCAACCCTTTTCATCTCATTGTATGTGTTGATGGTTCTACCATCGGCCCATGAACTCAATGCCGCCACCGTCACCGCCTCAACGCCGCCGACGAGCTTCCGGAGTGACTCCGGGTACAACGAGGCCCGGACGAGCTTCCTCAGCCGCAGATGGTACTCTCCCTGGTGGAAGAACAGGGCCCACGGCCCGATCAATGCCTCCTTGCTCTTTGGATAAGTGGGCTTGAACAAATGTGCTTCAGTCACCAGCACGAATCGGGCCGCATCCGGGCTCGCCAACATCACGCAAGGGCACCCAAGAATATGAGTCTTGAAGATTTCTCCATGCCTGCAAGTGCAACAACAAAATTACAAATATGCCCATATATATATATAATATACATATATAGCTAGTGCGTGACGGACGGACACCTTTTGTGCCTGGTGGAGAAAAAGAGGTTGGGGTGTTGGGAGTAGAGTCGGAGAGTTTCGCCGATGAAGGGCCAGCCCATTGAGCCCGGTGGGAGTTTAGTTTTGTGTTTTCTTTTAGTTTTAGTGTATGCTAATGAAATTAAATATGAAACTAGTAGAATAAGGAGAGAGAGAAAAATGGGGAGAGGGCATGAACGAGCTTCTAATTCCATGTCTTAATTAATTTCTCGATATCCCTCAAATAATTTGATGATGTCTTAGAATATATGTTGTTCAAATTCTATAACTAGTCATTCAATGTTGATGGGTATATATAGGCGGAGGGATGGATGTGTACGTGGACTGGACCAACAAAGCTGGTCAAAAAAGTAGTGCCAAATTCTCATTTCAAATCACATTCTATGGAGATCACCTATTGCATTCCCTGTTAGAATTCTTCAATATTTTTTAAAAAAATTAATTTTTTTTAATTTATTATGATTTATTTTAGTTTAAATTTTATATTTAGGGTTCATCCATCCCCAATTAGGGTAAATTTAAAAAAAAAAAAAAACTTAGTTATGCAACACCAAATGCAACAGAGGATCTCCTCTGCATTCTATGTACTGTTATACTTTCAAATTACGAGTTTTTGTATTATTTTTTTCCAATTTTATGTTTTTTATGATTTAGTTCAATTTTATGATTTTCTTAGGGTTCACCCCACCTAATCAGAGTTTATGATTATTTTTTAATATTTAATATTTAATTTTCAATTAATAATTCATTAATATATGGTTGGTTTTTTCAAAATTATATTTTATAATTTTTAATTCATTTTCTATAAATGTTGACTATGATTATTTATGATATAATTAATTTTTATTTTATAATAAATATTATTAAAATCATAAATTTGATAGTGAAACATGGAGTGAAATACGAAAAAAGTATAATATGAAATTTCAACCCATTCTCCCATGCGTTTCAATTCATTTGGTGGTTCAACTATCAAATTTATTAGTTTTTCTTCTATTTTCATTTTTTTTATATATCCGAGTTTATAAATATTTTTTAATATTTAATTTTTAAATAATTAATTATTACAACTGATAGTTCAATAATATATATATAATTTTTAATTTTCGTTAATACATATTAATTAGGGACATAAACTTGTATGAGACTATATAACGGGTCGCTTACGTTAGACAGGTCAAATAAAACCCAAACTCGCTCCAAAACCCATTTTCACGCGCCCCACGTACGGTCACTCGAGTATCACTGGGTATAAAGTAAAGTACCACTATGTGTGAAGTGAAGTATCATTAAGTATGAAGTGAAGTATAACTAGATATAAATTTGGCGAAATAGCATTAACTATTAAGTGAAATATCATTAGATATATATCTGGTAAATATCATTAACTATGAAGTGAAGTGTCATTAGATATAAATTTGGCAAAATATAATTAACTATTAAGTGAAGTATCATTAGATATATATCTGGTGAGGTATCATTAACTGTCTTTGAAGTATCATTAATTATGAGATGAAGTATCATTAACTCAAAAGTGGAGTATAATATGATATTATTGATGATTAAACATTAATTATCGAATCTGGAATAGATAAATGTCATTAACTATGAGTGGAGTATCATTAACTCAAGTATCATTATTTATAAGGTGAAGTATCATTAACTCACATGTGAGTATCATTATTTATGGGGTGAAGTATCATTACCTATTAAGTGAAGTCTCATTACTATGGAAAAAAGTATCAGTAATTACAATTACCTATGAAGTGGAGTCTTATTACTATGGAAAAAAAGTATCAGTAATTACGAAAGAAAGTATCACTAATTAGAAAGAAAAGTATCAGTTTAAACATAATCTCAAATTGAGAATCAGGTTTATAAATACAATAAAAACTCATTCTTGAGTAAAAAAATTTATTTCATTATCATAAAGAAAAATATCATTGATTACAAAATAAAGTATCACTAATTACAAATAAAAGTATTATTAAAAATCTTTATCACGGTCTCGATCTTCCACCTTACAAGACCAACAATGACATTCCTCAACGCACCTGTGACAACAGATTGTCTATAAACTCAAAACTCAAAGATAGATCTAAGAATTACTCAAAATAACACAAATCTCCATACATGCACTAAAATTTCTTGAAAAAGAGGGGGAGGGAGGACAAACTTTTATCACAATAAAAAAAACGCCTTGTTCAATCTGGAAAACTAACGATTGTACAGATCTGATATGTCAGCGGTGGTGGAGGCTTGTGATTGTACAAATCTGATCGGCGGTGGTTGAGGCTTGCGATTTTGCAAATCTGATCAGTGGTGGTGGAGGTCAACGGTGGTGGAGGCTTGCGGTTGTGATCTGATCGACGGTGATGGAGGCGTGAGGTTGTGAAGATCTGATCAATGGGGTGGAGGCTGTGCAGATTTGATCGGTGATGGTGGAGACTTTGCTGGTGCGAAATCGCGTAGGGAGAGAAGATCGGTGATGGTGGAGACTTTGCTGGCTTAATATATGTTTTATTTTTATTTATTTTCCATTATTTTGGCTATTATACATTTTAGTGAATTCGGGTCGGGTATAAGATCAGTCTAACGTAAAAGATCCGTTAGACGATCTCACAGGAGTCTGCCCCTTAATTAGGATTGATTATATTATGATAATTTTTATTTTATAATAATAATTATTAAAATAATAAATTTGACGGGGAACACAATAATATTGCTTGGATATATCAACCAATTGTTTGAATATATTGGGCATGCCGATGAAAAAAAATAGTTGAAATATTTAATTATCAACATCTATATAATATATAATAACGACTCCGCATACACAAATAGAAATTGTGTTTTCCCGCCCATTTCCACAACCAAAAATGGAATTATTGTCACTTTATTATAAGAAAAATATAATTATCTTAAGTACAGTATATTAGTTATATAATTGATATAATAAATTTATTTGATTACCATATAGATATAGTAGTCCGAGATTACATACCTTTTATATTTTTAGTATAATTGATTATCAAAATTGACTGCCATAATTTGATAAGTATAATTATAATATTTGTTAGTGGTTAATGCAATTATAGCCGCATATTTATTTTTATATAATTAACTCAAAATTGAAGAATACGAAAATTTCAATTGGACGAATATCACGAAGCCAAAAACTGGATTTATTATTATTATATGTAGTGCTAATTAGTAATTATAATTATTTGCCCCCGGTTACATGTTAATTTAATATAATTGTATTATTAATCATTACCTAAAAATTTGGTTGAATATTTACAATACCCGAAAATATGCTCTTTTTCAATTAAAAAAATATGTTTCCCTACTTAATTATATAATACTACCCGGTTATATATGTATAGATATGCGAGTAATTAATGAGTTAACGTATTATAGTGATTGAATTAGTTGTATATATTATCCTTAATTAAAAGATTGATATTTATATTTAAGTAAAATTTTAACCTTTTAATTGATTGATTTATTATAAATTATAGAATTATCTAGATTATAATCAAACTATAATTTTGTAACCTTTGATTGACATTTATAGCAGCAGTTTATAAATAAAGTATTGTTGAGAATAAAAAAATTATGATGACCTTTACATGGGGGTTATTCTTCCTTCTTCGGTATATAGTTATTTTCATAAATCGTTTGATTATTTATTTAAAACTATTTTTTTTATTAGTTGTTCACAACATTGCTATGATTGGACTCTTTTTTTGCTATGGTCAAAAACATGAATCCCTCTCAATATCAGATGGATTTGAAACTTCATTTTTTATGAGCATTTTTTGCATGATCAAGAGGTTATACTAATTTAATTAAAAGAATATATCCATGCAATTGTTACTCGAAGGCTTCAAATATACATTTTTCCATGTGTTTTTCTATATGGATTTGTAATTGTATTTATTTTGTAAATTTTTGTATTGTCTCCTTACTTTAGTGGTTCATAGATTTATTTATTTTTTCTAATTTTATTTTATGAGTAGGGGGATTGGATATGTGCTACAATTGATGAGTTTTGACTACCACCCATTGTTATTTCTTAGTGTTGTGCTCTAGGAAGTGTAGTTGTTGTAGTTGTTTTTATTATTATTATTATTATTATTATTATTATTATTATTATTATTATTATTATTATTATTATTATTATTATCATCATCATCATCATCATCATCATCATCATCATCATCATCATCATCATCATCATTATTATTATTATTATCTAATAAACTATAATATTTTATCATACTATATTTATTAGACTGAAATTGGTGTATATAATATTTATTGTATGCTGACTTACAATATGATTCTATTTGTTTCTTTAATTTTCGGAGGTTGCAACGTCAACCATGTGTAAATACACGTTTAAGTCTTTTTTTGTTCAAACATTTAATTTTTTAAATTATTAATTTAATCTATCACAGAATGTTGTTTTACTATTATTATTATTTAAGTCTCCACAGGTTAGTTGTTATTACATCATACTCTTACTAAAATAATATTTGATTATTCAATTTATAACTGCTAAAACATGATATCCGTGTATCGCACATGCATGTTAGAATTTATATATTATTTGATTTTGATCATGTTCATATAAATTGTAATTTAGATAATTAGATCCATATTGTCTATCTTTTCAATTGATTTATAATTTTGCAGCTTGATATAAACTATTCATGAGTATAGAGGCATAAAGGGTCAAAGGTCACATCGACCTATGTCTGATCCTACATAGTAATATTTGTACGTAAATTATTAAATAAATACATTTCAATAAATAACTTCAGATTTGATGATCGATTAATTTCTTTTTTTAAATACTAACCTTAGTACTTCGATCGGATAGTTAAGATCTTATGAAATGCAATTTTATTTATTCATCTTTTACATATTGCTTGCACATTTGGAAAAATTCTAAGATGTGGCTATCTATGTAGTAATTGATTTGTTAGATTGGAAATCATTATTCCCACAATATTTACTTATTTCAAAATTATGGTTCAAATCTCACTCAACTCTCTCAAACTATATATGTAAGTTCTAAATAATTATTTATAAAGTCATATTAATTAATTTTTTAACAAATAGTCAATTGGAATACAACACAACAAATATTTTTTTTTGTATATTTTATAGTTTACTATGACGAAGACAATCAAAATAATAATCTTTCAATAATTTATTTTTTTATGTTGAACTATATCTATCTATCTATTTTTCGATCTACATTAATCATAAGAAATTAGTGATGGGATCAGAATTTCACTTTATAAACACATTGTGTCAAAAATGTTCTTATGGACGTACTTTAACAATAAAATAGTTTTACCAATTATTCAAATATATTATTAAATCTATCAATTATAACCAACAAATTCGAAAAATGAAATAAATAAAAACAATTCTTTTAGTTTTGTTTTTGGCAATGAATTCATATTCATTTCAGTACAAGTTAATTAATCATTTAAAATTTATTGGTATACATTTTGGCTACACCGACGGGCGGGCCGCAAGTCAACCCTATCCGCCCCGCCCTATCCTACGGCCAAAAAAAAAAATCTTCAGAAAAAGTATCAATCATAACCATAAAATATCACCCTATCCTTAAATTAATCATCCAGATTATTTCGCTCATGTAGGTCTATCATTCCAATTATGAATTATTAATCTCAATTAGAGTTTATTACATTCCAATTAATTATCGAACGCAGTGCACAAACTCATGCAAGTTTCCAGATAAAAAAAATAATTTACTTTAATTTTATGGTTCACTAATTCTATATTTCTATTTAAGAGTATATATTTGTTGCGAAAAAATTAATTGGTCCATAGGTTAACATGTACAATGAGCATTGTGCATGAGGTCGCACGTCAATAATGGGCGAGTGTACCATGCGAGCCACCAAAATTTAATTTTAGAGTTCAATAATTTCATTTTAAGTATATATTTATTAGAAAAAATTAAAAAAAATAATAACAATAAAATTAAATCAAGTTTGTGCATATGCCTAACCAAACCCATTTTTTTATAATTCTTTTGTCTTTGGGCATGTGTGATAGACTCCATAGTCCATCTCAAATTTATTAGATTAATAATATTAAGAGAAATTATAAAGAGGTAAATTTTTAAATAGTCATTTTAACTTAGTAAAACATGTTTATAGCCATTATTTAAAAAAAAAAAACATGTTTCTAGCCACTTGGACAAAATATCCAGTGCAATAATGTAAAATTGTAATACTGCACGAATACACTTAGTCGTGTAACTCTAATCGTGCAGTAGTGTAAATTTAAATTGTTGCACGACTACGCTCAATCGTATATCCTCAATTCACGCAACGATATGATATCTAAATTTATAATGTTGCACAAATGAACTTAGTCGTACATCCTTTTCGTGCAACAATATTAATATCTACTGTTACACGACCATATCTCATTCGTGCACCCAAATAGTGCACTTTAGTCGTGTATCTCACAATTTTAATGAAGGGTAATTTAGTATTTTCACTGAAAAAGTGACTACAAAAAATCTCTTATTTTTTTCTTAAAAAAGTGGCTAAAAACATAATTTACTAAATGAAAATGGCTATTTTTATTTATTACCACAATTTATTCTAAACACTACCCTCCGACTTATTCTTAACAGCCCCCATCATTTTATAAAATATAAACAAAAATATAATAGGACTTTTTTTACCCTTTGGCCCCAATATCTATAATATATTTAATCGTTGTATGAATCATGGAATGAAATTGTGAACATGTGAGAACATGTCAAATGTTAATTGGATCATTTGTGAGATGCAAGTTCATTTCAATCTAGAAGACAACCATATATTTAGTGGTCAAACACATATATGAACATTCATACATTTTTATTTTCACTTTTTTTAATCTTACAAAAAGATATGTCTTTTTTTTATATTATTTTATACAAATATGTATATTTTTATAATATATATTGTCTCATTACATAATCATTTTTCCATATTGACATACTCAATATTAAAAAAATTAAAAACTAAGATAGATGCACGGGCGGAAATGCTAGTTAATATATAGTGAACAATACGTCTGGTTATCTCTGATTCGATATTCAATGCGCCTCTTCACCCGACTAAAAATACCAATAGTCAACAGTACACCTTCTCCGAGTTCTATGTAAGCAAATTGCTCAATGAAAAATTTGTCAGTATACGATTCACGAAATTCAAATGAATCGGAAAGTTTGTGATCAATGACATTGAAAATTTTAAATAGAAAAATTCTCGATTTTGTTATATAATCCTTATTTTAAAATATTAAGAAAAATATATAGTACTTTGGAATTATATATTAATGTGTGCCACAACAAGATACATTCCATGGCTATACATACATACACACAGACACACACATATATATATACAGAGAGAGAGAGAGAGAGAATTTGTATTTCGAACAACTGTTTATGATTTAACGGTAATGACGTAGTCTCTCTAATATCAACTTCACCAATTGGAATTTTTTTAGGGGTACCAATATATATAGGTTCCTTATTTTATTTGATAATCAATATAAGATTTTGATTATAGAGTTATTTGCATTAAAAATCATAACATATGAGTTATTTTGCAATTACAATATAATTTTATAATTGTTGCAAATAAAACTTCTTTAGTTACATTTGCAATTATAACACACCTAATTTTTTGATAATTAGTTTAGTTCAATGTATAATCTGATGAAATTTACATATGTACATCCCACATGTTAAAAAATACACGAACACTCTCTATATGAATTTGGATTTTTGAATTGAATTAGTGCAAAAAATAAAGAGCATGTTGTAATTACAAACATCAATAAATATACATATATATATATATTTCAATAATTACAAAGTCATGCTATAATTATAAAATGAGTCAATTGTTGTGATATTTAATAACTCTTGACTATACTTACTTTATAGTTAAAATTGAAAGAGAGTTCACAACAAGTATGTTGTAGTTTAATCATCTTCGTAGCTTTTGTTTATTGTGTGTGTGTGTGTGTGTGTGTGTGTGTGTGAGAGAGAGAGAGAGAGAGAGAGAGAGAGCTAATTAAATTAAGAGGCATTGCATATTGACACATCCAATATATTTAATTTATTTAAATACGAGTGAGAGAGAGAACTTATCAAATTAAGAGTGATTGCGTATTGATGCATCCAATATATTTAATTTATTTAAATATGAATGTATTTTTTTAATGGTGATAATATCTTATATATCCGTCTCGTTGGGGATGATCTAGTGGTAAAATGAGGTTGTTTGGAGATCAAAAATCATGAATTCGAATCTCCTCAATACCACCCGTTGATCGGATGTATGTGTATATAAAAAAAAAACCTTATATATGATATATCCAAGTAAAACTTTAAATAAAATTTCACTCAATCAAAGAGTTATAGCAGGCCGAAAAAGAGTATTGTATCATATTTAGATTCATTTCAGTTTTATTAAGGTATACGTGTTTTTATTAGTCTAATTTTGACACGTTATTCCATGCATTAAAATATATTGTAATTTAATTGTCTGCATGTTTAAGTATTTCGTTTCTTAATTCATTCTTTATTCTAAATCTGTAGCGCTTAATTCTCATATGATCAAAACGTGGTCAAAACATACTCACACATGTTTAAGTAATAACAAAATTCAAAATAAAAATTAAACCACTGTTATATATAAATATATAATAAAACATGCAATATACCTTAAATCGTTCAAGTCATGCACAACGCATATTTAAAGTCAACTTTCAATAAAAATTTTAGAGTTATTTAAACAGTTAACGGAGATGCCCACGATTTCGGTTTGTGTCGGTTCCGATTACAAACTGGAAGTTAGCCGGTTCCGGACGGCACAAACTGAAACCGCACCGTCCATCATAGGTTCCCAATTACTGTTTGAAAACCGTAACCGACGGTTACATGGTTAACCGTTGGTTTTCAATTTTTATTTTTTTTAATTTTCAATCATTAATAATTAATTTGATTCAAAATTATCAAATATAATTTTTTTATAACATCTAAAAAATAAGAATCCTCAAAATATAGGAGATTTCCTTTAAAAATGAATAAAAGATAATACAATGATAACCAATTGGCTAATACCGTTTTATAAGAAAAGTTTAACCATTGTCTTTGATATAAAATTAATGTAGGACAAAAAAAAAAAAAACAAAGGTATAAAATCATTGTCTTCGTTTTTGTCCCACATTGATTTTATATCAAAAACAATGATAAACTTTTTCCTATAAAAGAGTATTATACATTTAATTATTTTTGCACCATCTTTAGCTATGAACTCAAAAGCTAAAATATATTTTTTTACAAGAAACAAGAAATGAAAACTTTTTTTAAATAAATAATTAAGTTAATAGTAATTGGTTAATCATAGTTTTATCCATATAATTTAATTAAATTATGGAACTAATAATACATAGAGTCTAACAACAATGATTAAAGATGATATATCTATTATACTCCCTTTGTTTCATTTTGATTGTTGTTTTAACTTTTTAATTTTGTGTCAAAATGTTTGTTATTTTATATATTTTCACTCATTTTCCCAATTTCAGCCCTATCACAAGCACTATTTTAGGGAAACATAAGTGAATAAGAATTTATGTCATATATGAGGATGGATGTATTAGTCCATAAAATTAATTGTTAATTCTAGATTAAAAAAAATTAAAACAACAATCAAAACGAAACGGATGGAATATTATTTTATTTTATTTCCGAAAATTAGATAGGATTACTCAACAAACAATTAATTTTTTAGTTTAATAGTTTGACTACATTGGATAAGAATAATCTAACTAGTTAATTGATCTTGTTTGATTTATCTTTATAGATTATTTATATAATTTATGTTTTAGTGTAGCTTATTAAATCTCAATCTCAATAAAAAAATAAAAAGAAACCAACGATTTGTGACCGCTACAAACCGTTGGTTTGTGAAACCCGTGGTGCTCGAATTGAAATCGGATCAGCGGAATCTTGGTGACAGTTACAATTTATAAATTGTAACCGTCCTACTGGTGTTTTCCAAATCGCCGGAAACCGTAACCGATGATTAGAAACCGTCGGTCCGATTTTATTTTGGCGTTTCTAAGTTGATTTACATGTAAGCTTATTATAAGTTGTCAACTTGTAGAGTATGAGCAAACGAAACCACACATTCAAAATCTATTGACCAACCCTTTCTTTACATTTCAATGTTTACTCTCTTTTCTTTTTTTTCTTTTAAGTTATAAATAATTAAAGTATAAAATGGTTAATAAAATAATTATAAATTTAGAATGATCAGTAGTGTTGGAATATCTTTAAATATATTAATTACTAATGTAATGTATTTATTTGAAGAGTTTATTTTGATTTTTTTTCGTTTTAATATACAATATCGTGATATATAAAAGGGTAATTATAGTTAATACCCCCAATATTTGTATAACTTATATCAATAATATATACATCAATCTATTTTTAAAAGTAATTTAACCTCTAACATTCCATTTTATATAAATTCTAACATCCGTTGAATTTTCCAACGATTGAAAATTGATTCAACTATCAGAATCTGACATGGAATTTTTTTAAAACAAATAAATAATTCTACATAAGTCAAAACGACGTCGTTTTGACTTATGTCAAAAATTTTAGAATTTTTTCGTTCATTTTTTTCTCAAATCTCTCTCATGTGCTAACATTTTCATCATTGTAGTGAACCCCAACCACCTGCGAAATAACATCGTTATATATAGCTCACGTCCACCACGCTCATGGATCAGTTCCTCCACCAGTGCATAGCCAATGTTCCACACGGCTGAGACAATTTTCAGTCACCGAAAAATTCAATAGAGAATAGAATTAATACGAACTGAAAATATTGCGGTTAAATTGTTTCTAAAAATAAATTGCAATATTAAGTATAAATTACCCTATATAAAATTAAATTTGAATAGATGTGTAATATAAAAAGGGTAGCGGCAACCGCAGTGGCATACAGCTCACGACGTCGGATCTCGATTTTCGAACCGGGTCGATCTTTGGAAGATTCTCATGGCCCTACCCAGTCGACACGTGGAACTCCATCACTCGACACGTGGAACTCCATCGCAGCTTATCCCTCTCTCCTCCCAATTATTTTGCCCCCTCTCAACAAATTGGATCTTTTTTGCTTTTTTCGATCTTTATATTATTTAGAATAATAATATTAGAGTACGAATTCAAATTTGGTGGTTTTTTTTAATAACTCAAATTTGGATATTTAGCATATCCTCCCCAGACCTCACCACCCCACCAAGCCAACCAAAAAAATAGTTTATTTGTCCCCTTGAGGGTAGCCTAGTGAGGGAGTGGTATTATCTGGAAGTCAAAAGTCTCAAGTTCGAATACCATCATTTGGTGTGAGCCTATTACACCTGACTTGCCAAATATGGTTAACCTCTCATGTGTGGTTTGTAGGCTACTACACAGGGACGGAGTTTACCCAGTGCGCACCTCGGTAGCGGCTGCGTGTTACCCTTGACAAAAAAAAATAGTTTATTTATCTTGTTGTTTTTTCATTAAGTATATTAAATTTATATTTTCTTAATGTATCCCTACTTAATAATATTTGAAGTTAACAGTTTTTACAATTGGATTGTTAAATAAATAATGACATGCATCTCTGTTACATTTTCAAATATTTTTTTTCTGTGAAAATAAGAAGATGACCATTTCTATGGAAGTGGCTGAATATATATATATATATATATATATATATATATATATATATGATATGAGAACACTTTGTTGGTGTGAGAAATGAGAATCCATCTTACACCATCCAATTTAATGATCCAATGGTTGAGATTTAAGGTGACAATTTCGTAAATAATAGGGCAAAAAATAAAGGAAGGGGGGTTGTTTTCGTCCAAACCCATTAAAATTGATGATGTTAGCAATTAAAAAAAAAACTTAAAAACTTTAACCGACTATAACTTACTCGTTTTTAATCCAATGCACACAAAAAAATATATCAAATTAAAGCTCTCTTCATGCTCTTTCATTTAAGATGTCGAAAGGCTATGTTTAGATGAAAAAATATGAACGAAAAATAAAAAAGAAATTTTTTTACACATGCCCATGTTGTAAATGCTTTCATTAGCATATAATAATTCTTCGCCAGCATTATGATAACATATGATAACGTATGCTAATTAAGCATTTTCCATATGCTAACATAATGTATTCGATGTGCTAACAAAGAATTATCATAATGCTAGTGTAGTATAAATTTATTAGGGTTTATTAAATCTCAATTATAATTTATTTAATCTCGATTGTGGTTTATTCCATCTAATTATCATTATTTTTTTAAAATTTAATTTTTTGTTTATAGTTCTTAATTGATTATTATGGTTTATCCCATCCAATTATGATTTATAACGTATGTTGACAGAGTATTGTCATATACTAACATAGTATAGTGTATTCGCAATGCTAACGTAGTACAAATATATTATTATTATGATTTGTTCCAACTCATTTAGGGTTTACCACATCCAATCAATGTTTATTTCATCTAATTAGATTTATTTCATCCAATTATGATTTTTTCCATTCAAGTAAGGTTTATTAAATCAAATTAGGTTTATAATTAATCTTTAGAATGTTTTTTTCACTAACAATATTTGAAAACTTTAATTAGCATAACTATAATGCTTCGTTAGCATTATGATAATACTTCACTAGCATAACGATCTATTATCAAATCCTCCGCGATTTTTATAAGAATTACCAAATTACATTAATTCCCCCGCGCGAAAAACTTTTCAGATATTACAGAATTGCCACCGCCTTTTTCATCAAATCTGGACCTTTGATTTTTGATGGACGTGTGGTGTGAGATGTGTTTTCATTTCTCACACGAGGGGTTGTTTTTATATAACCCCACCCCTATATATATATATATATATATATATTCAGTTACATCGAACTAGATATGTTTTTTTTTTTTTACTTCTATAAGTTCAACATGCTTAACTAAACTTGTAGCTAAAATCCAGTCAGTTAAAGTTATGTTTATATTATAATAAGGACGTGATTGGTATGGTAGAATGGAATGGAATAAAATGATCATTCTTATGTCCATTCTCATCCCACCGATTGATATGGTTCATAATCGGGAATCACCATTTCTAATAGAATCCCTATTTCTAAAGGAAAGGAAATAGCCATTTCACCCATCCCCATGGAATTAGCTATTCCCAATGACTAAGAAAATTAATATATGATATATTTATACATAATCATGTTTTATAATATTATTTTATCATATTTAGAAAAATAAATCAAAAATCAAATTAAATAATAATAATAATTATTATTTCTTATTTATTTTTATATTATTTATTTATTTTCAAAATATAATTTAAAAATATGTGCTAAAATCAAATTTTGATAACTTTTATAACCTTGTTGAAGAAAAATGAAAGTGATGCCGAAATAAATATACCATAAAAATATGTTATAATACAATATAAAATATTTATATATATGATATAATTTAATATATTCAAATGAAAAATTGAAATGTTAAAGTATTTTTAAGTAAAAATATTTTTATTAACTTGTACAAATTATTCTATATTAATTAATTAAACATTTTAGAATAAAGTTTTTCAATAAAATAAATAAATTATAATTTGCTAAAAAATTTAGAAAAAATCATATACTAAAAAAGAAAAATGACATTTAGAAATATAAAAAATAAATTAAGTTATCATGTGTTGATATTTATTAGCTACTATATACACTATATTCAATTATAAGAAAATTTTAAAGTACATAAAATATTCATTATATAATATTAAAAAAAAACTGATATTTCATTACGTTCTTCATTCCGTGGGCATATCAATCATAAGAATCGTTATTCCATTCAGACCTTCATTCCATTCCTAAATTCATTCTATTCATACCTAATCCTATTCTATCATATCAATCACCTCCTAAATGTTTGATTACCTAGCCACTTCGACATTTGCATGTGTTATATAGGTAACACTAGTCATTTTTTAAAGTTCAAAGGCCAAAATTGAAACATTTCTTAAAAAGAAAGTTTCATGTGAGATCGTTTACGGGTCTAGATCCTGATCTAAACATAATCAAATATCAATAAAATAATAAATGTATGATTGAATATGAGTTTGAATCCAAATCTTGACTCAAGTTATAAAATTTGATTTGTAAGATGATCTCACACACGTTTTCTATTTCTTTAATTTTTATACGCCCCGTTTCACTAAGAGTGTCATTCTGTTACTTTAGTTTTATTTTACAAAAATAGTCATTCTACACATTTAAGGTGGACAATTCACAATTTTCACACAATATTTGCTTTGATTTAATGTATTCACAAAGAATGTATCAAATGATTGAATTATTTTATAGATATATGTATGCATTTATCAAGAACGACACTCTCTCTGAAAATATATATACATATATAAACATTAATTTTATTTGACAACACACGTTATATTTATATCGTTAACCTCGTGACGGGACGATTCATTCACATAAAAGTTTAATGCTCCTATCTACAATCGACATGCAAAAGAAAGAATTGCGTTTCAGAAATGTGTCTGCTCAAATTAGGAAATATATATTATATAGATTTATATTTCAACATTACTAATCATTGCAACCTACACACACATATATACGTAGAATAATATGTAAGTGTCTCCTTGGGGATGGTTTAGTGGTGGAGTGGTGATATCTTGAGGCCAAAGATCTCAAATTCAAATCCCACCAACACCACTAGGTGTGAGCCTGTCACACCTGGCTTGCCAGTGTGGTTTACCCAGTGCGCAAGCTATTACACAGGGGCGGAGTTTACCCAGTGCGTACCTCGGTAGCGGCTGCGAGTTACCTTCGACAATAAAAAAAATAATAATAATAATATGTAAGTGTGTTTCGTGTGTGAACGTGTGAAGCTCTCTCTACATTTATTTGTTTTTGGTTGGCCGACATGTCACCCATCCTCACGTGCCACTAAATCTTCCCAGATACCCGGGGTTAAGGATCTGTTTGGATGATAGTATTGCATTATACATACCAAATTCACTACAAAAATTGTATATAAGAAAGTATTATAATAAAATTTATATTCTTATATTGCAATTATATTTTATTTTTAAGGTGGTCTCTTATACGTCAGATGTACATAAACAAAAGGGCGATACTTTTTATAATTATTACTATATTTTTTGCATTGAAAAAGTATCATTTTTAATACTAAAAAGTATCATGTCTAACACTGAAAATTATCATAAATTTCATTCTTATCGAAATAGTTTGGTACAACGGGTGTACCTAAGTTTTTGCCTTATATTTTATTTAGATATTTATATGTTTACTTATGACCGACATCTTTGAATTTAAAATGGAATTAGTCTTGCATACATCAATTGTATATATTATAAGTCGATCTAATCACAAATAGAAAAAATATCACTCATAATACTGAAAATATCACGTTTATTTTACTGGAAACTACTGCTATATATTTTTTTAAAAAAAGACAGTGACACTTTTATAATAATTGTTATATTTTTTGGACTAAAAAATATCACTTCTAATATTAAAAACTATCCATTTAATATAAAGCTTATACGCAACCGTTGTACATGAGAGTTTTTGCCTATTCAATAATGTAAAGAATAAAATGTTCTCCATTCATCTCACGAGTTGAAATTAATCCATTTAAATTTAGAAATTGTGGTCCAAATAGGTCTATGAAAACATAGAGCATGTAACAAAATTTGGCATCTAACTTTCCCTCACAACTTATAATTATATTAGTTGTAAATTTATATACTTTTACGTAAATATTGTCGGGACTGAACTTAAAGAGAAAGCTTTCGTCATATAACGTAAAAACACTAAAAACAACTTTCGCTTAGCCTCTAGAGCAATATAATAATTCTTAAAAAGTAAGAAACACTTTACTTTATGAAACACTTAGGAGTCATGAATTATTATTATTATTATTATTATTATTATTATTATTATTATTATTATTATTATTATTATCACATACATACATACATACATACATACATACATACAGACACATAGGAAAATGTGTTGGGAAAGATGTGTCAATTATTAGATGCTTAGGCATGGGGATGTATTTGTGGGGTTCTTTTAGTGGACATAGTGTATGACTCTTGGCTTTGGGTTGAGAAACATTATATTAATTGTGGATATTTTTCATGTTTCCATTAAATGATTTTTTATTCTTAACATAAATTTTTAATTGTCACACAAAAAATATAAACTTGACACATTTTATAAATTTAACATCGATTTTAATTTTAAAGAAATTGAAAAATTTACATTTGTTTATTAAAAATGACATCATTAATTGACCTTTAATAGAAATCACTTAAAATAGTATTGTTTTTAGTGACTTGGCAACTAATGTATGTATACATTTTCTAGACATCCGAGTCAATTTTAATTTCGCCAGAATTAGAATCAATGTTAAATTTGGAAAATGTGCTATTTTTTTTTTAACAATTACAAGCTCATGTTAACAAAATATATATGTAAATTTTATTATTATAAAAGCATTTAACCCTAGAAAAAAACTCACTCCTCCCAAAAATATATTATCATGCATATTATTTTTTGTTTGTCAGAAAATTATATATAACCCACTATCCTTTAATTAATATGTTTGTATTAAATTTACATTAATATTTTTTAATATACCCCTATTCAATGTTCGTTATAATTAACATTTTTTTATGAATAAATAAAGGTATAGTAGAAAATTTTTGTGAAATTTTACTTTTTCAGTAATATTAAATACATAATACGTGTGAAAAGGAGAATGAGACAACATTTGTAGAACATGTGGATTACATCAAATTACGAATTTCAAGTATATAGAGATAAATTACAAAAATATATATATATATATATATGGAAATATGAAAATGACTTGATTAACGAAATTCATAAAGTTAATAATGATGAATAATATTTATTATAAAATATGAAAATAACTTGATTAATTTGAAAAGTAGCAGAAAGAAATAGTATTCATTGCTGGAAACTTGCGCACTTGGTGACTGTACATGTATGTATAGTATCTGTTGGGATGACAATTCAAATCCCATATCGGAAATATATCAAAGAGTTGTCTTGGATATAAGGAATTCACCTATCCCATTAGTATGGGCCCTTTTGGGAAATGCTCAACGTGAAAACCGTGCGGGCTTGGCTAAAAACAGACAATATCGTACTAATGTGGGGAAAATGTGAAGTGGGCCACGTTGATGTGTGGGACGGGACGGACGGGACGGGACGTCTCAAATGTGACCTCTCACGGTTGTCTTTGTGATTGGGTATCGTGATCCATTTCAATTTACAACTAATTTTATCCTATATCATATATGACAAATTAAACTTTGGACTCGGTAAAGTGATCTAACTTATATAAATAAATATTTCAAAACCCAACACGTACAATACTAACTTATATAAATAAATATTTCAAAACCCAACACGTACAATAGCGAACACAAATTAATATTAACTTAATTGCAGATATTAGTTCAAAAATAATTCTAGAGAAATCAAGATTGGATCCCCTGCAAAACTTCATGATGAGCGCTATTTTACAGCATGCAATGTGAGAAAAATATTTTTAGTGAATCTAAAATAGCAGATAATATTAGAGTTTTAGACACTTATGGTGTATGCTCTTTTTTAACATGATTGCACATATAATCATGAAGGAAAAAAAAGAAGTAAATCAAACTCTGCGTAGAGTATATATGCTCTTTTTAAATATGATTGCACATGTGAGGTGTAATTAAAAAAAAAATAGACGTATTGTAATTGTAAAAGTAATTAAAAGGGATACATTTTATTTGGGACAATGGTAATAACAAAATCGCCTAAATATTATGATTTCAATTGCAAATAATTTGAAATTATACATTTGTAAATCAAGGTTCACGAGTAAAATTGTCGTGGAGGGTGAAGTTTGGACCTTGGAGTTTGGACGACGTGTATTTGGTCGGCTCGATTATCTGTTCGAATCTAAATAAATTAAAAGAAGAGTTTAAGTCGTATGTAACAAAACTAAATATTTAATTCAATTTGAATATTCCATATAGTAAAAAAAAAAGTAAAGATAAAATAGGATTTGAAATAAAGAATAATTTCACAAAACGTTGAAGAAATCGACAAAATAAAATACAACGGTATCGGATTTAGATCATCCTCATGCTCTATGTAGATTTGCATGCAGCATAAAGTAAATCCATGCAAGTACAAATTGTTCATAATATTTTGTGGGATCTTCAAATTAAATCTCAACCATAAAAACACAGCAAACGTGTCATGCATTTGCATTTTTATATTATTTTCTTACTATCGATATCGTTGTTGGAGTGCGTTATCGACTGTGAGATTTCTTCAAATCCTCATAGATTATATCTAGATATATGTATGTAGATCATTGATCCATATATAGGCTATAGGCTAAGTTTTGTCATATTCTTGAATTTATGTCAATTATAAATTTAAATGATTTACATGGTTGTTGATACCGAAGGATGGATATATGTATGTCTCATGCATGCTAAAAATAATTAATTAATGTTGAAATGATTACGCAGT
The DNA here is from genome assembly GCA_026008535.1 of Perilla frutescens. NCBI lineage: Eukaryota > Viridiplantae > Streptophyta > Magnoliopsida > Lamiales > Lamiaceae > Perilla > Perilla frutescens. The sequence continues at coordinate 57,547,089 of BRKX01000003.1, forward strand.
CGTAATTAGGTAATTAATTAATAGATTAATTAAGAAAAGTACTTTACGTACATAATACAAATAAATGCAATTATATTTGTTATTATTGATTTAGAATCCTTAACAATATATATATATATATATTCATAGCACTTCTTCTCATTGACTTCCTATAATTTAAGCTATAGCTAGAATCTTGATTACTATATATTGACTATGTATCATGATAAACATAATTTAATAGGATGTTAGATCTTAGAAGTTGATCAACTCAAAACTATTAGTATAAAAAAATGAAGAGAATATCCTAGGTGAAATCCCAATAAAGATGCACCCTAGTACAAGTCAACCATTCTTGATAATTTCAAAAGTTTCCCAAATTAGATAAATCAATTACGTGTTGGATCTGCCTGCTCAGCCTGCAACAATATATGCAAAATTGACATCCACGACCTTCAGAATAAAAAAAATAAAATCCTATAAAAAATTAATTTTTAGAGACAATATTATTAGAGATATAAATATATATTTATATATCGTCACTTATAAATAAATTTAAGTAGTGACATATCATTTCTAATTACTACATGTCATTTTTACAGGAGAAGATGGACGCCCAGTCAGCAGCTCTCCAGGAGAAGATGGACGCACATGCAGCTCTCCTCCAGGCCCAGCAGGAGCAGATACGTCAGCAACAGGAGATGATTCGGCAGCAGATCGAGATGTTCAAGCAGATGAGTACGCAGTTTAGAGGCCCTCCTCCATCTTCATCATCATGACTTGTATTTGATATACTCTGTACTGATATTTTAGGAGATGTTATGTATTTTATTGGAAATTTATGTGTGTGTGTGTGTATATATTATTTTACGTGCTTATTTATGTTATTCGATAATTTACAAACAAAAATCAAATATTACAAAAAAAAAAAAAAATAACGACGGACTGATCCGTCGTTAATTTACGACAGTCAAACTTTGACTTTCTAACAACAGACCGTTTCCGTCGTTAAGTCGGACGTATGACGTCATCAACCTTAACGACGGAATATTCCGTCGGTAAGGTCGTCGTTAGCCTAAGGACGACAAAAGACTTTAACGACGGACAGGTCCGTCGGTAATATTTACCGACCGTCATCATCCGTCGTTAGCTGTGTTGTCGACAAAGGCTTTACCGACGGACATATTCCGTCGCTAGACCTATCTAACGACGAAAAAATGTGGTTTATCGACGAAAGTGTCCGTCGCTAAACATCAATTTTTTTGTAGTGTATATCGTCACTTATAAATAAACTTAAGTAGTGACATATCATTTCTAATTACTACATGTCATCTTTAATTACAATCTTGTGACTACTGACTATGACTACATTGTTGCCACTTAAAATGATTTTTAATTTATTTGGGAATGACTTTTAGGAAGGTTCTATTTGAGACGACATGATGTTGTCGCAAAAAGATTTTTAAGTATTAACAACAATGTCGTCTCAAAAATATCATTAGAGATGACATGTGGTAATTAGAAACGGCATATCATTATTTAAGTATATTATAAGTGACGATATTTGTCATCTTTATAATATTGTCTTTAATGATCATTTTATTGTATTATTATTATTATTATTATTATTATTATTATTATTATTATTAATGTATAATGGGCCTCTTCAAGTTGATATTATATTATTATGCACTTTCTCAAATCTCATTTTCTAGCTTAAGTGTCATTAGATTTTTTTTATTGATTTGATTATAAGTAGTAGTAGCTGCAGCAGCACGTTAAACCTAATTAAACTAAGCAAGACAACTTTAAACCATTGAATTTTTGTCGAAAGAAATTAAAAAAAGAGAAGTTAAGAAACAAGAGATAGACATTAATACAGAACAAATAAAAAAAAAAGTTATTTACTGTTATTGATGCAACATAATAAACGATAAGATCATTTAATATGTAGCTCTCTCTTTTTTTTTTTTTTTCTTTTTTTTTGAGCAAATGTAGCTCTCTTTTAGGAATAATTGAATTGTAAGTTTATGGTCGAGGTGAATACACGCATCTCAAGCAAAATGTACCTCAAAATTTTTGCACTACTCCTTATCTTTGCGGCAAGATTAAATAAAAGGAATAATTACTTGGAAAAAAAAAAGAGATAAAAATAAAAGGGCCAGAAAAAGAAAAAAGAAGATAATGAAAAATTGATAGGAAAGATGCTTTAATGTCATAGATATTATATGTGACTGGATTTTGACGCTTGATAATTACATTGATTTTGATGGAACAATCAAAAGATTATAATGAAAAATAAAAGAGAGAGAGAAAAGAAAGGATCAACACTTTGTTTTTTTGTGGTCCAGATGAAATTTTCTCAAAATTTAAGGATTTCATTAGCTGTCAGATTACGTTAAATTTTCTATCTCAATCTCATGTTTTATCTTTCACAGTTAATGACAAATTCGAAACATAATTGTGTTAGTGTATGTGACCCCATCCCAATATATTCTGAAACATTCTCCTTTAATATTTATTTCTATCTTATCAAATATTCGTGAAAGTACAATTTTAAGAGAGAGAGAAATTAATCTAAGCATCTTCAATCAAAACAATTTTAATTTTAACCAATGAAATGAAAAACTTAGATATATCACTTTAAATCTGTATCACTCTCTATATATATGAAGTTATCAACAACATTTTTCCAGCTGGAGTGGGATCAAAAGTTGATTATTGGATAAAGTTTTAGGAAAATAATAATAAAAAAATTATAAAGCATGAATATATGAATGTGAATATTGTGGCTGCTTCAGTGCTGTGGAATTTGACAGCTCTTGCAATTTCCACTTATATGGAGACAGTGGTCAAAGTAGATTTACAAAATAGGCCACTTTTAATAATTACAAAAATAGTAAATGAAATCATCTACTTCACTTTTTCTATTTTATTTGGTGTACCATTATTAAATTTTTTTCTTCAATTTCAATTTTAAATTTTTTTAGTTTATTTTAATTTTACAATTATTATTTAGGATTTATTCAACCTAATTAGGGTTTATAAATATTTTTTAGTATTTAATTTTTATATTTTGTCAATATAATTTATTTGATTATTTCATAATTATGATATATATATATATATATATTACATAAAATTAATTATTACCAGTAAATATTGATAAGGATTAATTATACTGTGATACTTTTTATTTTATTATAAAAATATTAAAATATTAGATCTAATAGTGAGATATAAGAATGCCATACAGAAAGTAGAACGGAGTAACTTTTTTTAAGTCTATTAAAAAATAATAATTATCATATGCTGTGACGCAAAAATACACGTATCACTAATAAAACAAATCAAATCTAATGTCTATCGTTCATCAATAAGTTTATAGATGTACGTCTTCAAATTCATTATATATAAAATATTTTCTAAGACATTATATCAACCAATCCCTATTGGTAACACCTTCCAAGTTGAGCCCGTCGCATCAAATTTTTCTAGTGTTTGCTTCATTCATTCTATAAAAATAAGATTTATCTTCTTAGCGCACATTCACTAGCGGCTGCAAGGTAACTATCGTCGTTGAAAAAAAATTAAAAGCTACAAAATTGAAAATTCATTGCTAAGCTTAAAAGTAAAATAAAAAATAACACAATTAAACCCAAATAAAGTAGATACGGTGTTTCTATTCACACCACAAATTTTATTTTGTAAACCACAATCTATTATTATTATTATACACCACACTTTTGTCAATTTTACTCTCAGTTTAATTTTTTTTTTGTTTTTATAAAAAAAGGAAAGAAGAAGAGAAATGCAGAAATTTGAGAGCAGATCTGTGCCACTGCTCCTGGCTCCACCTCCATTCGCACTCTTCTACTATTGCTTGCTATATGCAATTCCACTTCTTCTTCTATTTATGTTGATCGATCTAGAATTCCTCTTAAAAAAAAAGAAGAAGAGAAAATTAGAAAGAGAAAGAAAAAAGCATTTTCGGTTAAACTTTTGAAGATTGGATCATGGTTCAATTTTTTGTTTCTTTCAAACATGAGTACTATCTTCGAAACAATATTTTCGAATCAAACTTTGCTATGAAGAGGTCAACCTTCAAAAAAAAAAAATGTTCGAACCGAGTCCTATTCTTCAAAAATTATTTTTCTAACCCAAACCTCATTTGAAAAAAAAAAAAAATTCGATGATTTATTAATCCTTGAAGTTCAACATCTCCGCCACCTAATTGAAGCAGCTGAAATCCTATATTACATATTTGATGCTGCATTCTCTGTTGCACACTTGAATTTTTTAATTTTTTTCAATTTTTTTTCTTCAATTTCAATTTCTTATACGTTAGTTTAATTTTACACTTATTATTTAGGATTTATCCTACCCAATTATAATGCATTATAATCTTTAATTATTTTATTTTCAGTTTTTAGTTATCAATTGATTATTTGAAAAGATAAATACTTAAAAATTATATTAAACCATAATTGGATAGAATGAACCTCAAATAACAAGTGTAAAATTAAACTAAAACATAATGAATTGAAATCCAAGAAAAAAAATTAAAAAAATCAAGTGTGCAATAGAAAATGTAACACTAAATGTGCAATAAACAATTTCAAACGTGAATGAAGAGATTTGAGATAAAATCGATCAAGAAAGAAATCATTGAATCTTCAACCCGTTATGATAGAAGTAACCTCTATTAAAATCGAGAGCGCAAATTCAAGAAAGAAATCATTGAATCTTCAACCCGTTATGATAGAAGTAACCTCTATTAAAATCGAGAGCGCAAATTCAAGAAAGAAATCATTGAATCTTCAGAAGTATGGCGACAACTTTAAAGTAAAATTGATAGTGTATTTAGAAAGACCAAGTAGATATTATTAACATGTAAAAAGCCTAATGTTTTTATTAAACCATCAATTTGAATGTGAAAAAAATGGGCCATGGTCCGAAACCAAAAACAAATACATCAAAGCTCAAGACTTCAGACGCATGATTATAAGCTCAAAGAAATTGGAATTCAAGTTCACCATATTCCCATCTTTCACCATATACATGCACCATTCCACCCCTGCTCTCGATCAACGAATAAAACAAAGAAAAGAGGACGACGTCGTTTCAGAAAAAAGAACGATATAATATCCCGATTGTAGGAAATTCTGGCATGGGATGGGAGTAGTTAGTACCTGTTTCAGCATTAAGATAGTAAACGAGAAAACTCATAGACAACAGGAACCAGGTGCAGGTAACACAACCCAGGATATGGTCAAGTGCTTATCTGTTTGAAGTTCGACTCGTATTACAATATTCAAAGGCACACTGTGTTTTGACAGGATGATCAAAACATGCATCCACTTTCTTTTATGTCCTATGGTCTTAGGTGTTTTCAAGAACTTGCACCCCGGGTCCATATATTATACGACATCGGTCATTGAATGAACCAACAAGCCGAGAAACCACTTCTTTGAAGAACATATTTGCAATCTGCAAGAGAGTCGTATCATTGAAAAACAGTCAATATAGTTACTGGAAAAATTCATATAAATAAATAAACACTCATATATCGTGTAGCTGGATCTTTTTTTTTCGTTCCCTAATCCAAGCAGCAATTGAGTGAAGATGTTCTATCTAGACATTCCTATTCCATCTATTTCGTCATCCTGACTAAAGATTTAACCATACGTCCTTACAAACATCCATTTTCTTACCAAATTATTGCAATAATGAGATATAAGTTATACACTGCTAAGGTGAAAATTTCAATTTATATATACTGGGACGGAAGTAAGTTGAAATATGGAAAACAGACTTCAAATCAATGAAGAAAAACATACAACTCATATGAAACCACCATGAAAAAAGTTAACTGAAGGTCAATCTACATATAATTAAGAATATCAACAAATCCATGGCACCCTTCAAGTTTTCAAAAATGTATTTATTTCTAGATTATGGAGTAAAAACTACTAAAGAAGCTCACTTGTCGATACAATGGTGACTGAAACTTGAAGTCCACCATAAAATAGAGGCTGCAGCTTCCAGGAACAGGTCCGGGGTTAAATTCCCAGACATTAATCAGATGATCAAAGAGGGTACTTTGGGATGAAGTAGTCTGCAACAAAACAGGGATAATTCAAGTAATGCATGATAAAGAAAAAAAAAACATGGCACATAACTACTGGAAAGAAAATACTAATAGCAACCTTCAAGATTTCGCTGTTTACTTAAATAATCTCAATAGATAATACACCTTTCTAAATAAATAACTGTAAATTATGGCTCACGATATCGCTCAAGGACCAGAGTTCCTTAGGATCAGCAATAACTCTTAACTCAAGCTCCGTACTTGCGGTTTGAATGGTGTTTTTGATGAATATTCTTGAAGTTTTATATATATATATATATATATATATATAAAACTGTAAATTAAGTCTGTCTGTTACTATATGTCTATATCACTAAAAAAAGTTGGAAAATGTCGGCGCTCTCACTTGGTTGGTCTCACCCCAAAAAACTTCACTCGAGGGAAAGGGATGAAGATTTGAAAGACAAGGAACACTCATCAATCACAGAATTGAGAAAACAAGACACGAATATCATGGAAATGTAGACTACTGGGTTGAGCCATCCATACAATCTATTTCAATAAGATCATGGGTAAAAGAAGAAAAACTATAAAAAAATAGTTGGAAGGCTGTTGTGAGGTTTCCCTCACATTCATTAAACCTTTAAACAGATATTAGAGGTCGGGATCCCACCATTAAACATTTATTGTATGGAACCATCAACAATAAGATTTGCTATTTTTTTAAGTATCATATATGAAAGAAAGCAGGTTCAGTTCATCACTTTTAGGTCGCTTGCTATATGTTAAAGGAGAAATATGAAATACCAACTGCAATTTCAAGCAATCACTAGATGCATGCTGCCACATACCTTTAAGTGATGATTATTCCATTTCCTATTCTGACTTGTAAAACGGGGGAAAATATATAATACAGCCAACAAAATTCATATTTGGTCCTCTAAAAATTTTCTACTTAATTTCAGCCTTATCCATCATAGTATTTAAACTAACCACAATATCTATATAATCAATGAATATGTAATCTGTAAACAGCCACAACCCAGTGTAACTATCCTAAACCCAACACAAAATTAACATTTCAGTCCATAAAACCTTTCTGGAGAAGCCATGTCCTGATTTAAGGACATAATAAAGTGATACACGCCTACACTGAGACCCATAACAAAATCAGTGACCGTACTTTTTGGAGGAATAATAGTAATTGTGAAACCTATACTACATCAAACAAGTAAGGCATGGAAACTAAAATATGAATAGATGAAGATCTTTACCTTAATGGATTTTGGTTTGGTAAGCTCCACATGAGACATATAACTTTCAACCAGAAATTTAAAGCCAATTTCTAACTCCGCATCAAACGTTCCATCAGGATTTTGGTGAACTATCTGTGAGCGTTGACACCAAGGAAGAAAATCTTCATACATGTCAACGGCAGCAACCACATTGAACAATTGTTCAGGTGAATATCTAACATTTAAAAGATAAATCAGCACAGTCCACATATATTAAATGAATCAAGAGGCCACATTAATTTCACCAAATAAATCACACTGACTGATCATTATCTGTAGTTAGATACACAAGTAGGTCACTAAACAATATGGTTCTTCAGACATAATTCCCCAGCACAAATAGGTATGAGTAAATGCTTTCATATTAGAATAATAAAAAAAGTCGACTTTTTCACTATACATATAGCCATTTTCTCATCCTAATGGATACCAATTGCCAATTCGAATCATAAAATTTCATAATCCATCCCAAATTTCAAACTTCAAAGTCTACATAATTTCCACGCATTGCCACCAAAAGCACGGAATTCTTCAAACATGATTTCCACAAAGAATCAAAATTAGATTTCAGAAAAAAAAAAAACAAGAAAAAAGAAGCAAGATTAATGAAATATTACCCCAAAACACGTCTTTCTTCGTGCACTTTCGATAGCATATTACCCTCTTCGCCATCACCGCATCCCAAAAACCCTCTCTTTTGGAGAACAATATGCGATGAATTTCGACAATCCAGGAAATTGCAATTTCCGTAACGCCCGACTTCCACTGAAGGAAATGCATTATTCCTGGCGATACTACTCGAACGCCGAATCTGATTAGAACTGATAAAATCTCTCGCGCGCTGCCGCAATGGATTCCGGTGGGCGACCAAACGCGCCAGCGCCCTCGCTGCAGGATTGAATGTAGGCATTTGAAGAAAAATGGTCAGAATTTCCCCGTTATGCGATTGGAAACCTAACGAATTCGCCTGACGGAATTTTGAGATACGATTCTATTGAGAATTTGAGGGGGAAATCAGGGCGATTGGGACGATTATAATTGAGTTTGTGGAAAGTCTGGGCAACTATTTTTCTACGATCTCTGCTTCGTTTTTAATAAGATTTTTATCTTCCCATTTCCACAAAAAATGTAGAATTCTTTTTTTCGATTTGTAACCTAATGCGGTGGCATGCGATCTTGTGAATGCAACTTCATTTCAACAAGAAAGATAAATAATAATTTTTAAAACAAGGTTTCAATTTCTATGCCAAATTCTTGGTTTGTAACAATACAAAATGAAAGGACAAAGGAGTTCTTTCTCTCAGAAAAAAAATAAAAATAAAACTTTTTCAGAATGGTGATTTTTTTTTCCTCCAAAAAAATAAAAAATGGTGAAATTTGCAAATCTAATATCCATTATTTATTTACTCGTATATTCATGACCCATATATGTCCATCAATAATATGTTTCACGTTTAACAAACAAATATTGCACAACAAGTAAAATTTAAAATTGGGATAAGGTTCAATTTCACCCCTAAATTATTTTCCGATAAGTATTATAATTCTTAAATTAAATTTGGTTTCGGTTAGTCCTTGAATTTTTAAACTCAGTTCAATTAGCCCCTTGAACTTTTGAACTTTTTTTTTTAGTCACACACCCGACCTGTGGTATTGAGGAGATTCGAACCTGTGACCTTTGGTCACCAAACAACCTCACTCCACCACTAGGCCATCCCCACCTGGACAAAATAAACCCTTGAACTTTTGAACTTAATCACTGAAGAAGTTATAAGGTAAAAATTTTTTTGCTTGGAGACCAAAGGTCACGAGTTCGAATCTCTTCAATACCACAGGTCGGTGTGTGAGTAAAAAAATAAAAAAAATAAAAAAATTATTTTGCTTATTTCTAAATCAAATAAAAAAAAGGAAAAGAAAATTCCATAAGTATCACCCCCAAATATATCACGCTAGTAAAATTTGAAGAAAATTATAAATTATTGAATTAATTGAAATCTCATTATCATCAAATTAATTCACTATAAATATAATACCGAAAATACTCTATTTCTTTTACACACACGCATATGTATTTATATATTCTATAGAATTATATTATATGGATTCGGGGAATGGAAATCTATATATTCTATTAAATATATTATATTAAATAAATTATATATAATATATGTACAACGTTGATTATTTTATAGTATACTATCGACGTCTATAATTGATCAGTTTAATATAGACCGTAATTATATATATAAAAATCATAATTAAGGTCAATTTTATATTGTTATTTCCAATTGTAGTGGTTTGATGTTTTAATGTGTGATAACACTAAAATTATTTATAAGAATGTTTCATTTTTTTATTATTGTAGTATATATTTATTTTTTAAGTTTTTAATATTTAGAAACAATCAAAACAAAATTATTTACCTTCGAGTGGATACCTGGGTAAAATTCAAAAGTTCAAGAAACTAACCGAGCTAAGTTGAATAGTTTAGAGGTTAATCAAGATCAAATTTAATTTAAGAATCATGATACTCTTGGGGAAATAATTTAGGAGTAAATTGAATCTTTAACCCTTTAAAATATTGGTAATTCTAAACGGCCATAATGTGGCCTGGCCACATGAGGGTAAATTAATAATATAAGTACCAACTATATTGCTTTATTAAATAATAATAGTAATTAGTGCTATATTGTATTTTACCCTATTACCCATTTCCTCTTAATCTAGTGAGAGAATGAAAATAACAGATTCAAAATTCAAAATTCGAATCTCTCTCTCTCTCTCAACATTAATAATTGTTTTGTTATTTCCAATAAATATAGAGTTAAGTATTCTATATTCCCATTCATCTTCAATCTTCACTATTTTCATTTTGTTAACATATACCTTCATTACCGATCTTCAAATAGCAAAATATATCTTCATTTCCGATCTTCAAATAGTTCTTGGTAGAACCTCTTCACCGCAATAATATGGAAATCAAACGTAGCGAAATTAGAAATTTTTTATTGTCTTCGAAGGTATACGAACCGGAATATATTCAAACTAGCTAGATTGTGCTCCATTTGTACTCGGTGTTAGGGGAAGCTTGTACAAGTCTTTTCCAACTGAAGATAAAGTGGTTGAGGCCTATGAAAAAAATATGAGTACGAAATGCCAAGAATATGATAGTCGATGGAGCGGTGGTGTCGATTTATATTCTGAATCGAGCAATAGTGAAATTAGTTCAACAAATCCAAAAATAAAAAATTGCAGAAGCATTAAAGAGAAGAAGATAAGATTGACGAGAGTAAAATTCTTTATTTTTAGATTCGTAGTTGGAATTTTTAATTCGATTTGTATTGCTAAATTAACTTGAATCAGTTTGAATTTCAGCAAAATAATTTATGAATGAATTTTTATTTTATTTATTTTATCAATGCTCGATTTCAATATATGTTAATTTAGGTAAGATATATCATATAAGTATATAACATTATTCATCAAGGTATTTATCAACAATTATGTCCTACCAATCTATTCATACATAATTTATCTCTTCATTAATAATCGTGGCTACTCGAATATATTTTAATGTGAAATTATAACATATATTAATCATCTTTAACTTATTTTAGGATGAGATTTTTGATAAGCACAAATATTGTTAGTTTTGATATTCACCTTCTGTTGTAATTTCCTTAGTTAAATTATCCTATTATATCTAGGTTTTACCTTATTTGATTTATCTATATTAAATATGTGATTATGTCTCTATAAAATAGCTCTACGTCTGTGTTGTTATTCAAAGTTAATAATTAATCAAAGAAGCTTTCTTCTCTATAATATATGAAATTATAAACTATGTATTAAATTTAAAAATAAAAAATATCACTTAAAATAGCTTAGTATTCTATTAGATTATAGTGCATGATGTATCATTTAAGTTATTTTAGGATGAGATATGGAATTATGAACTATTAAATTAAAAAAAAAATACATCACTTTAATATAGTATTCTATTCGAATACTCAAATTCATGATATATTATTACTCGAAAATTATAAAGCATTTATGGTTTAATGTGTAGTTCAAAACTGTGTAAAATAATACGGTTTATTTTTACAATATTAGCCGCCTCATTACTTGAAAAGTATATAACATGATATTTGCGTAAATTAAAATATAAGAGACCAAAATAATAGGAAACCAAATTAATAGATAGATAGTTCTTCAAAACAAAAAAAAATTACATCAAGAGAAAATTAAAACGATAGTTCGATGGATGGTTAGGTCATAGAAAACCAACAAAAAAGCAAGAAAGCAACATTAAATGTTGTTGGTGCTGGAATCGGGAATGACAATGAGAGAACTCGGTTTGAAGTGCCCTCTCATTCTCCATACTTCTCCATCATCAGAAAGCTATCGTATAGCTTGGTGAGGGGGTAGTTCTCAAGAAGTAACTCCCTCATAATCTCATCATCGAAATGACACCATACGAGAAAAGAGCTCGTTAATCTCCACATTCAAGTTATCGTGTTCATCTCTTAGAGTTTTATACAACAAATCAAGACTCTGGGAGAAAGAGGCACAATCCATTCCGACGCATGAATGCGCTTTAGAGATGTGTTCGGTATTTTATTTCACTAAAAATACTATTCGCAAGTGCACGAGGTAAATGTAGCAAATTATGGTGAGCAAGGTCATATCCACAGAGACTGGCTATGTAATGCAGCTAAGTACCCAATTCTATTGTCCTACTTTATCTAGAGAACCGTTTTGAAAACTAATTTTAATTAACTAAATACTGCAAGAAAAACAAATAGATTAAATACGAGAAAACTGGATTAACAGATAAAAGACGGATCCTAGGGTGTTTCTGTTAAATGAATTTCCCAATTCTCAGATAATTTATTAAACCAATTTAATTCTAAATCTTGTAGGAGAATCACAAATGTAATTACAACCTCCCTCCCGAGTAAGCTATAACAGTAGATTAGACTCTAATTCTTATCTCTCGATCTCGAATTATTATCTAACTCCAAATGAAACCTCAGATTTATTCTCCTCACGACACCTACCAATCTCTCGATCTAGCATACTCGTGTTATGTAATCCTAATCCGTTAATCTATTAACCTCTCTCGAGTGAACAACAAATTAACTACACAAGTGTAAATGCTAATCAATTCATTCACACCAGACAACAATAAACAAGGATGTATAAACAAGAAATAAAAAAGGAACAATATATTACTGCAAATCAAAAATCCATAAACATCAACAACCTTAGGATCTCAAGTAATTTAGCCACTTATGATGTATTCAAAATCCACATAAATTAAATACGCAAAAGTAGTAAACATGATAGTTCTAATTGAAATAAGCATAAAATAAACTTAGTCTATGATGTGCTTCTTCAATCTCTCTGTAGTTGCTGCTCTGTCGTCTCCACGATGTATCTGTTCTCTTTATAGGGCAAAAGTTGCTGAATTTTCAAGCAAGAGGAACCCTTAAATAGTCAGGGGATGGTCTAAGTCCGGGATGGAAATGAACCGGGCCCAAAAAGGAAGTCCGCGGAAAAGGCCGTAAAATATCATGGATCGTGCAAGGCTAGCACGGTCCATGCAGTCTGTCTGTAACAATCTACTTCGATTTTCAAGGTTAGCACGGGCCGTGCAATGACTGGCACGGTCCGTGCTAACTCACTGCACTCCCGATGTGCGTGTTTCCGACACTTTCTCATCCTGATTGAGCCCCAACTCGAACCATCAAGGCAAGGAGCTGGATTTCATCAACTCTGATAGTTTTTTATCCAAATTCCTGTAAAATCACACCAAAAACCAATCTCTTCCAAATAAATAAAATCCGACAAAATATGGGTTAAAGGACATAGTATAAACTCAAAATCATTCCAAAATCAACTCTAGATAGGTGCAAAAATCCAGTTTATCAACTCTCCCAAACTTTGAGACATGTTCGTTCTCGAATATCTAAGAAACATGAAAGAACCGAAGTGTGGATCGTCAAACGTGCAATGCTTCAGAGAATAAATTGAATTCTTGCCCAATCAAGTATATAAATCAAAACCACAATGCACAACGATAAACTCAAATAAATCATGCCTTTAAAATAGTAAACCTCTCAGGGTGTATATTTTCTCTCATCACACAAGTGTTTAAAAAGGACGTGTTTACACTCAAAAATCAATTCAATGCATATAATCCACCATAGGCTTGCAATCGATCTCATCTCTCCACTACAAAAAATGTCTGCTTCAAAGTAAGAATAAAAAAGGACTTTTTCATTGGTTGTAATGTAAGCTTCGGCTAAGGTGGGAAAATTTTGGCTAAGTGACTAAGTTAAATGAACTCTGACACCCTCCAAATAGATACAACTCCTCAGTAGGATCCTTTTGAATCCTCTTCCAACCTTTTCACTCAATTTCTAGTCCCATTAGACTCTTCGAGTCTTATTCAATTCCATTGGTATAATTTTTCAATTTCTATGCTCACTCAATCCTTTTTTTTCCTTCACATATTTGAAGTGATCAATGTGAGCATCTAAATTAGGATCAATTTTTCGGGCAATAAAACCTCAACAACGCCCCAACTATCCATCACTCCACAATTTTTCTCAACTATCATTTCTCCACATATTTTCAATGAAAAGGTGCTTCAAAGAAATAGGCTTTAAGGCTCAACGTGGCTAACTAGGGATAATCAATTTATCAGGACCAGTGTATGGATAAATTTGGCTAACAAAAATGGCCTTAAATCATTTTCAAACTATCAACACACAACATGTAGTCTCGAGAGAAATATGAAGGCAAGTTCTAGAGATCACCCACAAGATTGATAATCACACTAGAAACAAACAACACTACAAGTCTTAGGTTCAAAATCTCTCGTGCTCAATCACATTCCAAAGGTATAAATTTCTAAAAATCTATCAAAGCACAAAGTAATTCATCTACACATACTCAATTAGGAACTTTTCAAATAAAACTATCAAAGCACAAAGTAATTCATCAACACATACTCAATTAGCAACTTTTCAAATAAACACAATCTCATTATAATCTAGTTAAGTTCCACGTCTTCATACTTTCACATTACACAACTATTCTTCAATATCTTAATACAGACCATTTTGAAATAGATGGAGAAATCCAGAAATACATTACAAAGCAATATCAACTACTAAAACAAAAACAACAAAACAAAAGAAAACAAATCTAAACAACATAAATAAAATAGATAGACCCAGGATAACACCACACCAACCCCCTTTCCCAAACTTATTCACATGCCAGGATAATAAGTTTGGAGGGAAAATAAGTGGAGTATCTTGAAAGAAACAAACTCACTGAGGCGGAGGCTGAGGAAACTGGAGGCCCCACTGCTGCATCATTTGCATCATAGCAGCCACATTTTTGTTGATAGAATTCACATTGTCTCTCATCTCATACACATCAGTCTCAATGAAAGCTACTTGACCGTCCAAAGCCTTCATCCTATCCTCAGGACTTAAATAGCGTCGTCTGCGTCTCCCAGACTGTGAACTGCTGGGCTGAGTCTCAATCGTGGGAACACTAGAGCTGGCTCCAGCTATGCTACCACCTTCATCCTGCTGCTGCTCATCCATTTCCTCCTCTTCAAGTAGCTGCCCTATGCGTGTTTGGAAAGGTCGGACAGACGGGTAGTCATCAATGACCTGCAGATAGGCTGGAGTGATCATCTACCAGTTCTGGTGGTCGTGCCAGCCGAACACGTGGGTGAGGGCACGGTTCGGCAGTGGAAAGTGCCCTCGCAGCTTCTGGGTAAAAAAAACCTCTAGGCTCGATCCACCTTGAGAAAGTCCATGTTCATTAGGACTTCGGAGTTCAGCATAGAGTTGCCCTGCAACTCATCCTAGCCAGAGTAATCAACTCTGCAGTAGTCAGCCAGTGGAGTAATCATGCCTCTACACATCAAGATGCCTCCACGCTTCGTGGAGGTTCAGTGCAGATGCTCAGCAATGTGAGCCCTTAAATCAAAAGGCTCTCTTCTTAACATGCACCATAGGAAATACAACTCACGAGCCTGAATGCTCCCTCCATCATAATGAGTGAAGACGGCATTAGCAAATGCCCTCTGTATAAATCGGAAGACAGTGTTCCGTAGTGATGAACCCTTATCGACTCTTGGATCAAAGTCTCGGGGTGACTCCTCATCATGGGCCTAAGTTAACTGTCGCCAGAATGAAATATAGTCATAGTCCTCATGCTCCTCATACTCTCCTCCGGGGTTGCCATAGATGGTGTTCAACTTCTCATCTGAAAGAGAAAACTGGAGGTTATCCAGCTGAAATGTGATCCGAACTACTGAAGCGGGATTTTGGTTCTTCTTAATCTTCATGGAGCTCAGAAACTCCAGCATCATTCGCCTGTATGATGGCCACCTCTCAGAGAGAACACGGGTCAGGCCCCCGCGCTCACACAATGCCCAAAAATTATCATGCAATCCCAGAGCGCGTAGACAGTCACTGTTTGGATATCGAGAAGAGATACAATCGAGCTGGACAAGGACGTCCCATTTTTCTTGGAAGACGGGGTCAGTGAAGACTACCCCGAAATTCTATGGGTCATTGGGGTCATGGCCCTGACGACCCCCTCTTCTTCTAGTGGCCATAGGTACCTACATACTTAGCATGTGAGTATGAGAATTAAATAAAGGGACACAACAAGCAAACAAGTCTCTACCTCACAAGCAAGTTAAGACCAAATGCACGCACTATGCTTGCTCTATACACCCCACGCACGACCACAAAGCGCAAGTAGCATACCAACAAAACTATACCAACCAACTAACAATTGAAACCTAGTAAGCCCCTTTAAATTGTGGTTAACATCCATAAATGTTGATATGTCTTGAATCTACCGCTTGCCTGGGGTCTGGGGGAGGGAGGAACAGAGACGCCCCTGGCCCGACGGTATGCAGTTTTGGGCTTTAAGCCCAATTTTGGTGTTTTATCTCAGTGCTATATATATGGTCTTTGAGATCTGTAATCTGTAACCACTACTCATCTTAAGAAATTTAATTGAGAAAATTTGACTAGTTTACTATATTTTAATTTGAGAATATACACAACACTTAAACATATCTTTCATTTATTACTAATCGGCTCTCTACATATTCATATCCATCCATATCCTTTTATTTTTCTTCACTTTTTGCTTTCATTTCTCTCTCCATCCATATCCTTTTATTCTTCTTCACTTTCTTTCTTTCGTTTCTCTTTTCTTTCTCCATGGCCAAAGAAACTAGACCTTCGGCTACGAAGGCAAATTTCTCACATGGAAACCTTTTGCCGAAAGAACATCAGCATGTCACCAGAATCTCGCATATGATTAACTTCAAAGCAATGTGCAAGACGTGGGAATTCAAGCATTAAATGGTAATCTATTTAGGATTTCCAAACAACAATTTTTGTGGTTTCAAACATTGTGATGATAATTTTGTTATTTTATTCTCAAGAATCTGCTGAAGGAAGTCATCAAGATTTTTGGTAAGGAAACGCGTTTTATTGCGGTTGAAATAGGCTACGCCAGTATTTTAACTGATGTGATATATCAATACTATGAAATCACCCCCAACAAGCCTAACTGTCGACTGATTCGAAGGTTGGAAGCACGTGGTGGAGTTCTTGCAGATCCATTAGGGAGGCGAACTCTATTTTGAAGGGAGGTCAGACGAGCCGTCGTTGCTTCGTATTTCGATGGATAAGCATGGTGATGCAGTTAAGGTTGAGGAAGAATATTGGGCTTGAAATTTATTTTCTTCTGCTATGTTAAGACATATAATTATCTATTTTTTTGTTAATGTTAAGTATTAAAAAATGCACTATATTGAATTTTTTTTATATGTAAATATTTTAAAAAAATTGCACTTGTTGCATATTTTTTTGTTGATCATGTAATGGCATCTATTATCTAATCCATCCGCCATTCTAAATTTTTTGGTATCTTAATAATTACATCCATTTCTGTTGTTGTTACTGGTTAAAAGATTTAAACCCGTTTCTGAGAAATAAATTTATATAAAAAAAAGATTATGATTATAAATTTTAAAGATTCTGAAAATAAATTAAAAGATTTTGGTGAATATTTAGTCAAATTAAATCATGATGAATATTCAGTCAAATTATTATTATTATTATTATTATTATTATTATTATTATTATTATTTTCTTCATAAAGTGTCTCTGGTTTGCCCACGACTTAAAATAAATTATTTGATATTACAAATATTTGGACTCATAAAATTAGCCAAATATTTTCTAATTTTTAAAAAAATAAAATTACTGAAATATTTTTTAAAAATTATATTTTAAAGATTTGGAATCATCCAAATCTTTATTTTTAGAATCGAGGAAGTAGTGTGAATTATATTTACTTAACTTTGAATTTTTATCCATTTTTTGAAGTAAAATACAACCATCATTCACTTGTCAGTTGTCACAGGTCATAAGTGATTCACATCCGTGAAAAATATTATGTTTTTTAAAAAGAAAATTAAAAAATATCCATTTTGGTATTAGCTTTTAATATCATTTGTTCTAAATGAAAAAAATGGAAAAGACGCATTTAAGCAATGCGAATTTTGACAATGATTTTTGAGGGTGCTATTAATTAATTTTTTCGTATAAAGTAAATTTTTTCAAATTTTTGAGGGAGGAATTAGTTCATATTTTCGAATGGAGTTCAAATTTTCATAAGTAATTTATTTTTAAAAAATTAATGGAGGAAGTTGGGAAAACCATATAAGCATCCTAAATGAAATAGATTTTGAAAATAAAAAAGATTTGGATGCATCCAAATTAGTGAAATAAAAGCACTTCAACCACTCCATCTTTCACATCACATAGGTTTTGAATATTTTCCATTACATTATTTATTTTATTTTTATTATTATTGAATTTAGAAAAAAAAAGATTTCGGTTATAAATCCTAAAGATTCTGAGAATAAATTAAAAGATTTGGATGAATATTTAGTGTTAGGAAAAACTATCAAGAGTTTTCCTGACTGGGGTTTTAATGAGATGTCAAAATATGTCAAAATGTACAAAGAACCTTGAAATACTGAAAAGAAATCAAGCAGAAAACTAAGGATGATCATATAAAAAAAATTGAGCTATCAAAGACTGAAAATGATCAATCCAAGTGAGGAAAGAAAAAGAAAAGAGAGAAAAGAAAAGAGAAAAGAAAAAGAAATCAGCCAAGAGCTGAGAAAAGAAAAGAGAGAGAAAAGAACAGAGAGAAAAGAAAAGAAAAATCCAGCCACAAGAGCTGTTTGAAAAACTATAGCTTGCTAGATCAGTTAGCAAGATAAACTGAAAGATGCAGAACCCAAAAATTGAAGTACTTACTGCCATCAGTCTATAGTTACGAACTGAAGAAAAATACCAGTTCAAGGCACCAGTTTAGAAGTGCCCAATTCCAGCTGAAGAAAAAGTTCCAGCTGAAGACAGTTCCCAGCTGAAGAAAAGTTCCAGCTTAAGGCAATTCCCAGCGGAAGGAGAATACCAGCTGAAGAGAAGAACAATTCCAACTGAAGAAGTTTACCAGCTGAAGAAGAGAGGACCTGTACCAGCTGAAGGAGAATGCCAGCTGAAGAAAACACCAGTCCGAGCTGAAGGATATACCAGCTCAAGAAAGTCCCAGCTGAAGAAGAATGCCAGCTGAAGAGTGTACCAGTCCAAGGTACGAGCTGAAGGATATACCAGCTCAAGAAAGTTTCAGCTGAAGAATGAAGTTCCAGCTGAAGATGTACCAGTTTGAAGGATACCAGCTAAAGACGCATCAGTTCAGAAGTCCAACTGAAAAAGCGCCAGCACCCGAACTGAAGACCAAAAGTTCCAGTTGAAGGGACACCCATCCAAAATAACAGCTGAATAACACTGGTTCAAAATTGCCAGCTGAAGCGAATCAAACTGGAGCTCTGAAAGCATCAAGCCAGAGTCCAGAACCGCCTACTGAAGACGATCTAAACTGGAGCTTACAAAACTGCCAAAGACGTGCAGAACTGACAGTTGAAGAACTGAAGATTCTAACTGACAGCAGAAGCCCAGAACTTAAGATCAAGACAGAAGCCGCAACTGAAATTCAAATTTCAGAATAGCCAACAAGAAGATCTTGAAGTTAATGCAACCGAGATCTTGGAACAAATGCATGTTAGAAGAACAAAGGCTACTCAACAGCTCTTTAAATGAAAAGCCCTCAACGGCTTTATCATTTATGATCATAACAGTGATCATCAACGGTCACCAGCCACTCATCTATAAAAGATGAGCAACCCAGAAGATGGCTATGACTTTGGACTCTTAAAGAGAACTTTTGCTCAGACTTTCTGCATAGACTTTCAGCGAAGATGTTCGCCAAAGCTCTAAAGCCTCACGCTCAAACTTAGCAAAAGCAAAAGTCCAACTAAAGAGAAGGAGCAAACTGCTTATCAAGCTAGCTATTGAAGAAATCCAGCCAGAGCCATTCTCTCAATTTCATTCTACAACGATCGACTACCTAGCTCAAGTTGAAGATGCGCAAAGGAGTATACTAGTTGATACCAGTTTCAAGACTGCCTTTTTGAAGATCGAAAGAGATCTAAAACCTTGTAAAGACAAGCAATAACAACTAAAGTATCAGCGAGCAATTGGGACTGGTAAGTGTGAGCTGTCGACTAGAAACCGACTGAGGAGACTGCTATCGTTGGATTGTCACTTCCGGGACAACAATAGTTGGAAAGGAA
Organism: Perilla frutescens; assembly: GCA_026008535.1. NCBI lineage: Eukaryota > Viridiplantae > Streptophyta > Magnoliopsida > Lamiales > Lamiaceae > Perilla > Perilla frutescens. Next base: position 57,567,217 of record BRKX01000003.1, read on the forward strand.
TCCGTGACTCGTAAAGTCACCATCAACTCGGTCCAACACCTGTCTTCACCGTGTAACTGTAATAAAGAAACTTTACACTTGCATAGTGAATTGCCTTTCTGCGGAAGGAAGAGAGGACGTAGAAGTTGATCTTCGAACCTCTATAAAACTATCTGTGTGCTCTGCTCTGTTTTTAGTTTTTAGTTGCATATCTAAACTGCACACCTTAAGCACACACACAACACTCCAAGCTAGCTGATCACTTCAACTGATCACCTAAAAGCACGAATAACTCTGCGAGTCAAGGGCCCAGTCTATTCCGAAAATATTGTTAAGATTTGGATCAGCTTATTCACCCCCCCTAAACTGATTTTGACTCATCCCTGGACCAATAAGTGGTATCAGAGTGGTTGATTCTAAGGATCAACCATTTCTGCAGATCAATTGAATCAGATCTTGTTATCTGTGCTAATCTGTCAGCTATGAGAAACCATAAGCTACTTATTTTTTTAGTTGAGAACTACGATAACTGGAGCAGGAGAATGAAGAAGCATCTCTGCTCAATCCACGAGAACATGTGGAAAGTTATCGAAGAAGGTCCAATCATAATCATGATGAACAATGAAGCCCACGTTGCTGATGTTAATCAACCAGCAAAGATCCCGAATCCAACTCATCTTCTCATGAGTGAAGAGAAGAAGTTGAAGAACCTAGAGTTTGTGGCCCAAGCCGTGTTGTTCCAAACTCTAGATAAAGATCTCATGAAGGACATGAAGAATTGCGGCACTGCCAAGGAGATATAGGACTTACTTGCAGATCTATGTAAAGAGTCCGAGACCATTAAAGGAAACAAGCTCCAACTGGCAGTTGATAGATATGAGTCCTTCAAAATGCACTCAAATGAAACCATCTCAAGCCTTGAAATAAGATTTCTCGGCATCATCAGCAAGATCAACAATCTGGGTAGGACATATCCCAATAGTGAGATGAACTCCAAAATCCTGGACAATCTCACAGAGGAATGTGATGTGAAGGTGATTGCTACAAAGAAGTCAAGAAACTTGAACAACATCACCCCAAGAGAACTTTTCAGTTCTCTTGAGGCCCACGAGTATAGTCTAAACTGAAAAAGAGAGGCATCCACGTCATCAGCCCAGGATGTAACTTTTTATGGAGAGCAAAAACGGTTTAGAGAAACTCAAGGAAGGAATACCTTCCAGCCAAGAAGTTCTCCAGTCAGAGAACAACCAAGAGGCTCAGTTGATCAAATGAGAGAAGCAGCAGAGAAGAAGGAGAGCCTGACTGAAGACATTAATGACCAGATCCAGTCAGTTGCCAAGCTGCTCGAGAAGCTCAAAAGGATCAGAGATCAACCATCAGTTATGCTTCAAACTGATGAGGAGCCCAGAGACAAGAGAAACCAACCGCCTGCTGAACAACCCAGGGTAGCCAACAGAAGCATAGGAGAATGCTTCTATTGCCATAAGCAAATGCACTACTGATATGAGTGTCCAGAGCTCCCTAAAGATAAGAAGGCCAAAGTGAAGAAAAGCTTTTTCAAGAGAAAATCTATGATGGCCAACACAGAGAAAGCCGTGCTGGATGACTCAGATTATCCATCAGGAATTGATTCTGATGGCTACAACTCTAAAGATGAGGCACTATTCTGCCTCATGGCTAACATTGAAGAAGAGGTTAGCACAAGTGACTCTTTAACCTCTTTTTATCACATTCATGAAACTTCCATTTCTAGCAATGAATTAAACAAACAATTAAGAATGCTAGAAGATCAGTTGTTTGCAATATCATGTATGCATCTGCAACTGAAGGAAGAAAATGATGACCTAAGAGATCAGGTCAAAAGACTGAGAAGTGATCATGATAGAACTGAATCACTTGGAACTCAGTCAGCTGAATGTGAGAAGTTGAAACTGAAAGTTGATAAGCTAGAAGCTGAGAATGAGAGGCTCAGGCAGGAGATCCATGAGAGAGAGAGGAGATATCTCTTAAATTCAAAAAGGGATCTCAAACTCTTGATGAGATTCTAAGCCATTAAAGAGTTGAAACTGGTAGTCTTGGGTTAGGATATAACAGGTATACTACAGCAGAAAAATAGAAGACAGTTGCACAAACTAGTCAAGAATGAGCTCTACCTGGTTTTGTCAGACTTGCACCAACCCAACCAGTTGAAGAGACCAAAGGCAAGAGAACTATGAACATCCCTTCAATTCAGCCGAAATGGTCCAATCAATCCTCCCAACTGAAAGGCTCAGTTCAGTTTAAGCTATCAGTTCAGCAGAGAAAGCCATCTCATCAAAGGCCACCAGCGCAAAATAAGCAGTTTGCCTAAAAGCAAAGGCCTCCAGCTCGACAAAGGCAACCAACCTACCAACTGAGGTCATCAGTTCAGCTAAGACCTCCAGCTTATCAGAGACAGTCAGTTCGATATAAATCACTAATCTATTTAAGGCCCAAAGCTCAGAACCGACCTATAATGAACATAACTGACCAACCAACTGAAGTAAGGAGAAATACTCAGTTTGGACTGCAGTCTCATCAAGATAGGGAATTAGTTCAGGAGAGAACTGTACCACCAGCCTATCTTTACAGACATCCAGCAAGTCAACCGAGAAGAGATGGTGACTTAAGAAGGAACGTGCATACAAAGCTGTATCGAGCATGTCAACACGTTCTGATTCTCCTGGAGAAGTTCTTCCCATCTGACTTCACAACTCAGTATAGTGAGTACTTGGATTCAAGGAATGAACCAAGGACAAACTCCAACTATGACTGGTTTGCAAACTGGCCATACCACAAGAGCGACAAAGCTCATGAAGTTAAAGGAAAATGGCCACAGTGAAGAGCTAGACAAGCTCAAGATCAGAGAGTTATGATCGAAGTTTTCTATCCTACTAACTCTCGTCGCAGGTACAAGTCAAATGACTCAGCTTAGAGGAAGAGAGCTGAAAAGAGAGTAAAATTGATCAGACAATCAATGTTTGAAAACTCTCTACCTGCCGTTAAGCCAAAAGTTTGGCAAATCTGGATCCCCAAACACTTAATTAGCAAAGAAGGACCCGATATCATGCGGGTTTCTAAAAACTAATCATCTCTCTTGCAGGAAAAGGGCATCCTTTCGAAGAAAAGGACCAAGGAGGTTTGATACCTAGATAGCGGGTGCTCAAAACACATGATGGGAGACTGAGAGGATCTAGAAGATTACAAGGAGGTGAAATGACTATTAGTCACATTCGGAGACAACTCCAGAAGCCGAACCATTAGAGAAGGGTTCATGATCAAAGGAAAGGTGGTAGTCAATAGAGTCTCCCACTTAGAAGGACTGAAGCACAAACTGCTCAGCATCAGTCAATTATGTGATAATGGTTACACAGTTGATTTCAGTCGAAGCTCATGCGACATCAAAGATAAGTCAACTGGAGCAATTCTCCTAACTGGCGTAAGGAAATGCAACATATATGTTGTTGACTGGTCAACCGGCTATGGAGAAGCTTGCTTTCTTTCCAGGTTCAATTGAAGTAAGCTGGCTATGGCATCGATGACTCAATCATCTCAACTTCAAAACCATCAACCATGTGGCCAAGAAAGAGCTAGTTGATGGACTTTCTAAGGATATTTTCAAGAAAACTGGCGTCTGCGGACTATCCCAGAAAGGGAAGCAAGGGAAGTCGTCATTCAAAAACAGAAGTCATCCTCCAAGGACAACTGCTCCCCTTCAACTGCTACACATGGATCTATTTGGGCCAATCAGACCACCAACTCCTAAAGGAAAAAGATTCACTCTTATAGTAGTTGACGACTTCTCAAGATACATATGGGTAGATTTTCCCAGAAGCAATGATGAAACCTACTCCAAGCTATCAACGATGATCAGAAGGCTGCAAACTGAAAGAGAAAGATCAGTTCAGCGAATTCATTTAGACAATGGAACTGAATTTGTCAACCAGCAGATCAGCAATTTTCTCAGTGAACTGGGAATAACTCATGAGCACTCAACTGCTAGAACTCCACAGCAAAATGGTGTAGCTGAAAGTAGAAATCGCACACTCAATGAGGCAGCTCAAGCAATGATAGTTGATGCCAACATAGCAGAAGGATACTGGGCCGAGACAGTCAATATGGCTTTGCCACACTCAAAACAGAAGCACCATTATCAGTGCACATGACAAGACACCTTATGAGCTATACAAGGGTCGTAAGCCATCTATCTCATACTTCAAAGTATTTTGCTGCAAATGTTATATTCATAACAATGGCAAAAGTCAACTGAAGACTTTCAGTGCCAAAGCTGATGAGGGAATATTTCTTGGTTATAATTTCCCACATGCTCAAGCTTACAGAGTGTTCAACAAATGAACACTAGTTATGGAAATAACTTGGCATGTTATTTTTGATGAGTTTGCCAATGAGTACAAGAGTAAAGAAGTACTCAATACATCAGTTCAACTGCTACCTAGCAAAACTGATAACTCTCAGGACTATGTGGACCACACAGTTCCAAAGGAGTTTGAAGTTGGACTAGAAGATGAAGAAAATGTATCTATCACCAGACCAGTTGAGGGCACAACTGAGGGCGATCAAGCTAATGAAGAAACTGATCGTGCTAAGACCTTCAACCCCACAACTGAAGCAGGGGGAAGAACTGATGAAGATGAAGGGCAAACTGAAGATAAGACATTAGAGGATGTCAATGCTGAGGATCCAACTGAAAATCCAGCTGAGGAAAGCCTACCCAAATGGCTCAGAAGTCACCTAGTTGACAAGATTGTTGGAGATCCAAGAAGTCGAGTTCAGACCAGAAGTTCAACAGAGCATGCTCTCTTCACATGCTTCTTATCTCAAACTGAACCAACAAACATCAATGAAGCTCTTGAAGATGCATATTGGATAATAGCCATGCAAGAAGAGCTAAACCAGTTCACAAGAAACGATGTTTGGTTTCTTGTTGATAGGCCAAAAACCCAGAAAGTCATCGGAACTAAGTGGGTTTTTCGCAACAAACTAGATGAACAAGGCGTCATCACAAGGAACAAAGCAAGACTGGTAGCCAAGGGATACTCTCAAAGTAAAGGGATCGACTTTGATGAGACGTTTGCACCAGTTGCAAGATTGGAAGCTATCAGATTGTTTCTCGCCTATGCGGCTCACAACAATTTCACAGTCTATCAAATGGACGTGAAAAGTGCTTTTTTATAAGGGATGCTCGAGGAGGACGTGTACGTCGATCAACTACCTGGATTCGAGATTAGAGATCAAGTTTTCAAACTGAAGAAAGCACTCTATGGGCTGAAGCAAGCGCCTCGAGCCTGGTATGAAGCCCTGACAACATTCTTGCTCAAGAATGGGTTTCAAAAAGGAGTCATTGATCACACTCTGTTCAGAATAGAGCGATCATCAGAGATCTTAATGGTTCAAATTTATGTGGATGACATAATATTTTGATCGAAGAGTAAAGATCTATGCACTCGTTTCGTACAACTGATGCAGAGCGAATTCGAGATGAGCATGATGGGAGAAATGACATTCTTTCTAGGACTCCAAGTAAAACAGATCCAAGAAGGGATATTCATCAGTCAAGCCAAGTATACAAAGGAGCTGATCAAGAAGTTTGGAACTGATAAAGGAAAAACTATCAAGATCCCCATGAATACATCAGTTCAACTGACTCTTGATGAAGAAGGAGAAACAGTTAGCCAAACTTACTACAGAGGCATCATCGGTTCACTTCTCTACTAAACTGCCAGTCGACCAGACATTTCATATTCATTCAACTTATGTGCACGCTTCCAAGTCAATCCGAAGAAGAGTCATCTCGAAGCAGCAAAGATGATCTTCATGTTGGGGTTTTTTGAATTAAACCACCTCAGGATCATTTGGTTGTTCATTAATCCATGTTCATGCAAATCATAATTTTATGTAACATGCATGTTTATCACGTCATGCCCAAAACCATGCAAAACGAATATAATAAAGCGGAAGACATAGATTCGAATTACTTACAATTGTTAGACGGTCTGAGGACAAGATTAAAGATCTAATCTTGTTGTTGAATGAACACAAATAGGCGCCCCTTTTTCTCAGAAAAATCGGCCACTTGCAGATTCTACTCCAAGATCTTCTGTTGTATTCCCGGACTGTATCTAGATTCAGAGTGGGCTGAAACCTACTAGATAGGGTTGTGGAATCTGTGGATAACTTTGAGAGACAAAGATGGGCTGAATATTATTGCTGTAAATTTCGCTCCCTTTCCCTATTTATAGGGAGGTGGGCGAAATTTCCATCTCCAAACCCTACTGGGTTTGGGCCTCTATCTCAAGTTCAATATCCAGTCCACTATTAGTCAATTGGGCTACAACAGGGATCTAGAAGAATATTAAATTGGCCCACTAATTTATTTAATATCCAATATCCAATAAACTTAGGATATAATTAAATAAATTAAGTTTTACTTTTATTCCACTAAAGAAGTAAAACTGACCTACCAATTTAATACATATTTACGAATATGCTTTCTCCTTTAGTCTAGCCATTCCCCGTGTTTAAGATATAATGTTCATTAATTAATTATGTCAGCCTCTGACAGCTATAATTAATTAACATCTAAAACCTTGAGTAGTACCACACAAGCTTTACCATGTAAGGAATAAATTCCACCTGCAGGGTTTCAATGCCTCCTCTAAGGACGGTGATGTCTTGAGCTTGCTCCGGTTGGCTTGACAACTTGCCCGACTTAGTTTTCTTGGCTAACTCTCCAACGGTCCCGGCTATTTTCCCCACTTAGGTCTCAATCCGCTTCACGGAAGCTTCAATGGACTCAAACCTTTGTTGGGTAGCCTAAATAAAAGATTGTAGTGTGTCTTGCAATTATGGCCTAGGAGGTTAGTTTAGTTGGGCCGGGTATTGTTGCGGCCTTGGATAAGGTAGAGCTTGGCCACTTCCAGCTTGTTGAGGTGGAGGCGGTTGTTGAGGTGGTTGAGATGGTTGCGGTTGCCTCCAAGAGAAGTTGGGATGGTTTCTCCACCCCGAATTATACGATTGAGAGTACAGATTTTATGGTTGGCGAGGTTGGAACCCTTGAAGAGCATGAACTTGCTCTTGAAGAGCATGGAAATGTGCTTCTTCGTTTAATTCCGGCTCGAGTGACTTTTGGAAAACATTAGCCCCGTGGCCATCTTCTCCACATATACCACAAGTCTTAATGGTCATGGCTTGTTGGGGTGGTCTCTCGGAAGTCCGAAGTATCTCCACTTACCTCGCCAACTCGGCTAGTTGCCTCGTCACATTATAACTAGGGTTGGCTTCATTGACGGAAGCTCTCTTCTCCCTAGTACTCTTTTGTTGAGAAGTCGTGGCCATAGTCTCATAGATGTTTGAGACTCTTCGGCGGTCCGGCCTCCAATGTCTCTTCCCGCAGCATTGTCTACCATATATTGAAAGTTTAGAGAAAGCCTGTCGTAGAAGAATGGTTGAGTAACTCGGGCGTGAGGTGGTGGTGGGGGCATTGCTGTTGGAGACCTCTAAATTGATCACAAGCCTCATGGAACGCTTCACCTGGAGATTGGGCAAAGGTCACTATTTGAGCCCTCAAGTCTTGGGTCTTTTGATTAGAGTAGTACTTGGCCATGAACTTCTCATACACAGCATTCTAATTGGCCAATGAGTTGGAAGAAAGCGACATAAACCAGTTCTTGGCATGATCCTTCAAGGTATAAGAAAAGCAACTCATCTTCAATTGGTCTTCGTTCAAACCTTGCAAAGGAAAGGTTTGAACTACGGCATAGAACTCCCGGATGAAGTTCAATGCATCTTCGGCCGGCATCCCATAGAAGGATTGTAGTTGATTGAAGTGGATGTTCTTCAACTCGTAGTTTCTTGCGGCTTCTCCAAGGACTATGCAAGAAGTCAACTCCCCAATCATAGGACGAGCAAAATCTCTCATATTTCTAGCCGTATTTGCATTCTCGGGGTTGTTGATAGGATTAGCCTCCATCTCTCCCTCCCAATCGAACATGGCAATCCTCTTTGGTCTATGGATGTTGTCAAACACGGGGGCTAATCTCCGATTGAGACTTCATCTCCCTAGCATAAACAACCACAAACACAAGAAGAGATCACACGCAACTGTGGAAAAAGGAGTAAAACTTAAACACAAATACCAAAATAAAACAAAACAACACTAAAACACTAATATTTATCCAACACAAAAGCACGAATACAAAAATAAACACAAAAGCAATTACAACACCAAAAAGATAATACGCCTAAAGCATTCCCCGGCATCGGTGCCAATTTGTTTGTTTGAAGTTTTCCGGGTTGCTACACTACACGTACGAAATTTAACCAACCAGACTCCCGTAAGAGGACGGGGTCGATTGTAGGGTGGTGAGTTAACACGGGTCGAGATCTCAAGAAAAGCTTCGTATGGGCAATTATCTTTTTAGGTCATGCATGCAACTTGTTTGAAAATTGAAATACTAACCTAAACATTCTAATCATGAATTTGAAGTTTGTTTTGAGCTAAGGAATTTAAACAAGCAAATTAACTAATAAATTAAGCACAAACAATAACAAGATCAAGAACGAAATGAAAGATTATGATAAGAGCATTAGGATATAGATTCTCTCATTGGTTTCTCACCTAGCTTGTTTCAAGTTGGTTTCATTAATCTTAAACATACAATAGTCCCTTCAAGTGGTTTAACTTCAATTACTGTCACCGTCTATCCATTAAACTCCTATCGGCTTTATTTTACGAACAAAATTAACACTTTAGGCTTATGTGACCCAATCCACCTAACGTTGAAGGGACCTAAGTCGGGTTTTAGAATCTTCTCTCGGTCTCATCTAAAACCTAGCAATGTGAAGTGGTGATCAAGCACTCAACATGAACAAGCACAATCCCAACAATAAGAACACGACAATAACAACCATGGATCGAAACCAAATCGATTATCTACCCCCTAACGAAGGAGTTAGCCCATCATCATGCTTAAAACAACACAAATATCATAAAAGTTCATCATCTCATAATCAAATATAAATAACATAAACTTCTACAATATTCAATGTTTTAAGAGTTTTGGGACAAACCCCCACAAATGAACTAAGCTAAGAAAGATAATACCAAAGAAGATCCTCCTATCGAGCCTAGCTTTCACGGATGGCTCAGAGTTGGGTCTTTCTTATCCTTCCTCAAGCTTGAGCTTCCTTACCTCTTGTCTTCCTCTTGACTCTCTCTCTTGAACGGTGGTTGTGGTGGTGAAAATGGTGAAGAGTGGTGGTGGAATAGTGAAGGAAAAATGGAAGGAAAAATGAAGAGGAAAAAAAAATGGAGAGATAGAGTGTTGGAGAAGATGAATAATGGAGAAGTGAGAGATGGTGTATGAATCGGTGGTGAAAGGGTGTTTTTGGAGTTGATGAGAAGTGATGATGAGAGAGGGAGTTATTGTCAAAGATATGGGAGATATGAGGAGATTTTGTGTGGGAGTTGGGGGACAAAAATCAAAGAGGAGTAATTAGAGAATTAAATCCTACTAATCTAGGTGGCCAAAAAGTCTCCACCCTAATCTAAATTCCAGCTGGCCATGTGGATGAATAATGAGGAAAATTTAGTTCAAAGTTGGAACTGAAAGAAAGGGAGAGTTGGACTGATCACGGCGTGCGAAACTGATCCGAGAGAGTTGAACTGGGCACCCCGCGCACCGGCGGGGTGCTGCGCGCCCACGGGGGCTGTGAGTGTGCGCGCTATGCGCCAGTGCAGGCCTGCGCGCCCTTTTGGGCTGAAAAGCCGAGAGCCCTCGCACGCGGTCATGAGAACGGGCACAGCGCGGGGCTGGCTGGGCGCGGCGTAGGGTTGCTGCGCATGCACGGGTCTTGCGGCTCCGTCTTCCAGCTTTGGATTCCAGTCCAGTTGCACTCTTGATTTTTCTCCATCAGTTGGGCCTCCAATTCATCAGTTCAGTTCGGGTTCATTAGTTCGAGCTCCATTTTCGAGCTTTGCAACTTGACATCTTAATGCCGTAGAAATTCTACTTTTATAGACAAAAGCTCAAGTTTTGCACAACTTGGCATATTCAACCATAAGAGCAACAAGTGAAGCTAAAAACACAAAATCGACACATAACACACTAAAAATACTAAAAATAACTTACCACACATGCAAAATTCCTACAATCAAATGGTATAAATAAACACTAAACAGTTCCCGAAGGATGCCGTTCTACACAGGTCGTGCGCTAGTTTATGCCGCCCGACACTCCTTACCGTTTTGCTCTGTTCTCGCTCATTTCTCATCCGATTGATCCGATTCAAGTTGCAACGCGCTCCTAACTCGATCATATATCTTCTTAGGTATTTTCCAAGCTCATTTGAATCTCATAAAATAATTGACACTAAATCACTTCAAAATGAGAAAAAACGTGACACTGCACAAATTATGGAAAACTATGTGCAACTTGTCAACATATGCATGCAATGAACAAGAACTACCATCCAAATAGACCTCAAAATACATGAAAAATCCATGTTTATCAACCCTCCAAACTTGAACCATTGTTCGTCCTCAAACAATGATGAGAACACTAAGAAAATAAATATGGAAGGGCATAGTAAACTCGATCATTAATACCTAAAGACCAAATCCAAAAATATTTTCAAGAACAAATCCAACTCCTATAACTCATAAAAGCATATGCGCAACCAATCTCAATAGATCTAAACATGAACCTCACAATAATTGTATCACTCATCTCTCAAGTGAGTAAGATGTACTCTCATTGAATCAGATGCAATGCAAAAGTATCAACCATAAGCTTGCCAATCTTCTAACTCATTTATGCTCGAACATGTAAGAATAAAGTTAAAAAGGTCTTTGATTAAGGATGTAATATAGGGACATTGGTCAAAGGTTAGGAATTTTTAGTCAAGTGACTCAAAAACAACTTTAAACCACTCACACATTCTTTCTCTTTCAAACCCGAGTATGGATACAAAAATTCATCTTCTAACTTCTCCAATTCACCCAATCATCTCCAAAATCTCCTGATTTCTATGTACTTTGTACGCACTTCATCATTCTCTTATGCTTTAAAAAATTCAAATAATTAAGCCAACAAATGACAAAAAATCTCAATTGTCATCTATTTAAGTTTGGCTTTTTCATTCTTTTTTCCTTTTTTCGTTATTTTTTTTCTTTTTTTTTTCAAAGCTTATGAGAATGACAAAACATTTAAGTACCAAATCATTTCATTCCTTCACCTAAATCATCATTGCTCATCAAAATAGATACTCTTATTCACCATCTAAACCTCCTATCATCCAAGTTTATGAACAAAAGGTAATTATGACTCAAAATTAGCTAGCAAAGGTCAATTTTTCCAGGTTAGTGTTTAGGAAAATCATGTGGCTAAGAACGGATGGCCTCAAATCATATCTAAATCATTTACATACTTAAACAACTTGATTAGAACCCATGGAAAGTTCTAGAGACACAGATACAAGCATGATAAACACTCATCAAAGAATGAACTGTGCAATCATACAACAGTTTCAAGCTCAAAATCTCACAGAATTGTTCATGCTTCAATCCACATCAATCAGAAGTGCACATTGATTTATACAACTCATAAGGAGCTGAATTCATTCAAGTTTTCACAAATAAGCTCATTTTTCATCATCGGCATCTCACGAGTTCATAAGACACGACTCTATAACCAGCTAAACAAAAACTGACTCAAAAGAAAATAAAAAATGACCAAAACAACTAAACAAAACACAAATGTGCCAAAGATATCATATCTATCCCCCTCCCTCAAATTTATTCAATTGCAAAGAGAATAAGTTTGGAGGGAACTAAATAAAAGATGTGTTTGGAATGAACTCACCGCGCTAACATGGAAAAAAGGATCTTGAAAATGGTATTGGATCATCTCAACTTGTCTTTATGCTCCAAAACTCATTTCTACATGTTAAAACGATAAAACAAAATACTAAAAAAAAATAAAGAAAGAAAAATGATGGGTTACCTCCCATCCAGTGCTTTATTTAACGTCTAGAGCTTGACAATACCTCAACAGTCAAGGAGGTCTAAAGCAGCACTCCAACCAACAGTATGATCTTCCCCTTTTAGGAATATTGTCCACTGCCATTGCTTTCTTTGCATGCACAAATTCAACTAGCATGGCTTCCTTCACATTCTTGTTTCGAAAGACCCAAAATTTTACTCTTTTCTTCTTGAGAGCCAGAGCTGCAGAAAATCCCCCATTATCTTGTAAAATCATGCACATCTCAAACAGATGCGCTTTTTTAGCTTTAGGAACATGTTGTTGAGGTGCCTCTACCACAGACTTTTTGTCTGGCTCATCATCCATATCATCCATGAAGCTATCAGCCAAGTTTATATCTTCACACTTTGGGGATTTTTTTGGTTGAGGATTTTGAAATATAACTCTTTTTCTATCAACTCCTAAAGTCATCAAGCCTCTCTTCATGTCTAGCTCAGCCTCACAAGTAGCAAGAAACGGTCTCCCTAAGACTAAAGATATTTTAGGGTCTTCGGGCATATCCAATACCATAAAATCAGCAGGAAACATCAAATTATCCACCTTGACAAGTACATCTTCAATGATTCTTCATGGCTTGGTACAAGATCTATCTGCAAGATGGATTTTCATCTCCACCTTCTTCAAATCCCTGAGTTTCAGCTTCTTGTAGACATTGAAGGACATTAAATTTATGCTAGTTATAGAATAGCATAGCACTCTCTCAAAATATAATCTCCCAATCTTCATATGAATGGTGAAGCTGCCTGGATTCTTCATCTTCAGGGGTAATTTTTTTGCAGCCAATCAATGCATTCTTCCACTAAGTGTACCATCTCCACATTCTTCAACTTCTTATTTCTTGAGACAGCTTCTTTCAAATTTCTAGCACAACCCGGAAAATTTCTTAAAGAATCTAGAAGAGAGATATTGATGTGTACCTTCTTAAAAATATCTAAGATTTGATCGGTTTTTTCATTCTCTTGCATTTTGATTGAAGGAGTAGTAGAAGCAACAAAATTTATAGAAACAAAAGTAGTGGGTGACGCCAATTTTTTAGCAGAGGAAGGAGACTTTATAGTTAGTTCTACTACAGGATTGCTATTGATTTCACCATGTACCACTTGAATAGTGTTGCAGTACGTATTCAGGTTTACCACTAACTGACTTGGAAATTGGCCCGACTTGTGTTGAGTAGAAGAATTGTTATCCATTTGTCGAACTTGAACCTCTAGCATGTTCAAATGCTTAGACAAAGCACTCATTGTCCCTTTAATATAATCTGGATGATCTTGGTACCTATGGCCCCGATAAAGCTGTTTTGATTAGAAATCAACTGACTCATTATCTCTTCAAATGACAACTTGTTTGGCTTGAAAGGACCTGCAGTTGGAGCAACAAAATCCGAAGGTTGTAAAGCATTGTTGGGATTAGCATAAGAAAAATTTGGATGGTTCATATTGTTGGGATAGTATGCCATGTCATTGTTCTGAAATCCCTGTGGGCCTCTGTTGTAATTCACACCATTATAATTCATTTGGTTGATAAAATTGACATCTTCAACTGCAGTGGATTCAGAACCTTGCTATTGCACTGCATTGACATCCATATTTGCACGCCGCTCCTCAAGAACTTGTTTTTTTAAAAACTCAACCTCAGCCACCAAATCGTCTACTCTAGAGTCAGATACTGCAGCTACTAGCCTTGTTGGCTTCTTCTCCATTAGCCATTGATAACTGGTAGCCACCATTTCCTCAATAATTCGTAGTGCTTCAACAGCAGTCCTATTTACGAGGCATCCTCCAGCTGAAGTGTCCACTAATCTCTTGGTGTTGTGAGTCAGACCACTATAGAAGTACGTGATTTGTTGGTCGGCATTGAACTCGTGCTCTGGGCATGACCGCAGCAAGTCTCTGTACCTCTCTCAAGCTTCATAAAAGGATTCATCACCCATCTGAGAAAAGTGGGTGATCTCGGCAATGATTTTCTGAGCCTTTGAAGGAGGGAAATACTTGGCCAGGAACGCTTGACAAATCTGATCCCAAGTAGTGATGGACTCCTTGTCTAAACTCTTGAACCACTCTTTAGCTCGATCTCTCAAAGAAAAGACAAACATCCTCATCCAGATGATGTTGTCATTCACACCATTGATCTTAATCGTGTCGCATATATCTAAAAATGCATCCAAATGAGCATTTGGATTTTCTGTAGCCCTTCTACTAAATTGTTCTGCGGCCACCATGTTAATAAATTCTAGATGGAGTTCAAAGTTATTTGCGGCGATGCCGCCACTCCATCCGGCGCCTAAGTATCTGTCAGTCGGTGCTCGATACAGTTGATTTAGAGGTGTTGTTTCTTGTTCGGGCTCAGACTGTCGAGCAAGTCTCTACTCCATCTCTTGAAGCCTTCTAGCCAATGCTTCCACATCTATGTTCTTATTATTGGCTACCATTTCTTCATCTTGCCTTCTTCGCTCCTTATTCATCTGTCTATGAGCTCAATCAGAGAAACTTGGAACATGATCTACATGTGGCTCTGTAGACCTTGTTCTCATAAACTACCTGAAGTAATAAATTGTTGTCAGTAATAATATCAGTGTATAATCAAATACAGTCCCAGGCAACGACGCCAAAAAGTTATGCACTATTTATTATGCAATTATCTGCAACTAACACAGATCACTGCAATATAGTAAGTGAATCGAGTATCGTATCCACATGGACTATAAATTTGACTACACTAAGTACTAAGCTAACAGATTTCTCTTATTCAGGCTACCTAATTCTTGGGGTGAGTTAATCCTAGACAAAAATTCAAATTAAACTAAAATAAGTAATTAAGAAAGAGGCAAAATGAAATCACAAAACTAAAATACTTAAAAGAATCAGACAATCAATTAAAAGATTAATCCTAGGGAATGCAATGTACATGTATCAGTTATGTATTAATTCAATCCTAACAATTCCCACTTTTAATCTGATTATTGGTGGAGGATCAGAAATGTTGCTATCTATCTCCGTCAGGTCTCAATGTAGTCGTGGATTAACAAATTAACTATCACTCTCGTCTCTAGATTAATTGTTAACTCCCAATAGATCAACAGATTTAAAACCTCCTACAGATTCCGAAGAACGTGTATCAAATTATTTAATTTAATCCCACTAATTAATTATCTCCGCCAGGACTCAAATTAATTAGCTAGAATACAATGACTATGGCCTTAATCATGCATGAGAAATCTAAACTTGAATGTTTGAACACAATAATCAGAAGAGAAAAGTAACAGAATTAAAATCAATTCATAACTTCAACATGTTTGCAAACCCTAGAATTAATAGAGTTCTAGCCGCTTATAGTAAGACTACAATCTAATAAAATATGAATTACAAAAGTCATATCGAAAATAAACTGAAATTATAAAACGACTTATGCCGAATGTTTAAATCATCAATCGTTGTCTTCCTCTACCTTCAAAGCTCTTCTTTGCTCTCCTATAGGGTAAAATTGTGCATTTTTCATCCAAGGAAGAGCCTTAAATAGTTGGGCTGAGTTTGGATGGATTTTGTAGTCAAACAAGGAAAGGGGTAAACAATCCGCCAAAAATCAACTTTTCACGCACAGGCCTTGCACCAGTTTCTGGACAAGCTTCACCTTAGTCGCGCATGGCCCGTGCACGAAGGATGTCGTTCTGCATGGGCCGTGCGCTAGTTTCTGCCACCCGACACTCCTCACCATTTTGCTCCATTCTCGTTCGTTTCTCATCCGATTGACCCGATTCAAATTGCAATGCGCTTCTAACTCGATCATCTATCTTCTTATATACTTTACAAGCTCATTTGAATCTCATTAAATAATTGGCATTAAATCCCTTCAAAATGAGTAAAAATGTGACACTGCACAAATTATGGAAAATTATGCGCAACTTGTCAACATATGCATGCAATGAACAAGAACTACCATCCAAATAAATCTCAAAATACATGAAAAATCCATGTTTATCAATGAGCATACATGAAAATTGACATGTGCGGTTCTAAGTCATGATTATGGTTTGTACACACAGTCGACACTCTCCATGTGTCGTTTAGATTTTGTATAACATTGATGCGAGCAGGGCAGTTAATCATTTTGGTAAATTTTCTTCATTTTTGAATTTTTACCCCTATCGGACGAAATCATAACATACTTATCTCGATAATTTCTAATTGCAACACTGAAACCCTTATGCTTTGCATGAGCTTGATAGGCGGCGAATAGAGATTCCCTACTCTCAAATTCCATATTAGGTTGAAGTCCTTCATCTAGAATTTCCTCATTCCGAGCTACTTCATCTTCTTCGTATTGCAAATTTATTTCATCATGATCTTCTTGAAGTACTTCTTCCTCTGGGGCTTCCACGTGTTCACTGGAATCCCTACTATAGCATTCGAGATCAGAATCCTCTTCGAATAAATCTAGAATTACATTATGCAAATCTATAGCTATGGAAGCTCCTGATTTTCTTCTCTTTTGAATGGTACAATGAAGGGAAAATTACAACATGAGAATTGCAATACCTTATTCAATCGCGTTGCTGCTATATGATTAGTTCTATTGGGAACTTCAAGAATCCCTTACTTTTTTGCTTTTGGATGATATAATCGAGTAATTACCGTTGCCTAATAAAAAAATCTTATAAAATAACTCAAAAAATGATTATTTATGTAGAACATATCCATTATGACTATATAAACTAGTAATAATATATTATGAATTACCATCAAAGTAAATAATATGTACTAATGTTAGATTTTTTTTAATTATCAAATTTATTGGTGAATAATTTAATTATAAGTAAAAGGTTAAAAAAATTATTTATAATATTTGATACTATATTTTCTCTATATTATTATGACAAAAATTGATTGATAATATATTATGACTTATATTAGAATTAACTAATATTTTAATTTTAATTTTTTTAATATTTTAATGATGAATTTATTTTTTATTTTATATAATTTAAAGACGAAAAATTTGTACTAATATATTATGAATTATAATGGATTTGAAATTTAATATAATTTTAATTTTATATTAATTTAAAGACGATTATTTATGTAGAACATCTCCATGATGAATATATGCTTGATAATCCAATTGACTAATATTTTTATTTCACAATATTTTAATCTAAAAAATTAGTAGGTCGAAAAATGATTAAATCAAAGCAAAAATTGTGTTTATGTTATATATATTAGTTTATAATTAAAAAAATTATAAACACTGTGTTTATGTTAAATTGATAATCGAAGTCAATATATTAGTTTATAATTAAAAAAATTATAAATAATGTGTTTATGTTAAATTGATAATCGAACTTAATATATTAGTGTTTAATTTAAAAAATTAAATACGATTATTTATGTACAAAATATACAATATGTATCTCATATCTAAATTAGATTCGTCGCTGATATAATATTTTTGTTTAATCTTCTAATATATTATTTTTAAGTTTCGTAAGAATAATTTATATTTGTAAAAAAATCTTATTGTAAATGGGAGGGAATAATGATAGATTTGTGAGTGAAGAGTGTATTTATTAAAAATTGGTGGTAATTTTATTAATTTTGGAGGTAAAGAGTATTTTTGGCAAAGTAATATTTTTCCCCCAAATAAATCAATTTTTAGATAATCAATCTTAAGTAAATCGGTCCAATACTTGTGTGACGTGGCCACAATGTGGCCGTTTAGCACGGCTCTTAAAATATTTTACCCAGCAGGATTGTAGCAGGATATTTATTGAGTGCAGAATTGTGGAGTGCGTGTGCATCACACGATACAGAAAGTCGGTTAAGCCAGTTGGTATGAACCATTGTCATTTTGGGTGGAGTTGTTAGTGATATTATTATGGGAAGTCATAATATCTGGTCACACTCGTGAACTATTAAGTCAACTATATTTAGGTAATAAGTATTAATTAATGTATTTAGTATTATTTGATATTTTAGACTTTTAATCTTATTTTAAAATATTCGATATTTATCATTCTTTGCGAATTTTCTTTCAATTTTATCTTCTATTAAAAGTCAAAACACTGTAAAATATAATATAAATATAACTTACTAGAATTTAATATATGTGGAGCAGTGGAGATGTAGAAAGAGAGAATATATTTCATCTTAATTTTTGTGGAAAAATCTGAACCATTAAATTAAATAATATGAAACGGATAAAATAGTTACTATTTAGTTGTAATGTTTACATATCAATACAACACAAATGTGTGTCTATTCATATAATTCATGGTATACCGAGCTGTCCGAGCACATATAATATATTCAATCACTTTAGATATGAGTGAAACCGACCGAATACTCATCCTACATTATACATATTAGGAGTTACCCAAAACACAAATATGAAACTAACAAACATAATTTTTAAGAAAAAAGATGCAAAGAGTCCCAACAACATTCGATTGAATAACCTGCTAGATTAATTATCCTAAAGATAAATAATTGAAGCATATAAAGGTACAGTATATTAAAAAAAAATAGCATGCAAACTTGCGAGTTGCATGTATTCCAAAATTAGAAAAAGAATGCAGCAATACACTACATGAACAAAAATTGAATGCCTAGTGTTTATGAACCCTTCATTCTGGGTAGTTTTTTGCGGTCTAACGAACAGATAATTAAATCTGGGACTGTTCTTCCCTGGACATTCTCATTTCCTGGGAAGCAGCAACGCAGTAAGAGTTGAAACACGGTGTGCGCCGACCAGCTGCATCAATGGAGGAACAACCTTAATCCATTCTGAAAATTTAAGGATTCCCCTCTACACCAACTTAGGATAGATACAGTTTGTCACTTCTTTTCAGAGCTTACCAAAATTATCTCCATTCTTGGCTTACTAACTACAGATAACTTCTGCAGTCAGAACGTGCCACCGGCACGTTCCAGCATCCTTCTGCACAGCTCTCCTTGCATGGAGTTAGAAGTCAGTGGTTTCAATCAAGAAACTTCAAATCTCTCTATGTAGAATACATAGCATTCTAATCTTTGAGAGGTTTATGTACATGGCCTTCAACAACGTCATCAGGTTGAATGATATTGCCTTTAGGGACAACCTGAATAAATAGAGTTGGCATCGTGTGATGTGAGATGAGCTTTCCAGTGGTAAATAAGTGTGCATTAAGAGATTCAAGATGTTATAAAGATGCAGATAACTCAGGTAATTACTTGATCGTTGCTTCTCGATGTGTTCATATTGGCTATCTTGGCAGGCTTCTCTTCTTCGTTGAAGTTCTGATCGCTCACCTCTGATTGAAAAGAAGAAAACATGTCACACCTAAAGCCTTAAAGATTTTTTTACAACGCTAATGTTGATTTTTGTGCTATTGTGACCATCAAACCACCATGAAAACCAATGCATAATTCAGAGGGAGGTGCAATGCTGTTATTTGTGTGTGTTTTGAGTTTTTATTGTTATTGTTTTTGGGGTTTTTTTTTTTTTGCAAAGACACAATAAAAACTTTGCTAAATATTAACTGAAGCTATTCATAGATGAAAATGTGACAGTGGTAGTATACAGATAAGTCATTTTACAAGATCTATTCTAGACAGAAAATGTACAAAATGAGAGAGACAATACCTATATTGCTGCCACTAAAATCTTCACACGAAGGTGACAAGTTGCTCGTAGGCATTGCTAAAGGAGCTTTAGCACAAGAAGCTGGACACCTTTTCGTTGACTGTGTTTTTGAGTTCCGATAACGCTGGATCCAGGGATTCGACAATGGAACTTTACACTCCTCTCCTTGGTCATGTTCATGTTCATGTTGATGCTCATCCCTTTGGAAATCAACTTTGGACCAAAATCCATCACGCAGAACCTTAAACTATATACGCAAAAGGGTACCAAGGAGAAATGAGAAAACAATAATTTGGAAATAAATGCACGCACAAAACAGTGCAAGAACCTAGCACTTAATGGACAAAGGCAATAGAGGTTAAACCTGGCCAGAAGTGCGGGCGCTCGTCTGCTTCTGCTTGAGTGATTTTGATCGGGATGCAGAGCTTTTATGAGACTGCAAACCAAACATCTCTATTGACCTGTAGAGCTGGTTGACAAATGTAGACTCCATAGACTTGAGAAACAAGCCGTGTTTCTCGTCTGTCCATTCCGGGGCCATCACCTCCATTTCCTGAGATTGCAGTAGCTCAATTGACCAAACTAAAACCAGGAAATCTTGGTACAAGAAGATAGACAGTGCAAGTATCAAAACATATACTGCAGTGTGTGTCGACGAATACGAGAAAAATCAATACATAAGGGCAATGAAGCAACTTAAGTCCACAACAGAGGTACGCATTCAGACAAAATCAAAATTTTCATACAACCTTAACTCAGTCTCCTCACGCGAATATAGCATTTCCCTTTCTTTTCTTAAATTTGCAGTCTAATTTGTTTTTTTTTACACAAATTAGAATACTCAAAGCCAATTCTCTCTCCTATCTAGGTTAATTTTACATTGACTAAGCCAACCAATATTGAAAACTGAAATAGTGTGTTCCTATGAAAAAAAATAAAAATAAAAAATAAAAAACTCAATAGCCTTTCACTACTATCCAATATTGACATGTGATGCAGAATTAAAGGGCAACAGAAAAATAATATCTTTTTCATCATTTCACCAGCAACAAAAGAAATTCAATGAAAAAAATGAGAATTTATTCCTTTTAAGATCGAACAAAGCATATAATTTCCCATTTTCATAATTAAACGATGATATTAAATTATTAGTATCTTAAATAGCGACTCTTTCACGGTACAAGTTAATTTCTCAACATTTTTCCATGAACCACAGCTCAATAATCACTAAATCAACAAAACGAAAAAATTCAACAAATACCCCACCTATTTCCTAGTAGAAAACATAAATCTTTTGAGAGAGGGAGAGAGAGAGAGTATAGCGATTTACCACCGATTTGGAAGTCTCTTCTTGCTCGACTAGATTTCTTGAGGCCAACTCAGATGAATCCATAGAATTCTTCCTCGACTTCGTCGAAAACCTCAAACCCAGAAAGAAAGGAATTAAAAGGAAGGAGACAAGTTTTGGTGTTGGATTATAATTTTTAATTTTTAATTTTTTGGTAAGAGTTGTTGGCTTTGAACATTGATCGAGTTTGGGTTGCTTTATAAATTTCGATTGGTTTGGTAATAGCAAAAAGGTCATCCCACGTGTCACCGACTTTACACGTATCGGTCTGACGATTATGTCCCCACTTGAGATTTTTCCACCAAACATAACTTTAAATTGAGGGAACAATATGAGTTATTATTAATACAATACAATTTATAGAACTATTAACTAATTTGGTTGTACATCGAAAAATCGTATTAAAAAAATGAGAGTAAATGATTAAACGTTAAATATTGCCTGAATTTATTGGAAGTTTATCTTAAAGTAATGTACTTAATATTTACTCTATTTAATGTAGTTTTTTTTGGCGGGGGGTGGGGGTGGTTATAATGAACCAAAAGTTCACAAGTCAAATGTGATTTTAGATGGAAGTTTTCTTTTAACCACTAGTTGATTTATAGTGATTTCTCTTCTTTCTTTCTTTTTTTAGATATAGTAATTTCTCTTTTAATATACATGTCTATATGTGATATTTCTTACTTGAACATATTGAGTTTTCTGACACAATCTTTCTCGGAACTATCATTATACTTTAAAATTGTTTGCTATATTTATAAGAGAGTAATAAATAGGGGTATTATTAGATTTTAGCCCGACTTTTTAAATAATTCACAAAAATGTTATGACATTTTATCAATAACAATTTAATACCTAACATTTTGAATATACAACAAATCTAGTCAGAAATTAATTTTCGGGCTTTTAGTTGCCGACATGTATCTTTTGAATCAAATTTTTTAATGGCATGGAAAATACTTGTGTCACGTCAATTGATCGAATAAATTAAAACAAAATTAAAAAAAAAAGTCTGAAAATTAATTTCAGGCTAGATTTATTGTATATTCAAAATGTCAAATATTAAATTGTTGTTTATAAAAGATCATGACATTTTTATGAATTACTTGAAAGGGTGGGCTAAAATCTAATAATATCCCTAATAAATATGCAATAACGCAAAAGTACCTAATATATTAAATCAAACAATAAAGACAAAGACTTGCGTTAGACCGTCTAACGGGTCTCTTGCGTTAAACGGGTCAAATAGGACCCAAACTCGCACAAAAAAATATCCAAACCTGCAAAAACAGTCAGCTCACACGCATATCACTAGATATAAAATAAAGTATCACTATCTATAAAGTAAAGTATCACTAATTATATGTCGAAATATCACTTAATATGAATTGAAGTATCATTAACTATGAAGTATTTTCACATGTTAAGAAGAAATAAATGAATATTTTCTACATAAATCATAATGTAGGGTTTTAATTTAGTTGATTCATTTATCTTCTTTTTTAGAATGTTGTTGATTCTTCGAATATCATGTATCACTATATATGAGGTAAAGTATCATTAATTATGTGTCGAAGTATCACTTAATATGAATTGAAGTATCATCAACTATGAAGTGTTTTTACATGCTAAGAATAAAAAATGAATTATTTTCTACATGTATCATAATGTGGACTTTTAAATTAATTCAAAAAAATTATAATGTGATGTTTTAATTTAGTTGATTCATTTATCTTCTCTTCTCTTTGGAATGTTTGTTGATTTTCCAGATATCATGTATCATTATGTATGAAGTAAAGTATCACTAATTATGTGTTGAAATATCACTTAATATGAATTGAAATATTATCAACTATGAAGTGTTTTCACATGCTAAGAAAAAAAAAAGAATTATTTTCTACATCAATCATTATAATATGTACTTTTAAATTAATTCAAAAAAATAAATGAATTATTTTTTACATAAATCATAATGTGGACTTTTAAATTAATATATATATATATATTTATAAAAAATAAATAAATAAAAAATTGAAAAAAAAAACTAAAACAAAAGTAAAATGGGGATAAAGAGGGGGAAGAGGACCACTAAAGAGGAAAAATCAAAAAATAAAAAAGGGAAGGTGGCCACCTCATGGGTCAAATCAGATTCGTCTAATGTAAGAGATTCGTTAGACAATCTCACAGGAGACCACCCCAACAATAAATTAAGCATTCACGTGTGACATCACATAAACGAAAATTTGTAAAATTCGAACATATTGCCTTATCATATCCAAACAAGCCCTTAGTGTGTATGTAAGTATATTATTATTATTATTATTATTATTATTATTATTATTTGAAAACATTATAATACAAATATGTAATTTATTTATTTAGTTGAGAGATGGAAGATTACATTTGTACCGTGGTCTTTTATCACTCTCACAAAGGAAACAAATATCACAAGATTACATATTTTGGTACAAATATGTACATAATTTCTTTGCTCATATTGAGCAGACCAATCATGATTCTATGACTTATTTGTTAGATGGGTAATGTTATTTGGTCATAGTGTGGCCGACCATAATATTTAATTAAGGTAAATTTTCAATTTTTGGTAAATTGTTAATTAAAATTCTAATTATTGATTGATGTATATTTACACTTGCACCATTGTAGTCAATTCTAGAAAGAGGCCTTATTGTGTTTGAAAATTTTGAAATATCCATAAAAATATCTACAAATTTGTTATGGAAAATAACTTCAAATAAAAAAAAAAACCTCTAATAAAAATGAAAAAATAAAAATTAATTAAACTAATCTATACCAAAATAAATAAGAATTTCATTTGAAAATTATGTGGTAATCAACAAAAAATATTTTGTTAATTATCGATAATTGCAAATCTAATGTATCATATATACATTTATCTTAAATTGGTTGCATTGATTCTCAATTAGTTAAACTTATTTAATTATAAAAAAAAACTTAAAATATTAAATTAAATATGAAAAGAGGAGAAAAAAATAGATATGGTTAATAATACAAAAAACTAATTTTCTCTTCTCCTTAAAAAAATAATTAAAAGTTTTATACTCCTTTTACTAAATTCAAAATCTTAAACTCTTTTAATAAATTCAATTTTTTATTTTTATTTTTTTCATTTCAACAATATAATTTACACTCATCTTACTAAATTCAAAATTATCTTATATAATAAGTTAGTTAATGTATTGTATTAATAAATTTGATTATTATGTGATTCAATTTTTTAAATTAGAAAAATATAACAAAATGAAAATAAATTCAACAATATATTTGATTAATAAATTTGATTATTATCTAATTCAAAATATTAAAATAAAATAAAAGTATTAGTAAAGAAAAATATATTAAATAATATATAAGAAACAAAAATAAATTCAAAAATATATTTTATTTTTATAAACTTATTTATTATATAATTCAACATTTTAAAATATAATTTAAAAATATAAAAAATAAAAATATAAAAAAATTTCAATTTTAAAATAATAAGTCAACTTCTTTCTAAAATGGTTAAGGTTATAAGAGTAAACAAACATTAATCAATGATTAAAATCTTAATTAATTACTTACCAATTATTGAAATCTTACTTTAATTAAATATTATGGCCATGTGGCCAAATAGCATTACTCTTGTTAGATAGTATAAGAGGTTGATATATCCTATAACACCCTAATATTACGTTTGTTTACAGATTCAAAACCCATGATAATATAAGGGTTTGAAATGTTTTAACCATTTATATGGTATTACATATCTTACTCTGGAAATGTGATATGTAATAATACCATAAATAATTATTAAAAAATTCAAACTAAAACAACTTTCCGGATATCAATTAAAATCTTATTATATTTGTTCACACAATATATGGTAATTAATTAAAGAATCTGTTAGTACACCAAAATAAATATAATATTAATATCTTATATGATAAAAGATATCTTAATTAAATATATCTAACCTTGTATCATACCGTGTAACAAACAAACCCTAATAATAAGATGTATCTGTCGTGATATTAGGATTATACGTGAGAATTATAATGCTTCGAAGTCTAGTAGCTAGGAGATAGGAGAATTTAAATTATAAAAGTTTTCAAAACTATATTATATTTAAGATGGAAAAGCTCTCATTGAGTTGAATAGAATAATATACACGTACATTATTTGTATAAAAAATAAACACAAAAAATTGGTCCGACCGTCTTTTTAGTAAAAAAATAGTTTAACTTAACACCCACGACTTATTTTATGAGTCATATGATTTAGTCTCTGAAATCAAATCAGAAATATTGTGAAATGATCATGTTCGAATTATTTGATCTTTTGAATTAAATAGTATAAAAATAATATTTTATATTTTTATTGAAATTATTATTTCAATCAATTGATCGAAAAGTGTAAATATATTTTTATTTTATGATTTGACATTTTTTAGAGAGAAAATTTCTCAAAAATTGTTCACTATTTTGTTTTGATATATAGTATAGATTTAAGATGGTTCAAAATTTAGATTCAAGTTCATATTTAACTGACATATTTATAATTTCATTCGTATTTAATTGTGTTTATATTCAAATATCGATCGGTTTATGAATTTTAACAAATAAAATAAACTCACATAAAAATCTCTCAAAAATAAATTCTCGATCCGTTTCTGAAGAAGTGTCATTCTAACACTTTAGTTTTGTTTCACAAAAAGTATCATTCTATATAATTGAGGTAAAAAAATCACATTTTTTTGTATTTGTACATATTTAATTAATTTATTAATAGATGTGTATTTATCTAAAATAATACATATTGAGGGAGGTTGTGTATAAATAATGTATCCAAACTGGAATGGCTAAAGCCAATATAAAATCCCTTTTC
Organism: Perilla frutescens; assembly: GCA_026008535.1. Lineage (NCBI taxonomy): Eukaryota > Viridiplantae > Streptophyta > Magnoliopsida > Lamiales > Lamiaceae > Perilla > Perilla frutescens. The sequence goes on from BRKX01000003.1 coordinate 57,593,146, forward strand.
TCCCTATTCTGTTCTCTTGCGTCACGGCTAAGGTCAATGCTGAAAGGAAATGACAGATATTTTGAGATTTGGAGTGCCCAAAAATATCAATTCATTGTATTCAACAAAATATCTCTTTCTAAAATAAATAAATAAACAAAATATCTAAGAAAACAAAATATCTCGTCTAAAGTCGGTGCGCGCGTTGATCTTTTTATTAGGATAAAATAATGCACTTATTTCACTTCAAATTAAATATTGGTTCCTTATCCCAATTCCTAACAAAGTAAGTAACAAATATTTATTCTTTATTCGTCTATGATTGCGTATGGATAAATGATAAGATCTACCGTCTACGCATACTACAAAAAAGAAAAAACAATTTAATTATTTATACGTTATAAATAAAGCGTCACAATTCACAAACTGTTGTAAATGTAAGTAAATTGGGCCCATCGCCTAATTCAGGCACATTTGTGGAATTAGGCCGTTCAACTCCCGAAAATATCAAATTGCCTAATTACCAGGATTTATAGACGGAGTTGGGTAAATAAAAAAAATATTTTACAAATATTTTTGTAAATAATATTTTGAAGAGATATTAATTATGTTGGTTCCCATTTTCTTTTTGCCTCCTCCTATATAATAATATTCACTGGCGGATACAGAGACGGGGATTTATATAGGGTTAATAAGTAATATTAAAAAAAGATTATAGTCTCCTCCCCCAAATTATTTTTTTAAGTAAATATAGAATTGTGTTGTGCTTGATGTAGATCCGGAAATTTGTAATTAATTGATTCAGTCCGGAGCAGCGGTCAATTTGTGAAATAAAATTAGAAAATACCGTAAGAGCCAAAGACCGTCAGGGGGTGACGATCGTTGGGGCCTCCGACGCTCAAGTCAAAAAAAGAAGAGGAGTAGAAAGAGATAAAATACAAAATAATTGAAGAGTTTAATGACAATAATCTCTAGCCAGAGCGTGACTAGAAATCAGGGGGAACGTCGTTCAATCCTAGAAGAACGTAAGAAAGAAGCCTGAATGTTGAGTCGCAAGTGTGGAATTAATTCAGGAAGCAATAAATTCAGTGTTCTTAGGATATGATGTGAAGCTTGCGGGTATTTCAGCGTAGTCGTCAAATGAAGAGGGATGTATCCTTTTATCGGTAGAGGTAGCGGCTAGGGTTTACGTAAATTACGAGAGTGGTTGAGGCATGATCTGATTCTTTTGATCACGTCAACCCTTCCAGGTAATGCGGACGACTAATTTAAAATAATTCAAATTACCCGATCTTTATGAGGCTGCTTGGTTAAACGACAATGTTTAACCTTCATGGACCAGCGTAGCGAATTGACGAAAAATGACCACTACACTTGATACATATTTTTTTTATACAGGTACTTATTGTTTACTTATTCTGATTTAGTTTTAATTTATACTCCATATTAATTGTGATTAAATGACATTTTTTTATCAATTTTTTCTATTTTTATGTAGAATATAGAGATGTTTTAAAACAAAATAGTACCGGTATCTTTCATTTACTTTCAATGAAGTTAATATTTGTTAAATATTAAATTAGGGGTTGATTATGAATTATAAGAATTATAATAGAATCTCCATTTTCATTTAAATGTCATTTTGGATGAATGTAACCAAATTAATAAATTAACTAAATTGCCTAATACACCATTGTGTGACCACATTAAATGAGTTAAATATAAATATTTGAATGCATTAAATGAGGACAAATGTGGGAAAAATGTGAATTTTCTGTCTCGAAATTGTAGAATGACACTCTTTTTTTTTAGAAATAGAATGACACTTTTTTTAAACAAAATTAAAATATGACACTTATTCAGAAACAAAGAGAGTATACATATAGTGCATTAGTAAAACAACATTATGTGTCAACCGAGTAAATAAATCCGAAAGTCGGTCACTCCGTCATATACTAGTGTCGCCCCCCTCCCCGAAAAAAAATCCTGGATCCACCACTGACGATATTGATTTATTTTTTAATAATATCGTGTAAAAAAATACAATATTGTCATTAGAGTTGTCAAAAAGAACTGACGGGACTGGGACGGGCCTGAAAAAATAGGGCCCTATCCTCCCCCCGCTCCCCTAAGCGCGTAGGTTGGCGGGCATGTTGAACATTGCATTAAACAAAAAAAACTTTTAAACAAGATTTTCACCATCAAATAATATTGGAAACTCTGCATAGCAAGTATGATTAATTAATGAAAAATTTCTGAAATATGAAAATAAAATAAAGAACATTAATTAATCACATTTTGTTGACAATGTATTATAGGCATATCACAATGTACAAAAAATAATGAAAGTACATATATCTTTGTATTAATGTACACCTTTTTTTATAAATACATATGAATTATTGAATTTTTATATGTATTTTACCTATAACTTTAAAATGGAAATTATATTTCCTGGATAGAAAACTGAAATAGCAAAGGCAACTATGCCATGTCTCATTCAAGAATTAGGGTTTATGTTATTATTATTGAATTTTAATTCATTGACAAATGAAATAAATAATATATATATATATATATATATATATATATTCAGTGGATTTTATCCGCCAAAGCCTGCCAAGTAAATGAGCCTCAAATTTAAAGTCCTACCCTCCTATAAAAGAGGTGGGAACAGGCCGGCTCGACGGGTCCATTTTGACAACTATAATTGTCATTAACTTAATAGGAGTAAAAAAAAATTAGGAACCAAAATAATTAATATTTATTTAAATAGTAATTAATGTCCACAAAAAATTATCTACAAAAACATTTTATAATTTTTTTATATTAAAAAATTGAAAATCGGGGTTTGGTGCCCTTATGGTAGGGCTGGCAATTTTGGCACGGCCCGGCCCACTTTTCGCGCCGGGTCGAGCTAAAAAAAATTAGGCCCGAACTATTTTCGGGTCGGGCCGGATATTAAAAAAATGGGCTCGAAATAATTTTGGCTCGACCTGGCCCGAAAATGAAAGAAGCCCGAACGGGCCGGGCTTTTTGGCCCAAAATAAGGAAAATTACACTAAGCCCGTGAGCGGTCCGCCTAAAAAAAATAGGCCCGAAGTAATTCCGGGCCGGGCCTCACAAAAAATGGCCCGAATTTTGCAAAAAGCCCGAATTTTCAGGTTGGGTCGGGCCACCCGAATTGCCACCTCTACCTTATGGGGCACTATTGAATCTACCTTGGGTGGAGTTTTTACAAAGAGATGCATTCGTGCGATCAGTCATACGGGCCAGCTCAGCCCAAAACCCAGTATGAAAAAAGATTGATCCGAGCTAACTTCATTAATTTTTCTCAAAACTTCAAATGATTATAATTTTCACATTTTTAATCGGATTTACGCAAAAAAAAAAAAACAAATTAAGGGGGGTGTATTGGATCCATATTTTGTTAGATTTCTTTGGACTTTAAAAAGTCCATGGATTTAGAAAATCTATTGACTCCACATGGAGTCTTTCTGGATTTGTAAATGGATTTGTGACGATTTCATCGGATTTGAAATTTTTCTTCCCGATGCTCGCTGAAACACAACCAGCTATCGATGCGTACCCCAACGACCGCTGGTGTCCAGCCGCGGCAATAACTAAAACCCAACTACCGCTAGCTATTATGCGGATAAGTAAACGCGAAGCCCTAATTTCTCATTTCTTACTTTCCTTTCTCCTCTCCAACCCGTAATTCTCATTTTTCACTATCCAGCTGCCGCCCCCGCTGCATCTCCAGCAGTCACTGTCACCCTACTGCCGCCGCCGCTGCCAATGAAGGTCGCTGCCATGGTTCACACGAAGAACCCTAATTTTGGGACAGATGAGAAAGTTGAAGTTGAGGAAGAGGTCGATTACACGACGAGGTATTCTTGTCCATTTTTATTGAAGTGTGAATGGGAGAGCGATGTTTTTAGGAAATTTAATAAATATTACACACCCTTGTTATTTGGATTGGGATTTGATTAGGGGTCTTAAAATTGCAGCAAAAGTCACTAAATATTTGAAAAATTTGGGTCTTGATACTTTTCCTAGAACCGTAGATTATTCTGGTTATGATTCTCTGTGCTATGAATTTTTAACTGCCATGTCTTTGAGTGCGGATAAGAAGAAGATTGGGGTTAGAATGAAAGATAGGGAATATCAAATAAGCTTAGCAAGAATGAAATCTATTTTTGGGTTTCCTACTGGCGGGGAACGAGAGAGACCTCGGGGGTTTAATGTTAATGTAGTTTGGACTGAATTGACTGGGTTAATAATTGGAATTTTTCTAGTATGCCGAATGGGTACATTACAGACTCGGCATTGGCCATTGTGCACAAATTTCTTGCATATAATGTTTCCGGGAAGGAGCAAACAAACAAAGTCAATTCAACTGAAGTGTATATGTTGTCTTATGCTTTAAATGGCACAAAAGGTTTGTATTTCAAACTTCATTTGGACGGCTATGACTCAGATGCAGAATCGTTCTTCTACCCATGTTTCTCTCTATCCCATTGTTATGGGTTTGGCTTATAATCTCGGAGTTCTCACTGCCACAAGGGCCGATCAGGATGGGTATAAGGAAATTAAGCCTTATTTCATTGATCTTAGTGAGCTAAAAGGAGCTCAGATAATTTCTGATCGACACACTTTAGTTCCTCCGGCAAAAAGGCATTGTGTTAGGGAGTTCATAAACTCCGAGATTGCTAAGGGGTGTCTTCCGCCCATAGTTCCTGATCCTGAAGCCGGCCCATCCACTGCTGCTAATGAAGATGAAGAGGAAGAGCCATTGTCCTCTAAAAAATGGGCATTGAGATTGATCTTAGTGAGCTAAAAGGAGCTCAGATAATTTCTGATCGACACACTTTAGTTCCTCCGGCAAAAAGGCATTGTGTTAGGGAGTTCATACACTCCGAGATTGCTAAGGGGTGTCTTCCTCCCATAGTTCCTGATCTTGAAGCCGGCCCATCCACTGCTGCTAATGAAGATGAAGAGGAAGAGCCATTGTCCCCTAAAAAATGGGCATTGGGTCTTGATTAAACACACTACGAATATGGTAAATAATAAATATAAAAAGAAATATATTTAGATGCATACAACTTAAAGCAACAAATGACTCAAATAATAATAAAAATACGGAATCCATTAAGTTCAAATGCATGATCAAAAGAAAGTCCTAAAAAGATCACCAACAAAATAGTGATAAAAAGATAGCATAGTATCTAATACATGACTCAAATGATCACTATTCTCTAATCTTGTAAGCTATCCAATTAGCTCGTTCCTCAATAGTCTTCAAAAAACCATTTTTTTTTTTGACTTGGTGTCAAGCAAGTCAAATGCCTTGAGGCGAATGTCTTCATCCAAATTTAGGATCTCTTTGATAGCATCCCAAGTTGTATAAGATCTTTCTCTTTCTCTTTTCTCTACTATGGTATCTCTTTTCTATAAGAGACTATGAACTCCATTAAAAGTGTTTGTTAGTTTTTTAATCTCTTCCATGAGACCATTCTGAGTGATATTTTTAGTAGAGCCAGAAGTTGCTTCATACTGAGCTCTACTTCTTTTGGGTTGAGTTCTTCTTTGAGTGGAGACCTCAGACACTTCAGGGAACCCCGAAGGTAGTGTGGAACTAGATGATGGTGGCTCATCTTGAGATAGTCCTACAAACATCTCATTTTCAGCATCATAATTCAAATCTTCTATATATGCATCTCTATTTTCATCATCTCCTAATGTCTTTGCATCAGTAGCACTACCCAACCCAATGGAGCTTTTTCCTATAGCAACACTATTTCCTACAGCAATTTCCAAGTCCTCATAATCAGGACATTCCCCATAGCGCAAGTTTGCGTCTTTTGAGTCAGCCTAGCATAAATAAAGAATAAATTTATTAATTCACTATATTAGTTAAATAAAATTATTCGATAATATTATTGCAATATGATGCTTAAGAAGCTTACCTCTAAGTACGCATCCCATACTTCATCTGAAGCCGTGAACTTTTTAGTAGTGTGGTCATATCCAAAACCAGAGCTAAACCTCATAAGGTTTGAATAAGATAACCAATGATTTTTAAACCATTTGAGGCGGCTTTGGTAATTGTTATAGGTCGTATTACACCCAAGTCTTTCATTAAGAACAAGAAGTATTTTTTCTTCCACCGTTACTTTGCTAAAGATACCACTATTATCACGGCATTCTCGACCCGCAGCATCAACCATAAATTCTAACAATAAGTCGCTTTGTTCCTTAGTCCATTGTTCATAGGATGTCTTCCTTTTCATATCTTGTTGTGAATCCCCTATGATAATATTACTATATTTATAAAGATACAAAATATATATATATACAAAGTGATAAAAAATTAGTTAATATATACAAAGTGATAAAAAAATTTTAACCAAACAATTATATATAAAATGCAGCCCAGATACCAGCGATCGCTGGACCCCAGCGCCCGCTTGCCTGTTACAAATATCTATAACAATGGAATGGATATAGATGAAGATCAAAATCCAATTAATAATGAGAAAAATGAACTTTATGTGTACCAAAAATCCATTTCAACGAGAAAGAGTAGCAAAATCCATAACAACGAGAAAGAGTAGCAAAAGAGTACCTTTGTGAGAAGAACAACGAGGGGAATAGGCTGTAGTTGAGCAATAAACTTTTCTCTTCAGAGCAAAATGAGCAAAATGAGCAAAAATGAGAAAAATACGTGAATCTGGAGACTTTATGGAGGTCAGCGACCTTTCATATCCAGCGGCCACTGGACCTCAGCCGGGGCTGAGATGCTGAAATCTTTATTCCCAGCGACCGCTGGAGTACACCCAACACTGGGGTGTTTGATGCTAAACGCCTCAGCGGTCGGCCCGCTGTGTCACACCCGGCGCTGAGGTTTACGAATCCATTAAAATCTCATGGGCAAAGGTTGGATTTGATCCTTTATATTTTTTAGGTGATTTTGAGGTGAAATCCAATAGAATCACTAACATTTTAAAATCTATGGAGTTTTGAATACATCTGGATTTTTTAAGACATTTTAAAATCTGTGTTGAATACCTCTAGATTTTTTAAGACTTTTAAAAGTCTGGATTGAATACACCCAGATTTTAAAAGTCCAAAAAAATCCTACAGACTCTCTATCTAATACAACCCCTAAATGTCTTTTTATGATCTTTCATTTAATATTTTGTATGAGCATGAAGAAATATGAATGAAAAATACAAAACAATTCATTTTTCATTCATATACAAATAAATAAAATTAAATTTTCAAAAATTAAGCTTTTTTCGCGGGTTGCGGGGTGGGTCGGGTTGGCCCATGACCCTAAAATATTGTTAGGCCTTATTACGGATTACAAACTTTCCAGTGGGGTCATCCATACTATCATTGCCCTAGGTTGGGTTGGCCCACAACTCAAAAATATTGTTAGATCTTTTATGGATTATAAACTTCCAAGGGTCACCCATACGATCATTGTTCTAAGTCAAACACTCTTAACTTTGAATTTTGATGGAATAAGCACCTTGTAATATGAGTAACACTTATCAAATTCTTTAAACTTCCATAGACTATATAGTCACATTCAACTTCGTTTGGTTCGGTAGATGGGATAAATAAGATTGATTGAATATCTCCTAGACTATACAATCCCATCCGGTTTCATTTCTTCAGTAGATGGGATAAATAAGATTGATTGGTTAAATATAGTAGGATTACACTGTTTGTTCGGATAAAAATAATCACGTGTCTGAATTGTTTGATTGTGGTTTTAATGATGTATAATAAATTGTCAATATTCTGTTTAGATTGAAAGATTATGACTAAAATGTAGGAGAGTACCTAATTGCCTTTCATATAAAATTTTCTTTGATAATTGTTAAAATTGATAAGGATAGTTATGTAATTTCAATTCTAATCAATAATGGGATAAAAATAATCACCTCAATATTGGGGGTGATTAGTGGATGATACCATCCAAAGTTGATAATCCATCACCAGCTTTTTCATCATATAAAGCAAACATTTTATCAATTCCAATAAAATTTATCTATCCAGCATTTGTTGGAAATGGCAACAACACTTGGGCTTCGTTTCTCTTATTTTGTTTATGTTACAATTGAATTGTCTCTAGTTTGACCCGATTTTGCTCTATTTAATTGAAAATAAAGTCTAGCCCCCCTTTGGATTGTAAAAAAGGCTATGTTGTGGGAACGTGGGAGAAATAATTATATCTTCTCTTCTTCTACTTAATTTATCTGCAGTTTCTATAGACCTAAGAGATAGAATATGATCCTCCATTTCTTCCCTACCAGACGCATCTATTTGAGTTTCTCCAACTCGATCTCTTGTGAGTGTGCATAAAAGATCGAGTGTTGTGTTAATCTTGAAACCAATCGACACGTAGGCTTTATACCTCGGGCTAAATGCAATCATTTTTAAGGAAATTGATCATTCACCACGTCGCAACAATTTTCTTGTTCGAATTTTTGTTTCAATTGTTCCAGTTTCGAAACTACAATCTTATCAACCTAACGACTCAAACCAAACATATCATTCACGTATAACATCGTAATCCATCTCTTTCGAGTGTGGATTCAGTTCATTTATGTACTCTTTCACTTAAAAGTCTTATAGGAGTCACTCTTTTCTGCGTGCCTTTGAACCGTTGATTACTCTGTACTCGAATAAAATTAAACAACAATAAGCTGATCAATATGAGATTGGATCCAAATATTCGTATCGTCTTATGGATCTTAATCTATTCACATACCTTTTTTTATGTTCTTGTAATATATGCCTTTTTAAAGGGTTTATGATAATAATTAACACAAAAAAGTTTACTTATTTTGCAGTTTTAGCATAATGTTTAAAAATTTATAATTAAATTACAACTTTCTATTTTTTTTTTTTTTGCAATTGTAACATTTTCAGTTATTTTTCATTGAGATTTGTCTATCTGTACGCTATTTTATGACTTAAATGATGTCATTTATGATATTATTGGGTATGATAAAATGACACCGTTTAAGTAAAAAAAATTCATGTTTATTCAAAATTTTTAAATATTGATATTTGGATCGTGAGTTTCCGAATTAAATTCCAACCAGTTGGGGCACTGTTTTCATCAAATAACTAAAGAAAAATTTTAAGTTCTAGAAGACGAGCATTTTGGTGTAAGAATTGACGGCTAACATCGTCCGACAACGAAGAATTTGACAGTTGAAAATTTAATTTTTAGAAAACTTGAATTGTGTTGCAATAGCAAAAAAATGAAAGTCGTGGTTTAATTAATTGCACCGTTTTGAAGGTTATGCAAAAATCGCAAATATGGCAAGTAATTCTTTTTTTATAAGTTGATTATTAATTCTAAGTGATTTGGATTTTTTACCTTTTTTATGGACTCTTCTTGTTTGGGAAAATTTGCCTTTATTTTTTCTTCACAAAAACTTGTATTAGATGACCTCAATCACAATTTGATATGGCATTACTTTTACTTTTAAATATGAAAATATTACTTCGCACACAACATTACTTGGACGTGTCCTCCTCATAAATTCAGGAGAAAATACCAATAAAATTATAAATATAGATTTAAATCTAAATATGAATATCCATTTACGGATGTTGACTTGTGCAACGATCTCACAGGTATGTGATTGGAAACAAACAATTTAGCCTTTTTAAAAATTGAATCAATTGTATAGAGAAGATGTGGAGGGATGCTGGTATGTATAAATACACAATTGCAAAAACAATGTATTATTTACAAATGTTATTTCTGCAGATGTATATATTAACATTTCCCCACCAAAACAAGAAGCATTCCATGGATTTCACCACTCGTGTACAGTCATACAAAAAAGCACCAAAGAAAGGAAAAAAATGGCCAAAATTGTTATCCAGCTGCAGAGCGATTTGATTTCTCTTCATATACAGAAAATTAGCCGCTTACGCGCAAATAACGCCTCTCTTTTAAGCATACAAATCTGAATAAGAGCATCAGATTCATCTCGATTTTTCATCAGGCGGGCACCTTTGGCTCGTCTTCAGCTATCACCGAGTCCTCTAGCCCTACCTGGCCTGCATTTAGAGATGGAACACGATCAAGAATTATGCATTCGCCTTTTCAGTCGAATATAAACTATGATTGTGCATGGCATACGTTGTATTTGTTAAGAAACTTTTGGCAACGCGTTTTATCTGCTCGTTGTTTTACAAAAATAAGCTGTGTATGCTTAAAAATCTAGGAAATTAACTCCAAATAGCCACAGGATTGTCCATGAAGAATCATTGTATCCAGGCATGATATTACAAAACATCAAGATTTGCTGCTAATCATGAGAAGGTCAACATACCAAATAATGCCACTAGAGATGGAGGTTTCGAAGATGCATTTGAACTCACATCGATACCTGTATAATCTTCATGGAGAATAACATAGACAGGTTACTAGACATAAAAAATATAAGTTATCTATCAGGAGAACACAAAGAAAGGGAAAAATCCGAGCATGGTTGGACACTTGGATGTCTTAAATTTGGTATTGATCCTAAACCTGAAACATTTTGAGTTTGTGATGCTCGCTAAAGTCGTGCAATCATGCAGGAAATCATAATTAATGGTTAAAGTATCATCGTGCTTATTTTAGAGGTTTGAAGTAGATTAAACATCTTGATTATACATGAGCATAATAAATAATAGATACTTATTCCTTGCTGCTTGTTACACTTCACCAACTTTCTGAATTATTTAATTGTAATAGTTGAATTGATACTTTTGTTAGATTTTTTGAACACATAAGATGCTATATTTCGATCTCTATCTCGACATACTCCATCTCACATCTTAATAAATGGAAATTGTAGCCACATGCAAATCTTTCGGTTATATTTTCTAGAGACTGGTCAAAGCAAAAGGTGTTTGTAATTTTAGTAAAGGAGAGTACCTGCAGTTCCAGCCGATTTAAGATCTGATTTCTTGAAAGTATATCCAATAAAATTAGCATCTTTCGATGTTAACATCTGCTCATCAAAGTATGCAAGAAAGACGCATTAAATCATCAAAGATAAGAACAACAAAACATTCACACTAGTAACTCGTACATGGTATCTAATCATTAAGGAGAACAAATTGCAGCAAATATTATCAGATATCCAAGAGATTACTTTTACAATATGCACAATCTATTTTAAAACACCATCAACTGGGCCGGTTTGGTTTGTTTGGAGCTCTAAAGAGTTCGCCAGACAAAAAATTCATTTTCTTAAAAGCACTTGACGTCTACTATGAAACTTGTTTACTTTATACAATCAAAATAAATTTGGACATACGAAAACATGTCATTTGTTTTTCTAGTTCAATATGCTCAACCAAATTCCAATGGTCTTAATCATTTTTGGTAAAAGCTGAGTAATAACTCGACTTCAAGAAAAACAGATTTAGCTGCAAACAGTTTAACCCTTAAAAGGCATTCAGAGTTTCATCTTCACAGATTTAGCTGCAAATAGTTTTAGCTGCAAACAGATAGCACATAGCATAAAGCCTCTCAATCATTTTTACAATCTTCTTCACAAGATCCAAGTTTCAGAAAAGATAAGGCCTTTACCTTCCTCCAAGGTCCGACTCTTGGTGTGTTAGATGGTGGATTTTCTCCCTGAGAAAGAGAAGCAAAAGAGGCAAATACATTACAGAAATCATCAAAAGCTGCACAAAGGTAACAGTATAGTCTTACTCAATTATGATGGAATGTCATGAGAGGAGGACTGGAGGACAAAGAATTGATTGCAGATATTAGATGGAAGTTTGTACTGAACCATTGAATTGAGTCGGCTGAAAGAAAAATATGTGCCTAAAGAAAGAAACGAATGGTGATAGCATAAATCCAAGCACAGATTCAAAGCCTAATATCATGAGAGTTGAGAAGAATCAGCTTGGAGAATAGACGAGCAGGAGGAAGAAGAAATGTCGACTAATTTATATACATTCTGTATAACTGGTGAAAAAAGAAGCTTTTAGCATTTTGGCCAGCAGGGGATTCCTATGATCTCCATAATAACTAAAACTATTTGAGAAATATAATCATGAATTAGCGTGCAAGTCTGAAAGGGAAAAAAAAAAAATCTCTAGTCATACTCACTTCATCGAACTTTTCAAAATTCTGTGTATCCAAATCTCCATTTACGACTGGTTTGTAGGCAGCTTCCATTTCATAGAGGCTGTCCCATTTTATATCTCTAAGCCATGGATGTCCCTGACAATAAAAGTGAGTCGTAATATATTATCGTACTAATGAACAGAAAGAAAACCACAGCTTTACTGCCACTTGAAATCATTGATGTCCAAGCTATACTTATTTGAATCCATTTTACTTTAGATGAAATTACCAAAGTAACCAAGAACAATCTTTATTTCTTCCATGCAATGTTCTACATACCTTTATTTCTTCAACACCTCTGGTCCCTAATCTTTTCTCAACATCACATAACAAATGACAGATAAGATCCCTCGCCTCATCTGAGATTTTTGGTTCTTCAGGAAACTTTAAGCATGTTTTCCAATTTATTATCTGATACAAAAGGAAAGATTCAGGAATATTTCATAGCCAACAAAGTCTCAGTCGAAAAAGCATCTCACTAACTATGCAAATAAGAAACCAGTTCTAAACAATTAATTTGTGGAAAATTTTAAGATCGCATCTCTGATTAGAAATGTTAATTTATATTTTCAGCAATAATTGGATTCAAACGGACTAAAAGATGCAGTGTACCTTGCGGCATGTCATTCTGGGATCATCGGAACAAAATGGGGGATAACCGATGAGCATTTCATACATTATGGCCCCCAAAGACCACCAGTCACACTCCATTCCATATCCTCTCTTCAATAAAACCTCAGGTGCCATATAATCAAGAGTTCCTACAGTAGAATATGCCTACAAGAAAGATTGTACACATAACTTTAAAGTCGTAGATAGAATAGAGAAAATAAAACAGAAAGGGATCTAAGAGCAAATTCATATTACAAGTAAAACAAAAGGAATATATACCAAGGCACGACGGTTCCGTTTCCATTGTAGTAACTGTTCCTTTGCCATTAACCAGGGAGCAGTATATTCGCCAGTATTCCCATCACCCTCAGTTCTAGGATCCTGAGCCATCAAATCATCATCTTCCAACAATATTGATGAGTATTTCTCCAGTGTCTTACACAAACCAAAATCAGAAAGCTTTAAATGCCCATTTTTGTCCAATATAAGGTTATCCGGTTTGATATCCCTGCAGATTGCATTTAAACAAATTTCAAGTTCATTAAATTGATAAGCCAAAGGAACTTTTATATAAATTTGCACAAACTGCTTTATATAAATTTAAATAAAACATAGATAAGACAGACTAATCCATTCTCACTAGCTTCAGCTTTTCTGCGCTTAACAAAATAAGTAGCAGGTGAAAAGAATGGTAAAAGAATTTAGTCACACTGCAAAATGTGAATAATCAGAGAAGAAGAGAATTAATACAATCACATAAACTGTTTGAGATAGCTTTTTCCTCTATATTATCGGCATGCTTCAAGAATAGTACATTGAAATGCCTCTAGAAAAAGGATTGCAATTCAATTATACCTTCAGACACATTTTCATGGAACCAGTTAACTTGTACCTGATGGACTTTTGGATATATATACGAGAATCATGATTTATTGTAAATGCGTTTAATATTATGCTCTATTGACTGAATAGAGCAAATATTGTCCATACTTTCTAAATATTTTCCAGTCATACAGCATGGAATATTGTCATACATCTACTATGTGAAGTATGTATTAGATAACTTCTCGTAACTGCCTTCATTTTTTAGTGTTCAAGGATGTATATATACCTATGTACATATCCATGTTGGTGGATCGAGTGGATAGCTAGAATACTTTCTGCCATGTAAAACCGGGCAACATCTTCAGAAAGGATATCCTCCCTCATCAATAAAGTCATAATATCACCACCAGGTAAATACTCCATAATAAGGTATAAAAAATCAGAATCTTGGAAGGAATAAAAGAGCTTCACTATGCACCGACTATCAACCTCCACCAGTAAATTCCTCTCTGAGCGAACATGCTCAACCTGTAAGGAATCAACTCATCTAGTGAGTGGCATCCCGGTATGGTCAGACAAAGTACATGACAATATCTTTCATATGATTTTCAGTTTCTAATTTTATTTTCTCACCTGCCCACGGCTGAGCATATCTGACTTCTTCAATTTCTTCATGGCATATATTTCTCCTGTACCTTTAGCTCGACATAATCTAACCTGCATCGCTTTCACCAGGTCACATACGAATCATAGTAATCTATGTTAGTGTGCATATCTAGGAAGTATATGTATTTAATGCATCAACGACTCAGCCTTGTGTCATTTAGTAGGATATGTGGAAAATTCAACACAATCCCTCTTTACCCCACTCATAGGTTATTTTAGGAAAACTGAGAAAATAGATCGGCAGAAGCAAAGCATTCCATCCTTTCCACAAAGATTGATTGCATACATGTATTTCAATCAAGTGGCACTTTGGAGCACTGATCTTACGATGGGTTGTCGGAGGTTTTTGGCTCATAATTTTCCAAATGACAATATTTCACAAAAGTGACACTATTTATTAGTATTATTTTGTCTTAACTGAAGAACGAGAAACTATTTTCCTGACAATTAAGCAAGTCAACTGTAAAGTCTACACTTAGTTAGCTTTGCTAGCACTTATAACTGCTGATACAAAAAGTGCAATGATCGAATTGATGGTGTGGCAGCTTCATGACTAAAACTCATAAAGCACACCTTATTAATCAAAATCCAACATGGATAAAACTAGAAACACAGAAAAGTTGTCAAGTGGATTATATAAAAGAATAACTATAAAGACTTGTATTATATGAAATTCCAGAGATCAAACTCTCAAATAGGACTATGGTTTTTAAAGAAAACAAATAAATCTGTTTTCCTACTAAAAGTCTAAAACAACAATGATATCATAACAAAGCAAATAAAAAGGAGATAAATGACGAGAAGAAGAAGAAGCGGCCTTCTCATCATTCCATCAAGAGGGGAAACTAAAGGGTCTGTTGTAAGTCACCTCCATCCATCAAAAAACAATTTCGTACAAATGCAAGTGCAATGTGCAAATTCGACGCTGCAAATATAGTTGTTACAAGGTGAAAAACCCGCATACCTCACCAAATGCTCCTTTTCCAATAATAGTCAATTGCTCAAAATCATCAATCCCTACTTTGTGCCTCTGCAATCTCATATACTCTGTCTCCCTCTTCTCCAAATTCCTCAACATCATCTCTTCCTCCTCGCTCGACACCTGATCCTCTTGCGCCCTTCTCTGCAACGCCCTCCTCCTAAATAACCCCAAATATTTAAAGAAAAGAAAGAAAAAACATAAATCAACTCGACCTTCAAACAAAATGCACATCGATTCACACTCTCAACTACTAGAGCCTACGAAAATTCATAGTAGTGCCACCTAATTCCATCACATTTCAAGAATCTCTCATAAAAATCAAGTTAAATCCAATTAGCATCACTTCAAAACAAAATAATAACAAATTCATTCACCGACAAAAACAGCAAATCAAAGCTTGAACTAACAAAACAAACGAAAAGCATCAAGATTTCACCTTTCCTTGCGATCTTGCAAACCCTGCAGGTAATTCTTGTAATGATTCTCGATGAACTGCTTCGCGGCGGCGGCCTTCTGCCGAGTCACCGGCGACGACACCGCTTCATCGGGCTCCAAACTAAAGGCCCGATGTGCCTGAAGCTTCATCTGAGGGCCCTCCATTCTAACCGGGCTTTCTTCACCACCACCCTCCATCAACAACTATTCTCCTCAGATCAAGAACCACAAATTATTAGAGAAAAAAAGAGCCAATAATTGGAAGCTTCCTCAATAAAGGCACAAACTTTGGTGCAAATTCAGACAGTTTAACCGTTTGTTGTGAGAATTACGAGGTAAAAAAAAGTGAGAAAAGTGAAGTACCTGAAACAGGGAGCAGAAAATGATAAAGAAACTACAGCTTCTTGAACTCTTTTCTGTTGGGATTTTCGATGTGGGATCAATATCAAGTTTCTTAAAAATTGTGTGGGGTGTGTGTGTGTTTATGGGATTTTGGAGTGGCAGGCTGTGCAAGCAGATGATTAGCTGTAATTTGATGGGTTTTTTTTGTTAATCTAATTGTTGAATATTGAATTCCATAATTGCTGGTTTAGTTAAGAGATGGATTGGAGTGGAGTTGAGGCAACCTTACTTAATATTTCAGAGGAAGGAGAGAATTTGGAAATTATAAAATGTAATTAAGTTTTATTTATTTATGGATTTGGAATTGGAATTTTGGAAATGTAAGAAAATGGACAGACTCATAGTTGTGTTGTGTCAACGAAGACTGTAATATTTTATTTCAATTTGAACCTGTATAAGGTTTTGAATTTTGAATACTTTTTAGACCTTTGAAAAACAATATTTTAATTATTTTCATTAATTTATGGTGAGCATATATTGGCTAAAAATCATCTCCTAATTCCTTCAACTTTTTCCACTTTTCTTACTTTGTTTACCACGATCTTGTCTTTATTTATTTTGTCGCTTCAACTTTTTTCTCTCTCTATTTTACCAATTCGATTTTTATTCTTATTATATTCCGCCTCCTCAATTAAATTTTATATTGTTCTCAAATTTTCAACTTTAAAAGCTCATATTTTAAAATTGAAAAAAGTAATTAACCAACCATGCATTTGGTTAATATCGAATCTAATAAAATACAAATTTCCGTCCATAAATGGGGAAAAAAATATATAGAACTAGAAAAATAGAAAACTTGGTTGAACTGGAAGAATAGAGAGAAAAATAAATTAAAGTGGCAAAATACAATAAAAATAAAGTTGGGATCGCAAATCACAAAACAAAAGAGAAAATACAATTCAAGAACCATAGATGATTTTTGCCAGTATAATAGTATCAAATATAGCGTTAATCACAATTTTGGGTGTGTGAACTTTAAAAAAATGAAAATTTGGTGTTACTATTTATCCGAAATCGATATTTAAGTGTTTTTCACCTTCTAGTGTCTAAAGTATTATTTTTATATTCAAACGTGTATAACTTGAATATTCCATCTCACAAATTTTAGATAGTAACTGATCACTCGCACAAGTTGTTATGATAATTTTATTTATTTGTCTAGTTTTTAACTAATACAAAAACTATTATATCAAAACTTATCTCATTCTGTAGGATTAACATTCGAATTTATTCATTGCTGCAGGTGGACTGGTTCAAATTGAAAATTTATTTTAAATTTTTTCTTTATGAAAATAATGTTAACCACGGAAATAAAATAATGATCTACCTACATGAATATTTAAGAGAATGCAATTGATCAGTCTTATTAAAATGTATATACCTTCTTTTTCCCTTTTTTAGATAATATCCACATTTATGGGTGGATGATACCAAAAGAGATTCTCTATTCCAATTTCGTGTTTCATTTCGTATTCCAATCATTGGATTCATGCCGTGTGTATTTAAAAAATTAAACAATTGTCTACTAAAAAAACTAAATACACATGTCATGAATCCAATGATTGGAGCACAAGATGAAATACGAAATTGAAATAGAGGATGATATATACATGCATAAAATACACAAAAAATCCAATCTAATTTTTTTTTGGCGAAATTCCCTTAAAAAAGATAATACAAAATAAAATAAATTCGGCGAAATTCGAATTCATATGTATACCAAACTTCGTTGATGGGGTGAGTTTTAACTAATTTGATCAAATGCATTGTATCCACCTCATTAATCAAATGTACATACACATACATCATTTTACAATTACAAAATAAAATAAATATGCATATGCTATAGTATGCTCTTATTTACTCAATTAAATGAAACACTGATCATTAAGTAGATCGTGTATTCAAGAAAAAAAAATTGTTTATTTCCAGTTAATTGTAATTTCATTTCTCTTCTACTCCTCTTCTGTTGTTTGCAAGCGTTTTTAGTTCCAGTAGTAATGTAATATTGTTTACAGAGACAAAATACTGAACAATATAGAAAGTAGACATGCAATTTCCCACATAGGTTGAGATGTGTGGATTCTTTTCTTTTCTTTTCTTTTTTTAAATAAGATATGGATTCTTTGAAGTGAATAGAACACCACAAAAATTCATGCACAAAAATTCAAATATAAGGTAACAGGATATAAAATGCGTGTGTGTGTTTTTTTCTCCTTTTGTTTTTATAGTACGTGTTTTCAAAATATATTGTATATAAACACGCATTTTATAGCAGATTATTTACAGGATATTATGTGCTTTCAAAATGCCTCATTTAACATTTGTAGCAGATTATATGTGTTTTTGTTTATGATAGCAATTTGTGTTATTATGTTTAGTGAATATATAAGAGCACGTTAGCAAATATTTTTCTCTGAAATTTCAATTGATAAATATTAGCAAATTAGTCATAGGCCGTTTGCAAAAATTTGCTAAAATGTTGGATATTAAATAGATGATGTCAAGTTTATTTTGCTAGCACTCTTTATAAATGTGCTAATAATTATATCGTAATTATTTGCTATCAAACATTATTACATTCCAGAATACTAAGAAACCGAAAAATGACTACAAAAACTGTTATCACTGTTCAATTGTTATGCTAACATCTATATATATATTATAACACACTTTTGCTTTCCCGCCCATTTGTAAAAGGGCATTGTAGACATTTCTTTAACATTATATGGACATTATAGTAATATATAGAATTATGCATCATCACATTTAATTTCATTTATTTTTTATACTTTCCATATACACATAATATATGTATATAAATAAATGATTATACTAGTCTAATTATTGTACTAATACATATACAAATACAGATAATGATACTCGATTATATGATTCCACAATGATTATACTAATTTCATTATTATACGATTATTTGTTTCAATGTATATATAGATTGCACAAAGTATTATATATAATAATTATTCCAAATCTTATAATATTTTTTTCCTCAATATAATCTATATCTATATGTATAATTATAGAGTTGTACAATTTTTCCCTCAAATTTGTAGGGGAAATTTTGTAAATTCAGTAAACATGATAATCCATCACAATTTTGATATAATAATTACATTTAATGAAAAGTTCTCACGACTTACCAATTTTTATTTTTCATAATTACTGTCATTTTTTTTACATTCGAATAGCTACAATTTTTTCGTAGTAACAACCAAAACACCCCATTACTTTCGGTCTTAATTTGCATATATTTTATATTCGAAACTTAAGACTAAGAGAATTTTATTGTTTCATTAAAAATATGTGATCGATTTCTATTAACCACATTATTTCCACCACATTTAAAATACAGATTTTATTTTATTATTAGTAAACAAACATAACACTAAATCGTAAATCAAAACAATACTAAAAAAATTCTCAAACAAACCAATTATGGCTGCCCAATTTGATAGAAATAATTTCATGTTGTGATTAATTAAATGTGAGTCCCTCAATTTTCAAAACTTCAAGGGAAGCAATAGTGAACCACAAACTTATAACTGCAATATTATCTTTTTTTTTTTAGCAATAAACCATCGTAGATTAATATAAGTTAGATCATTCACACACAGGAATGTTTATCACAAAATTACTTGGCAAATCACCGGTGTAAGAGTAAAAAGTAGAGTTGTGGACGGCAAGATGCACCACAACATGTGCTATCTTATTTGCAAGACGACGAGCCCAACAATACCTTACTTCCTCAAAAAGAGCTGCTTCAATCCGATTAGAATAACATATTTCTCCCAGATAGGACTGATCTTCACTAACATTTTCCAATTTTTAACGGAGCAAATATATTTTTTTGAAGCAACATTTCATCTATTAAATCATTTTTATTTGGTCTAATTACTCTTTCCTTTTTCTTTTCCATATTGTTTAAATTTATATTTTTTTTGGTCATCTTTCTATATAATTTTGATGTATTTATATTTTTCATTTAATCAAACACTAAATCATTTTTTCCTTTAATAAATAATAATTTCACAAATTGCAAATTAAACTATGTATCAATGCAAAAATAACAAATTCCATATACAATAAAATAAACCTTGAAATTGATGAATTGAAAATATTTTCTTATTAATCTAAAAATAATTACCGCAGTATACCCATTCATTATGTTGAAGAAAAATATCAATTTAAGATATTTAAATTTATATAAAATTAAAAAGCTAAAAAATTTAAAATCAACCTGACAATATCTTATATTTTTTATAAAATTATAGTGAAAAACTAAACATATATACAATAAAACTAAGCATTCGGTTCTTCGAAAGTTATTATATAGATTTTAGTTTAAATATTTTTTAAAAGATTAATTTCATATTTACAATTTCTAATAAAATAATAATAACTGTAAATATATTATTCGTGCATCGCACGAAGGGTCATTCTAGTAATATCTCATAACAAATTTGGAGTAATATGTTAAAAATTGTGGAGCGAATTTGCTAACATTATTCATAATTTCAACACTAGTCTACTGAGAATACAAATTTCTAACAACCCACAACATTTATGCTAACACAGACATTAAAATATGCTAACTCACACACGAATTTTTTAGCAAAGTACTAATATACTAACATGGATGTTAAAATTAAAATTTCAATTAATCGATGATGAAATGTGCTATATCTAATTTTTTTATTATAATAGCAATTGGTATTATTGTGTTTAGCGAATATATATGAACATGTTAGTAAATATTATGTTTACTGAAATAAAAATTAAAATTGAGCTTCATTTATGAGAATCGGGTTACTTTGATATTTTGTGCCTTCAAAAAACTCATTTAACATCTGTAACATTTTTTTTTTGTTTATGATAGCAATTAGTGTTATTATGTTTAGCAACTATATAGGAACATGTTAGCAAATTTTTTTTTCCTGAAATTTCAATTAATAAATATTAGCAAATTAGTCATAGGTCATTAGTAAAAAGTTGCTAAAATGTTGGATAATGAATCAAACGATGTCAAGTTTATGCGGATGTGTTTATCCAAGTTTCTTTGATGTATGTTTCAATTTATATGTTGATTGTCATACTATACAATGTTATTTTGTGAATTTAGATGATCTTAATGATATCATTAGCATTACTAATATTGATTGTTATAAAATATACAAATCAATGATGTACAATTGTAATTTGCGAATATTCTCGCATTTTAGGATACAACATTGTTAGCAGATTTGAGATTATGTTAGCCAACTTATAAAGGGATAATAACAAATTTTTATTTATTTAATCTAAATAAATAATTTATTTAAGCAAATTATTTATGTAATTGTTAGCAAATATTTGAATGCATATTTTTAATATGACTGTGTTTTGATGGTTTTAAATGTTCGATTAACTTAACATAGAGTGAGATTGAAGACTATGTTTTCACTTTATTCAATGTGCAGGTACCTCTAAGTAACGCACAGAAGAACCACGTGGAGAGAGACAAACGAGAGATGTTTTAAATAATGATTCAGATAGCGACGACTTTGCACACGAGATTATGACAAAGAGACGCAATGATGTAAATGTTGTTGATGTCATAGGAGGTGTGGAACATAAGTCCGACAAATAAGATTGCGGACAGAGTGATGCACAAGTTTGGGATATTGGGTTCAATAGAATTCTAAGCTTGAGCATTAATGATGCAATTAAATAGATTTATGTTTATATATCGTAATTTTTTATAATTTTGCTTAAGGAATATGTGTATCTTTTTATTTCGAAAAGTAATTTTGGTATTTTTGCTAATATTTGTTTAAATGTTAGTATATTGATAAATTTCATATTAATTAGCAGACAGAAATTTTCCGGATATTTTAGTTTTAGCTTTCCTATATATTGTTCGAATATGTTGATTATTAATTTGATAGTAAGCGAAATTTTCATAACATGCTTTAGCAACATTGTATATTCATGTCAGTAAATTAATGTGTAACTAGAATGCAGCAAAGACATTTCAAAAACTCACTAGTAATATTATGACATTACAAAAAAAAAATGTATCTTAAGAAATCTCTTATTAGCATATTTTACAAATAACATTAGCTAATAATTTTTATGCTATTAGCAAATTAGTTTGCTAATACTTCTATATGTGATTATGTGTTTAAACATGTTAGCAAATTAATTAGCAATAAATATAGTGTAAATATGGGTAAATAGCCATTATCACTTAGTAAATAATATAAATAACCAGTTTTTATAAAAATGATGTATTTAGCCTTTTATGATGTAAATATACATCAATACCCTTACTTTCATATAAATAATATTTGAATATAATGTATTTTTAACATTATTATTTCTTAAAATAAAAATACCTTAATATATTTAAAAACAAATCAGATTTATAATAATCTAATATATTTAAAAATAAATCAGATTCATAGTAATCTTTTATCACACCCGGAAACAAAGAACGCTGATTCATATTGATATTTTCTCACGCTCAAACTAAAAATATATCTCGCCAGTCGCCGCCATTAAAGTCGAGTATCAACACTGAAAACTGAAAAAACTACAAGATTCAACAGTCGCTAAATAATCATGGATGATGATTTCAATCAACCTCATCCTCATAACGAACAATTCCCTGAAGAGGTAACAATTCGACCTCTATCATAAACATGATGCACGAGTATATAGTTTATTTTTCTCCCTTTGGAGTTGCATGTGATGCACGAAGATAATAGTTAGTTAATCTAGTGGTGCATGAATTTTACACGAGTAGAAAAATTATATACTAGTGTTTAAATCGAAATTATAATGCAACACGAGTACACGGGTGTTACGACACGAGTAATTCAAGTCGTGTTATCGTGCATTGGTTAAATATTCAACTACTACACGAGTACATGAATAGTTCAATATAACAGTTCAATACACGAGAACACGATTTGCTCATTCGTGTACTCGTGTAGCAGTTGAATATTAACTTGAAACACGACTGCATTAGTATATTTATTCGTGTATTCGTGCACTACTTCAAAAATCTATAGATACACACGAGTTCATTATTCTGCTAATTCGTGTAATCGTGCAACAGTAAAAAAATTGATATTCCACACGTTATAAATAAATTGGTGCACGATTCTACTCCAATACTCGTGTACCGAAAGAAATTGATTCATGCACCAAAGAACATTCAATTTTTCCACCACTTTCAAACAAAGAAAAACAAAAACTTAATATCTAGATCAATAAAAAGAGTACAGATACATAAAAATTATATTTTATTGATGCAAAAAACAACACACGCGATGTCAACAGAACTTCTTAAAATCACCTAACTCGTATTGAATCCCTAATTTTTGACTTTGCATCAGATAATTTATCGCTGAAACGGTGTTTACAGAGATGAAAAATCGTGATAATCTTCAAAAATCATAGCTTTTGATGTTCGCTAATTGTAGTTTTGTTCCAAATGATAAAATAACGATTGAAAAGGAGAGAGGCAAGCGGGGAGAGAACAACGCTATGATTGAAGAGGGAGAAAATCAGATCTAGCAAAATTTTTAAATAGCCGTTTTTACTTAGTAAATCATATAAATAGGCACTTTTTAAAAAAATAATGTATCTAGCCATTTTGAAAAAAAGTACTATAATACCCTTACTTTCATATTTAATATTAAGAAATATTATATGTATATATATAATATATATTCATATATCAATAAGATTTGGGGAAAAAAGATCTGATTTTGTCTCTCTTCAATCTATAACGCCGTTCTCTCCCCACTCGCCTCTCTCCTTTTCAATTGTTGTTTTATCATTTGGAACAAAACTACAATTAGCGAAGATCAAAAGCTATGATTTTTTAAGATTATCACGATTTTTCATCTCTGTAATCACCATTTTAGCGATAAATTATCTGATGCAAAGTCAAAAATTAGGGATTCAATGCGAGTTAGGTTATTTTAAGAAGTTCTATTGACATCGCGTGTGTGTTTTTTTTTTTTGCGTCAATAAGGTATGATTTTTATGTATCTGTACTCTTTTTATTAATCTAGATATTAAGTTTTTGTTTTTCTTTGTTTGAAAGTGGTGGAAAAATTGAATGTTCTTTGGTGCATGAATCAATTTCTTTCGGTACACGAGTATTGGAGTAGAATCGTGCACCAATTTATTTATAACGTGTGGAATATCAATATTTTTACTGTTGCACGATTACACGAATTAGCAGAATAATGAACTTGTGTGTATCTATAGATTTTTGAAGTAGTGCACGAATACACGAATAAATATACTAATGCAGTCGTATTTCAAGTTAATATTCAACTGCTACATGAGTACACGAATGAGCATAATCGTGTTCTCATGTATTAAACTGTTATATTGAACTATTCGTGTACTCGTATAGTAGTTGAATATTTAACCAATGCACGATAACACGACTTGAATTACTCGTGTCGTAACACTTGTGTACTCGTGTTGCATTAAAATTTCGATTTAAACACTAGTATATAATTTTCCTACTCATGTAAAATTCATGTACCACTAGATTAACTAACTATTATCTTCGTGCATCACATGCAACTCCAAAGGGAGAAAAATAAACTATATACTCGTGCATCATGTTTATGATAAATGTTGAATTGTTACCTCTTCAGGGAATTGTTCGTTATGATGATGAGGTTGTTCGAAATCATCGTCCATGATTTATCAGCGACTGTTGAATCTTGTAGTTTTTTCAATTTTCAGTGTTGATACTCGACTTCAATGGCGGCAACTGGCGAGATATATTTTTAGTTTGAGCGTGAGAAAATATCAATGTGAATCAGCGTTCTTTATTTTCGGGTGTGATAAAAGATCACTATGAATCTGATTTGTTTTTAAATATATTAGGGTATTTTTATTTTAGGAAATAATAATGTTAAAAATACATTATATTCAAATATTATTTATATGGAAGTAAGGGTATTGATGTATATTTACATCCTAAAAGTCTAAATACATCATTTTTTTAAAAATTGATTATTTACATTATTTACTAAGTAATAAAGACTATTTACCCCTATTAACACTTATATATACATATAATATTTCTTAATATTAAATATGAAAGTAAGGGTAATATAGTACCTTTTTTTTCATAATGGTTAGATACATTATTTTTTTTAAAAGTGGCTATTTACATGATTTACTAAGTAAAAATGGCTATTTAAAAATTTTGTTCATAAATATATGCTATATTAGCAATAATGGTTGAGCAAAATACTAACATGTTTCAAAAAACACACTTGTTATAATTTGACATTACAAAAAAAAAACAGTACGAAACCTCATATTATAATGTTATCACAATTTATGTAATACATTGACATAAACAAAAATGGTTCAATAATTATTAAAAAAATATTATAACGATTTTGTATACAACTAGCATCTAAATCAATTAATATGAAACTCAAAACTATAATTTTGTAGTACCTAATGTTAAAAATAATTCAAAACACATTGGATAATAATGTGGTGCCGCTGCTTTCAATGCTTCACAATGAGGTTCAATTTCTGTTCCCTTGAAGTGCATCGTGTCAATGACCTGTATACGAGATCAGTCAAATGTGTTAATCATATTCAAACTTTATGCTAACAATGACATTACATTATTTTAACATATAATATGTCAATCAGTCAAACAAAACCACCAAATGACAACAACAATAATTTTGATAATATCTCAGCTAAGATGATTCGCTAACTATGTAACACAATTACACAAATAACTAATACATATTTTGCTAACACTCTTCATAAATTGTACTAACAATTGTGTCGTAATTTGTTATCAACATTATTATACTCTAGAACACTAAGAAACCTACAAAAAGACTATAAAACTGCTATCACCGTTCAGTTGTTATGCTAACATAATATCTCATAACAGATTTGGAGTAACATGTTAACAATTGCGGAGCAAATTTGCTGAGATTATTCATAATTTCAACACCAGTCTAATGAGAATATAAATTTCTAGCAACACACAATATTTATGCTAATACGGATATTCAAATATGCCAACTAACACTCGAAATTTTTCACCTTCCTAAAGTGTTGAGACAAACACTTCATTCGAATATTCAGCAGTGAACTCAAAATTCAAACAAAGACTCCATGTCTCGCTAACACGACATATGTAACACAAATAGCTAAAACATATATATTTTGTCAACATTCTTTATAAATTATGCTATCAATTATGTCGTAATTTGTTATGAAACATTATTACACTCCAGAACACTAAGAAACAAAAAAGACTACAAAACTGCTATCACTGTTCAGTTGTTATGCTAACATTATATATCCTAATAGATTTTGAATAATATGTTAACAATTGCGGAGCAAATTTGCTGACATCCTTCATAATTTCAACACTAATCTACTGAAAATACAAAATTCTATCAACCCACAACAATTATTCTAACAAGGACATTAAAATATGTTAACTCACACTCAAAATTTTTCACTTTCTTAAAATGTTGAGACAAACACTCCATTCAAATATCTAGCAGTGAACTCAAAATTCAAACAAGGACTCTGTGTCTCGCTAACACAACATAAATAATTTGATATTGTTCATCATCTATTCGACAACATCCAACAAACACTCATACATCAAAACACATTATCAAAAATTGTAACCCATAAGATCCGAGCACACATTCAAAGATCAAAAACCCTTATTTTTAAGACAAACTTAAAAAGCCCCAAACCACTTAGATGATATTAAAAAAAATACATACCCATAATAAAATAATACCTTCATTAATAAATGTGTACAAGAACAACCAGAAATGATAAATGTTGTAAGCAATACCAGGATCTTCCATAGAAAAACATAATTGGTAAGCCAAAATTAAGCATGAGCAATCGGTCGAATAGGTGCCGAACTAATAGAAAATGGCTGCACTGACACCACCGACCAACGATGGCGAAACCGACCGACCACCGACTGACGGTGGACAACCACCGACGTGACCACTGACAAACGGTGATCGGTTGGTTTGGTTAATTTGGCCAAAAAAATTCTAAACAGTCAATTGAACAAGCAATCAAGCATATAATTTTTGTAAACCCTAAATTATTATTCAATTTCCACAAGAAAATAGTGTAGTCTTTACACCCAACAATGAACAATCAACATTAAAAAAAAATGGAAGATGGGCAGACTTATGATAACGGCACCTTTCAACTGCCTAAACCTCGTTGCTGGCGTCGCTAGTACTTGGTTGATGCGGTGATGGAGAGTCGACTACAGTTAAAGAGTGGTACACTAGTGGAGAGTCGGTTGACTATTGGTCTGAGTCACCAACACTGAGTCATGTGTCGCTGAGAGTGAAGAACAAATGATGGTTATGTGTGAGAGAGAAGAAAACAAGATGAGAGAGAGAGATGAGAGACGTAGACAGAGAAATGAGAAAAAATTACTTTAGGAATTAAGAATTACTACTACACCCTTGCTTTAAAATAAATATAAACTAATTGCAAATTTGACCCCATTTTTTAAGATGAATCTAGACCATCCAAAATAATTAATCTGATGGTTTGGATCAGTTCCTAGTTTCTACACAAGACTTTGGTTCTCATTTGAACTCTGATCTGTATATATACATGTATAAGCATACTAGACTATCTTAAATAATTACTCCATTCGTTTATGAATAAGTGTCATTCTGAATGAATGCACGTATATTAATAAACACATTAATTAGATAATCAAATTACCTTATACACTCTTATGTGAATACATTAAATTATTTAAATATGGTTATTTGAATACATTAAATGAGCTAGGGCAAATATGAGAAAAATGTGAAATTTTTACTTCGATTGTGTAGAATGATACTTTTTATGAAATAAAATTAAAATGTTAGAATGACACTTATTGTAAAACGGAGGGAATAATATTTTGTAATAGGTCGATCGAAGATCAGGAATGTAAATAATTAATGTTTAAATAAGAAAAAGAACTAATTGAATGATTTGTCTTTAGACATTATTTATCTTTTGGAAAACCTTAAATACATTTTCTTTGAAAATATTGCTTCTTCCTTAATATAAAATTTATTGTATTTTATTAGTTATATGTGTGTGTGTACTAATATAACAAAATACGTACGTGCATGGAATAACAAAATAGATAAAACGTCATTTATGGCATAATGTGCAATTGCTCCTCCAAATAGCTTTCTTAGATAGTACTCCCTCCGTCCCATAATTATAGTCCACTTTCCATTTTCACACAGATTAAGAAATCACATTTAATATGTATTGTAAATATACAATTTACAATAATTATCCTATATTGCCCCTATTTTTTACTATATTAATTTCATTTATACTATAGTAAATAGGGTTATATTTGTAAAAGAATAATTAAATACAATCCCAATTTAGAATAAGACTATGATTTTGGGACATCCCGAAAAGGAATAATGGACTACAATTATGGGACGGATGGAGTAATGATTAGTTTGGAAATAAAGTGTAATAAGGTTTCAAGAATAGTAATGAGCTTATTATTGTTCCCAAATGAACATATTGAACTTCTTCACTTTATATTCTGTCTTACTTAAAAGGGGTAATAATTAACAGTGTCTATTTATTTGGGATTCCCGTTGGAAAAATCAATCAACAGATATTCTATCTTTGCTGAGATTGACACTTTAATCTTGAGTTTATATCATTTTTTCTGAATTCTTTTATGCGTTTCTGAATTTCGTTGTCAATTAATATTAGATGAGATCATCTGTGCAACACTCTACATGCACTACATAATTAAATTTATTAATTTTTTTTCAAACTTTTTTTATTCAATTTTAATTTCTTGTGTTTTAGTTATATATATATATATATATATATATATATATATATATATATATATATAGGGTTGGATTCAGGTGAGAAAAGATCTTAGTGTGAGAAATGAGAAAAATGCTTATGGTATATTTTATTGCTTAAGCAATAAATTACAATAAAAAAAGCATTTTCTCATTTCTCACACCAACAAATATTTCTCACCTGAACCAAAACCTATATATATATATATATATATATATATATATATATATGTAAATTGTAAGGACTTCGTTAACGAATAACTAGTTCATTCATTTAAGAGCCAACTTTTTTTTATCCACCTAAATTTCTAAAAAACTTATTTTAACCAATGAATTTTAAAACTGTTTATTTTAACCACTTTGATCCATAATACCCTTTAGTTCAAAATTGAAAAAAAAAACAATTATAATAAAAAACAGAAAAAAAAACATCATCTTCCCAAGTTGTCCGCCGTCGATCTCCACCCTCAACCTTCAGATTTCTTCCATCCCCACCACCTGCAACAACAGACGCAACGCCGCCGCTGCCAACAAGGGACCCAACTTCAAGCTAGGCTGACTATCCATCTCCCCTTAGTTGTCCCATCGCCTTCATCCCTCATCCATCCACAGACTGAGAAATTATATCCTAGTGATTGGGATACTACCCCAACTACTAATACATAATAATAATTTTTTATTATCCCTCTAATATAATTTTATTACTTTTTTAATCATGTATTAGTGTACCCCATCACTAGGGTAGAAATTTCCCCACAGACTCTTGGCGCCGTTGCCAGTAACGCCTCTCTTGCTCATTGCAACCCCCATTGCCTTCAGATCCTCCCACCACCACCGCCACCTCGGCATTTTCTTTTCTTCACGGCAGCAACACCATCTTCTTTGGTCGTTTCCAAAGATGACATTTAGATTGGGAAGAGAGAGAGAGAGAGAGAGAGTGCATAAGAGAAGGCTAACGGTATCAGAGTGACTACGCGCCAAGGTTGCACACGGGGCTGCACATCGGGCCTTACTTGACAGGGAGCCTGCGCATCGGGGATGCATACTAGCACTACCAAAAAAATAGTTTTTAGTGACAATATTATTAGCGACGACAAATATTGTCACAAATAATAGACTTAAGTAACAATATGTCGTCTCTAATAATTACATGTCATTTCTGATGATATTTTTTGTGATGATAATATTGTCACTTAAAATAATTTTTAATTTATTTGGGACGAACTTTTAGGGACGCATGTTGTCGCAAAAAATATTTTTAAGTGACAACAATGTCATCATAAAAAATTTATTAGGTATGAGATCTAATAATTAGAAACAACATGTCGTTACTAAAAATCTAGTATTAGTGACGACATTTGATGTCGATAATAATCTTGTCTATAAAGATCATTTTCTTTGTAGTGTAGCCTTGCTCAACAGGGGCCTGCGTGCTAAGGTTGTACGTTAGGATGCGCGCTCGGCGTTGCTCGACGGAGGTCTGTGCGTCGAGCTTGCGCGCTCGACGAGGGTTGCATGTGCACCGAGAACCTTCTCCGAGCATCTTCTTCTCCCATCACCGGCCCCCACATTGGCGCCAACATAGAACTTGGTTAATTATCAATCAAATAGAGCTTAGCCCTTCCAACACACGAATTCAATGCATAAAATTTTGAACCGCAATGAATTCCATTAAAGAAAATTAATTGAATTTCAAGTTTGATTCAATGTTCATCACAGATTGAAGGTGCCGGGGGGGAGGGAAGGTTGCGACTGTTTAGATAAGGAGAGAGAGAGAGAGGTGATCGACGGCGGGTCTGTGTTTGACTGGAAAGAGGGAGGAAAGTGACGGGGAAAAATTGAGAAGGAGGCGGTGGGAGTCTGTTTGGGAGAAGTGAGGAGAGAGAATTAATTTTTATTTATTTATTTTTTTAAATTAAAATAGGGGTAATTTAGTAAATGCGGATAGAATAAATATTTTTAAAATTTAGTGGCTAAAAAAAGTTCTATAAAACTGTGTGGCTACTCTCCCACATTAACACGGCATCTAATTATACTTTAAACATTTTTCAATACTACGCGATACATAATGTGTGTGTGTGTGTGTGTAGTCATGTAACTAGGATCGAATAATTTATTTAGGAGGTGGACTTGCGTGCAACAACGGTTATTTCCGCCTATTTCAGGCGGTCACGTGGCCCCACGCGGGTGTGCCACGTGGCACATGGTACTTTTTATTGTAGTTGGAATGATGATAGTCTTAATCTCAGGTTGATACTTTTCTTTATCGTACTTGATACTTTTCTGCTTACCACATGGTACTTTTTATTTTACCGAACTCGTGCTTTGCTTTCCTTTGCAAATTCTTGGAGTGATGATTGTTTTAGATTAATCTCAACACATACAATATAAAAACTGAAAAAAAAAAATCAGAATTTGAACTAAATAAACTTATATAAAATAACTAGCAAATCCCTTACTTTTTAATGATACAGATGGTACTTTTCGAATGTTTTGTGATACTTTTTAATAGGAAGGTTGGTACTCACTTTGAAAAGGTTTTTTTTTATGGGTTGATCCAGTCAAAGCGGATTGACCCGCGTTGACCAGGTCAAAGCGCGAGTTGACCCGCGTTGACTCGGTCAAAAGCGGGTTTGATTGACCCGTCTCATATAGTGTTATTTGTATCATGATACATGCAAATGTTTACCTTTATTTAGAGATGTGCTCCAGTAAGACGGCTCATTCCGTCAGACGACTCGGTGTGCATCCACGAATAATAATTCGGTTGGCACCAACATGAATTTTTTCTAAAAATTCAAACAATTATAATTAACTTTCTCATTTTTATTTATGCAAAATAAAATATATAAAATTAAATGTATTTTCAAAATTTTTCATTTAAGATCTCGCATGGATGGACCTGTTTGGATAAAGAAATATTGATGAAAAATGAAAAACATTCATTTTTCACGCATATATATTTCCTATCCCATGTTCGTTGGGGTTTTGTCTGTATAAAGTTTTTCTTTTCTTTAGGTTTCTTAATAATATTCATTGCATTTGATATATAAGTCCAAATCACATGAAATTTTAAAAATAATTATTAGCTTTAATTGCGATTAATAAATTATAATTGAGATTGATAAACTATAATTAAAATGTAATAAATCCTAATTATAATGTAATAAATTTTAATTGAAATGAAATAAATTCATACAACACAAATACCATACTAACTTAGATAGTCGATGGAAGAACTTTCTATTTGTTTAAGATAAAATACTTTTTAATTCAAATATAAAATTAGGCACGATTGAACTAGTTGGAAATTAACTACTATATAATTAACGATCACATTAATATTGTCACGAAGAAAATAGTTCACCATTACCTTCATAAGTATAACTCAATATCATTAGATTCATGACTAGTCATTTCATATAGCTGACAGTTTAATATTCAAAGAAATCATCAATAATTGGTTTGTTCCATGAATTACATCTTTGTCATAGTGATATTACATTCCACCAAACATGGCATTATATTTTCTTGATTCTTGTTTTCCATTTTAACTTATTATTTTCATTGTCGTAAATCATGTCCATTCACCATATTCTAAGAGTTAGAGTTTTTTTAAGGACAACAACTTAGGCCGATTTGGAAAAGAGGACAAATTTATTGCGGGCCGAAATTTAAAAGCATTAACATTTAAGTATTGTGTCCGTAGGCCAATTTTCAGCCCGAACGGGCTACGGAGGCCAATTTTCAACCCGAACGGGCCGAAATTTAAGGACATTAACATTTAAGTGTTGCGTCCTAGCCCGTTCGGACTGAAAATTGGCCTACGGATGCAACACTTAAATGTTAATGTCCTTAAATTTCGGCCCGCAATAAATTTATCATCTTTTTCAAATCGGTCTAAGTTGTTGTCCTTAAAAATTAAAAACTCTAACTCCCATATTCTAATGCAATATAATATTATAAGTAAGACCAAGGATAATAATCACAAACTTGTCGATAAGTATGTTTGCATATAAATTTAAATTCAATTGTCTATATAGCTATGAAGGATTTTGGATTGAAGATTAACCACATATATAATTATATGGTAATGTTATTTAAATTTCGCGTGTACAATAATTACGTGTAGAAATAATAAATTCTAAAAACGAAAAAAGAAACTCTTAACATTATTAGGTGGACATGTTAATATGCCCCAACGATGGGCACCTTCGATTCATTTTCGGTGGGACTAAAATACAATGTCATGTCATTTACAATATATAACATATACATCCATCTACTACCTACATTATGATTAAGTAGTAAATTAATGCAAAACTAATTAAATGATGGTTGCAACTTGCAATCAAGAAAAGGAAAGAAAACGTAGTTTCCTTGATATTTCCGTTTTCAACATTTTCTAATCTTCTCCTTAACTATTTAGACCAAATGAGGTCCAACTTTCATGGACTTTAGACCTTGCCCCATCTTATATGGTGGTACAAATGGTTAGGATGACATCTACTAAGTTTTAGGGACGAGACATTAATGTCTCTTTAGATGATGTTCCTTCAACAACAACAACAACAATAATAATAATAATAATAATAATAATAATAATAAATGATTAGAGTGGTAACAAAGTTGAGAACAGCCAAATATTGGTGTTTAACCTCGAATTGCATTTAATTTCGAGAAGGGAATGAGAGAATTAATATCTAGTACACATTTGATTAATGTGTCAACTCCCAATAATTTTGAGGATTGTCAGATCATACGTAACATCCATAAAGATTGAAAATATAAATAAATCTATATTATGATCTAAGCAATTTGTGTTAGAAATTTCTAACTTCTACCACTTCATTTAACTCAACGAGAACAATTAATCTATGACTATCCTTTTACTGAATTAAAAAAAATAAATAGAAAAAACAGCATTATATAGTGTCTAGAAGAAGATGAAAAAAAAGAAGGATAAAATTTATGTCTCTCAAACTCTGTAAATATTTTCCCCTATAATCTTGCAATTCCCCTTAGTGCACGAACTTATAAAATAATGTCTGCGATAAAATTGTGTAATTATTCTCAGTCTGCAGCTCTTGTAGATGAGATTACCGTGCCCAATCGTGTTACATTCCGCTTATCATGATTAATTTTTTTAATATACCCGAATTGGGTATGGATGAACTATAAATAAAATCTTTTAATTAAATTAAATCATAATAAATTAAAATTAAAAAAAATAAAAGATTGACATAGGAGATGTCATAGCAAATGTCATAGGAGATCTGGTGTGGTTTTTAATTTGAAAACTTTCATTCATTAACCATAAGCTTTTTTTTTTTTGGTAGAAAACTAGAAGATTAATTTGGTAGATTGACACAGGAGATGTTATTGCTTTAGGATCAAATAGGAACCAAATCTCCCGTGAGAACCTAGGAACCAATCATAACCTTAGATTTGATTAGATCTAATGACCATAATTTAGTCAAAGTTTTAGTGAAAGTAAGGTGGCAAACTTGTAATATTTGAGAACTTAATGAAGGCGAGGTTGTTTTCGTAATTTAGAAATTGGGTTATGTTTTTTCGGATTTTGGACCTAATTCTCAGAATTAAATAGATAACACTTTAAAACCGTTGTCTTTTCTGGCGTTGTATTAATATGCTAACATGAAAGATTTATATTGCTAACATTAACAGATTTTGTTGCTAACATGAGGTAGACTCATATTGCTAACTTGACAAGATCATAATATTAAATTGACAGGTATTAAACACCACACATATAACATTGGACCACATTTAAAATAATGTTGTGTAACATGTGTAACATCATTCATACATATAACATATTGTTAATATGTTAGAGAATATACACACTGCTAATATGTGACTAATAATTTGCTAATATGTTAGTAAGATGTTGCTAATATGTGAATAATGATATGCTAGTATGGCTTAAATTCTCAAATATTACAAGTTTTCAAAATAATATTAAGCATTGATAAAATTATAATTGTTTATGAATTTAACTATATATAGCTCATACTTAAACTATTTTCTCATGAAAGCAACTTAAAATTCAAAGTCGTGCATAAAAAATTTCATGTTAGCAACATAAACACAAGATATGAGCAATATTGTGATATCATATTAGCAAATGTCTGAGAGTTACAAGTTGAACATACGTGAAAAAAAAAAAAGTTTTTTGTATTTTTCATCAATTTTTGCTCAAATAAACATATGCACTATGGATCTTAAATGAAAGAGTATGAAAAAATCTTTAATTTGATATATTTTTTGCGTACATTGGATAAAAAAATGAGTAAGTTATGATTATTTAAAGTTTTTAAGAATTTTTTAAAAGATGATGACATCACTTTATAAAAAAAATCTGGAATTACCCCTTATATTTCGAATTTTACATATTTACAATTATGCCACCGTCTTTTTATCCGCCATGTCATCAAAATCCTTGAATTTGATTGGTTCCTAGATTCTCACGGGGGGATTGGTTTCTATTTGAACCCACCCCTATATATATGTATATATATATATATATATATATATATATATATATATATATATATATATAGGGGTGGGGTTATATAAAAATAACCCCTTGTGTGAGAAATGAGAACACATCTCACACCACACATCCATCAAAAATCAAAGATCCAGATTTGATGAAAAATGCGGTGGTAATTTTGTCATCATATGGCAATACTCTATCAACATACGTTATAAATTATAATTAGATAGGATAAACCATAATAATCAATTAAGAACTATGAACAAAAAATTAAATTTCAAAAGAATAATGATAATTAGATGGAATAAACCATAATCGAGATTAAATAAACCATAATTGAAATTTAATAAACCCTAATAAATTTATACTATGTTAGCATTATGATAATTCTTTGTTAGCACATCGAATATATTATGTTAGCATATGACAAATGCTTCATTAGCATACGTTCAAATGTTATCATAATGCTGACGAAGAATTATTATATGCTAACGAAAGCTTTTACAGGCACGCGTAAAAAAAATTCTTTTTTATTTTTATTCATATTTTTTCATCCAAACATAGCCTTTCGACATCTTAAATGAAAGAGCATGAAGAGAGCTTTAATTTGATATATTTTTTGTGTGCATTGGATTAAAAATGAGGAAGTTATGGTCGATTAAAGTTTTTAAGATATTTTTTTAATTGCTGATATCATCAATTTTAATGGATTTAGACGAAAATAGTCCTCCTTCCTTATTTTTTGCCCTATTATTTACGAAATTGACACCTTAAATCTCAACCATTGGATCATTAAATTGGATAGTGTAAGATGTGTTCTCATTTCTCACACCAACAAGGTGTTCTCATATGAACCATATCCTATATATATATATATATATATATATATATATATATATAACAACCCCTTGTGTGAGAAATGAGAACACATCTCACACCACACATCTATCAAAAATCAAAGGTCCAGATTTGATGAAAAAGGCGGTGGCAATTCTGTAATATTTGAAAAGTTTTTCACGCGGGGGTATTAACGTAATTTGGTAATTCTTATAAAAATCGCGGAGGATTTGATAACAGATCGTTATACTAACGAAGTATTATCATAATGCTAACGAAGCATTATAGTTATGCTAATTAAAGTTTTCAAATATTGTTAGCGAAAAAATATTCTAAAAATTAATTATAAACCTAATTTGATTTAATGAACCTTAATTAAATGGAAAAAATCATAATTGGATGAAATAAATCTAATTAGATGAAATAAACATTGATTGGATGTGGTAAACCCTAAATGAGTTGGAACAAATCATAATAATAATATATTTGTACTACGTTAGCATTATGGTTTTGCTTCGTTAGCATTGCGAATACACTATGTTAGCATATGACAATACTCTGTCAACATACGTTATAAATCATAATTGGATGGGATAAACCTAATAATCAATTAAGAACTATAAACAAAAAATTAAATTTTAAAAAAATAATGATAATTAGATGGAATAAACCATAATCGAGATTAAATAAATCATAATTGAGATTTAATAAACCCTAATAAATTTATACTACGCTAACATTATGATAATTCTTTGTTACACAGCGAATACATTATGGTAGCATATGACAAATGCTTCGTTAGCATACGTTATCATATGTTATCATAATGTTGACGAAGAATTATTATATGCTAACGAAAGCATTTACAACTTGGGCACGCGTAAAAAAATTTCTTTTTTTATTTTTCGTTCATATTTTTTCATCTAAACATAGCCTTTCGACATCTTAAATGAAAGAGCATGAAGAGAGCTTTAATTTGATATATTTTTGTGTGCATTGGATTAAAAACGAGTAAGTTATAGTCGGTTAAAGTTTTTAAGATTTTTTTTTAATTGCTGACATCATCATTTTTAATGAGTTTGGATGAAAATAGCCCACCTTCCTTTATTTTTTACCCTATTATTTACGAAATTGCCACCTTAAATCTCAACCATTGGATCATTAAATTGGATGATGTAATATGGATTCTCATTTCTCACACCAACAAAGTGTTCTCATATGATCCATATCCTATATATATATATATATATATATATATAGGAGTTTGATCAAAAATACACCTTTCTCTGGTGTAGGAACTAGGAACACATCTTATACCGTCCATCTAGATGATCTAATGGCTGAGATTAAATGTCAAAGTCAAGGCAAAAAAAGAGGCCGGGTTATAGTTATCTAATCCCCATAAAAAAAGCTGATGTCATCATTTTTTTAAAAAATCCTAAAAACTTTGAACGACTATAACTCACTCGTTTCAAATCTGATCAACGGAAATAATATACCAAATTAAAGATCTTTTCATGTTCTTTAATTCAAGATCAGTCATGAATATATTTGTTCAAATAAATATAGACAAAAAATACAAAATATTCATTTTTACTCGTGTCCAGCATAAAAATGCTTTCGTTAGCTTTTAAATAATGGTTCGTCAGCATTATGATAAATTGATAACATATGCTAACGAAGCATTTGTTATATGCTAACATATTGCATTCATTGTGCTAATGAATGATTATTATAATGTTAACATAGTACACATACTTATATTATTATTATGATTTATTACATTTCAATTAGGACTTATAATTATTTTTTTATGATTTAGTTTTTATGTTTTAGTTACTAACATGATTATTATATATCATTTATTTCATCAAATTAGAATATATTAGTTGGAGTTTTTTTCATCATTTATGGTTTACACCTTATTCTAACGATGAATTGTCATCTGCTAATATTCGTAGTGCTGATAAAACAATATCATTATGCTAATGTTGTATATTTATATTGTTATTATGGTTTATTCCATCCAATTAGGGTTTATAATTAATTTTTAGAATTTAATTCTATTTTTTAGATTATTGGAGTTTATTATATCTGAATTATGGTTTATTTCATCTCATTAGAATTTATAATTACACTTTACAATTTAATTTTTCGTTAACAATATGAGAAAAAATTTCATTATCATAACGATAACGCTTCGTTAGCATGATGATAATACTTTGTTAGCATGATGATATGTTATCAAATTCTCTTCGATTTTTATAAGAATTACAAAATTACGTTAATATCC
This sequence comes from Perilla frutescens, assembly GCA_026008535.1. NCBI lineage: Eukaryota > Viridiplantae > Streptophyta > Magnoliopsida > Lamiales > Lamiaceae > Perilla > Perilla frutescens. The sequence continues at coordinate 57,631,780 of BRKX01000003.1, forward strand.
CTGCGTGATTTTTTTTCAAATATTACAGAATTACCACCACCCCTTTTAATCAATCTAGGCCACAGATATTTATTGATTGTATGGTGTGAGATGGGTTCCTAGTTCTTACACTAGGATTGGTTTGCATTATAACCACCACCTATATATATATATATATATATGGAATGGATTAAATAAAACTTTTTTCCTAGTGTGAGAATTAGGAACATCTACACCATCTAATTTAATGATCAAATGATTGAGATTTAATGGAAAAGATTGTGACAATTTCGTGATTAAATTACAAGGCAAATAATAAAGTAATGAGGACTATTTTCGTCCAAATCAATTTTTAAAAAAAAGTTAAAAACTTTAAACGGTCATAACTCGCTCGTTTTTAATCCAATACAAGTAAAACATATATCAAATTAAAGCTCTCTTCGTGCTCTTAAGATGTTGGAAGACCATGTTTAGATGAAAAATATGGACGAAAAATATAAAACATAAAATTTTATGCATATCCAGGTTGTAAATACTTTCGTTAGCTTATCATAATGCTTCGCCAACATTATGATAACATATGCTAACGAAACATTTGCCATGTGCTAACATAATGTATTCACTGTGCTAACAAATAATTATCATAATGCTAGCGTAATACATGTTTATTAGGGTTTATTCAATTATAATTATAGTTTGTTTCATCTTATTCCATCTCAATTATGGTATATTCCATCTAATTATGATTAATAATTAATTTTTTTATTGAATTTTCATTTTTTAGTTCATAATTGATTATTAGGATTTATTTCATCCAATTATAGTTTATAACATATGTTGACAGAGTATTGTCATATGCTAACATAGTGTATTCACAGTGTTTATGAAGCAAAACCATAATGCTAACGTAGTACATATATATTATTGTTATGAATGGTTTTGATTCATTTAGGGTTTATCATAATCTAATAAAGGTTTATTTCATCCAATTAGGATTTATTGAATCAAATTAGCTTTATAATTATTTTTTAGAATATATATATATATATATATATATATATATATATATATTGCTAACAATATTAGAAAACTTTAATCAACATCAAGATAATACTTCGTTAGCATGATGATAATACTTCATTAGCATGACGATCCTGTTATCAAATACTCCGCGATTTTATAAGAATTGTCGAATTACGTTAATGCCCCCGTCCGAAAAACTTTTCAAATATTACAGAATTATCACCACTTTTTAATTAAATCTGAGTCTTTGATTTTTAAGAATTATGTGGTGTGATATGTGATCCTAGTTCCCTCACTAGAATCCCTCTTCATTGTTTTGGAGATGGATCTGCCACGGAAAGCGGATTGAGAGAAGCTTCTAGATCTTCCATGGCTGCCGGCAGTTTTCTGGCCCATTATTTTACTTGTTTTCATTTTGTTGAATTATTGTAATATTTTTATGTGAGAAGCAGTTTGTTTAGTATGAGAATATTTTTTTTTTTTTATATGGAAAACTATCACTTTAATAAGTCTATTTTCGCTTTATTTTTTTTTTGGAACCTAGTGTTCCACCCACGCGTTGCGTGGCCGTCTGACGAAAAATTATGAGATAATTTATTTGATCCATAATTAAACTCACACTCCATATTTGAAAATCTAGTGATAATTTATTTATTTTTTAATAAGATTTATTTTTATTAATTTTTGTTATAAAAGATTCTAAATATAGAATGAGAAACACCAAAACAATAAAAAAATTACAACGATGAATCTAGTAAAATATAAATCTAAAAAGTAAGAGCATCACAATTGCAATACTTTTTTTATCCCTAAGCTTCATTATTTAAAACCTTGAATTACCAAAAATTAAATACTGTGAATAGAAGTGTAGCCCAATTGAATTATGTAACATATGTGGCCTTTTATTACATTACAGAATAAAATGGGAGCCCAAACCAAAAAAAAAAAAAAAAAAACATACAATAACAATTACAATAAAATAAGTGCAAATGATATTATAGGGTTTAACCAGCTCCATTGTTCTAGAACACTCCTTTCGCCGCCTCATTCTTTCTTCTCCTCCACACATTTTTTTGCCCATACCATCGATTAAACGGTGACTTCAAGCTGTAGACGGGATTTATCGTTTAATCTCATAAATATCTCCAAAATTTTTAAAATTGAAATGAGCAGATCAAGTGTCTATCATCTCTAATCTGCTTAGAAAAGGTATTGAGTCTTTAAATTTGAAAAATTATTTTCATTTTTTAAGGTATAAGTCACCAAATTTCATTTCTTAAAGCATTTTACAAAAACTGTTAAAAATAACATTTTTCTTGCTGAATTTAGGGGTTGAGAAAAGCTTCAACATCAAGCTATAAGACCCCCTAAAGTTTGTAATGTATTTTTTAATTTTTTTAGTTTATGTAATATTTTTTAGAATATTTAATTATTTTTAGATTTGAGTAAAAATATTACCTTGATATGTCATCGTAACTACATATTTTCCTCATGTTTCTAGTTGAATGGATGCCATAAACTCGCACCAAACCAAACAACAGTAGCAGACACAGAACCATAGACAACAACTGCGTATTACAAATATGCAGAATTGAAGAGCAACATTCATTAGATCTTATGTTTATTTAGATAGGTAAAGATTGTATTTAACCATATATATGTACATAGATATGATCACTCCCCATACTGCGTGAATTGCCAGATAAATGGTGTGTATATATCGACCTTGAAACGAAAAAATGGCTTCAAAAACAAGTTTCTGAATTTGATTTAAGCCTATCAAGATAGATTAGACAATAGGGTGGTACGTCTAACTATTAATTTTCCAACTTTTGGTGTTGAAATGGTTCCCGATACAATTACTTTAGGAAAAATTTAATAAAATAATTAAAAATGAATATTGCATATGATGGGATGTTTTTGGGCAGGAACTTAAGCATTTGGGAGGGAAAAAATCATACAAACCACTTTGTTTTAGAGGTGGACTTACGTGCAACAGGGGTTATTTTCGCCTATTTCAGGCGGCCACATGGCACATGGTACTTTTTATTGTAGTTGGAATGATGATAGTATTAATCTCAGGTTGATACCTTTATTTATCGTACTTGATACTTTTCTGCTTACCACATGGTACTTTTTATTTTACCGAACTCGTGTTTTGCTTTCCTTTGCAAATTCTTGGAATGATGATTGTTTTAGATTAATCTCAACACATACAATATAAAAAATGAAAAAAAAAAAAATCAGAATTTGAATTAAATAAACTTATATAAAATAACTAGCAGATCACTTACTTTTTAATGATACAGATTGTACTTTTCGAATGTTTTTTGATACTTTTTAATAGGAATGTTGGTACTCACTTTGGACAGTTTTTTTTATGGGCTGACCCAGTTAAAGCGGGTTGACCCGCGTTGACCGGGTCAAAACGCGGGTTGACCCACGTTGACTGGGTCAAAAGCGGGTTTGACTGACCCGTCTCATATAGTGTTATTTGTATCATGATGCATGCAAATGTTTGCCTTGTTTTAATATATATAATAAATGTCACGAAATGAAAGTATTACAAAATAATGCCCATTTAGTCGGAACTTTTGAAAAAAATCATCACCGCCCAATTCTACAGCACCATAAAACTGAGGCGCGTGCGTGCATATTCTAACATGAATAAAATAAATGGTGAAAAAAATAATAATTGTAAATCAGACCAAAATCGTGGATTGCTATAATTTGTTGGGAATTATCACAAGTAGTCAAATTGCTATAATTTCTTGGGAATTATAGCTAGTCAAATTGCTAAGTTCATTTGTAAAAATAGATGGGTTTTAAATAAGTTTCCAACCTATAAACTAGTTTTTTTATGTTTTGCACAACTATACCCTTAAGAACTATCATATGCATACATTGGAAATTATGTGACATTGACAACACACATGGCAATGCATAACTGAAACACTTGGAGGTTTTCCATGGCCAATAAGGCAATAAGGATAGACATGAAATTAAAACATGAAATTATATGTACATACGAATTTAGATTTCAAATACACACACACACACAACATCAAATTAAAAAAATAAATCGTAAACATAAATTGAGATGTGTGGGAGCGCTTTTCTTCTTTATAACCTATCTATTTTCGCAAATTAACTATTACAATAAGTACGCCATAATTTATATTTTTGAAATTTCATAACTATCATTAAAAAATGAAATAAACATGACAACAATCGTGACTACAAGATTGAACACTATTCGGGCCTCTCTTGGGCAGGATTTCTATTATCTGCAATGATCTTGGCCCAATAGACTGAGGCATTCACATGGATTCACATATAACAACTTCCATTTTTCTCTTTGTCTCGACTAATAAAAAACATAAAATATTAATATTAGATGACATTTTACCCCTTAACCCCTAAATATTTAAACTATCATAGCCCCCACTTCTATTTTATAATTAAACAAGATTTATCACATAACTCCTGTACTATACATCATAGCCCGCACTTCTATTTTATAATTAAACATGATTTATCACAGTCACTGTTCAATAATTATCTATTACATCGTGATGTTTCTCCTACACGATTCACTTTGATTAACAAAATCATGCAATAAGTATATCAATAGGTTGCCTCGTCCAATCACCATCATTTCCATCTCCCCTCTTGGATGTTGGAGCTTAATTAAAAATCAAGAATCCAAACTTCTAGTAATCTATTTTCTTATTCCACAACTACGGTAATTGTAAGACATCGGGAAGATGACTACTAAATTCAGTATTCGATATTCATGTACTAAATTGGGAGAAAATTGCTTATATTCAGACTTTGAGTTTGAATTTTATTATTTTCATTTATCGACTTAAAGGCTAATTTGCGGTGCTTAATCAAATTCTCGACAGAGATTTGGGAAAGGATTTTGACGAGATTTCTAGTGTTGAGTTAAGAAGAGAATAAAATTGGGTTTATGGTTGTATAGGCGGACAGGGGCTATCATAGGTTTTTAGAGCATCCACAATCATTCTGCCCAACTCTAGGTGCTATCAGTGCCACATCATAAAATATCTATCTATTATCTACCTAACATATTTCTCTCCAATCATTCTACCTAAAAAATAATTATTAATGGGCCCCTCTATTATATCTACTCATTTATCTTTTATTATATCTTATTAATTTCTTTATTTTATATATAGATCATTATTTTACTTTCATATTTTAATTTAAATATATATTTAATTAATAAATTAATTTTAAAAATAATCCCCAAAAAATTGAGCAATATTAAAATTAAAACACAAATTAAATTGATACATGAAAAAAAATGAAAAAAAAATTACTAACTCAAACCAACATCCAACATAATTAAAAATACATAAAAGTTAAATTAACAAATTACTAATTATCACCACATATTGCCCACACGTGCTCGATCAAGTCGGCTCGAAGTTGGTGATGTTTTTCCCTATCACGTAATTTCAGAACCTCTCCCGAGATAATCATGAAATGCTCTGGTAGAGCCTTGGTTCATCTATGGATAATTGTTGCTTGATTTGTTGATGTCGGGTTCGTCTGTCCAATCAGGTGTTGTATCTCCTTCATCCTCGATAATCATATTATGTAAGATAATGCAAACTAACATAATTTCTTACAAATTATTTTTCTACCAAAAATGACTTGGATTTCTAATCATTGCCCAACGAGCTTGGAGTACCCCAAATGCCCGTTCAACATCTTTCCTGGCAGCTTCCTGCATTTCCTTAAACTTTTTTTTTCTTCGGATCCTAAGGACACTAAAAGTTCTTGACAAAAGTGGTCCATTCTGGATAGATTCCATCTGTTAGGTAATATCCTTGTGAATATTGCGTACCGTTTATAGTGAAATTCACCATCAGCGCACGACCTTGTAAAACGTCGTTGAACAATGGGGATTGATTATGCACATTGATGTCATTGTTTGATCCCGCCATGCCAAAGAAAGCATGCCATATCCACAAATCAGCAGACGCGACCACTTCAAGCATAATTGTTGGGACTCCATGATCGCCACGAGTATATTGACATTTCCAAGCGACTGGACAATTTTTCCATTCTCAATGTATGCAATCGAGGCTACCGAGCATCCCTGGAAAACCATGCCTTTGTTCATGCATATGTATTAAGCGTTGACAGTCAGAAGCATTCAGCTACCTCAAGTAATATTCACCGAAAACTTCAATCACACATCGACAAAAGTTAAATAAACAATTGATTGTCATTGTTTCTGCAACACGTAAGTACTCATCGTAATGATCAGCCGGACCACCATATGCTAATTGTCTGATGGCCACCATGCATTTTTGAAATGGTGAGAAACCTTTTCTCATTGTTGCATCAACCCTCCACTGAAAGTATTCAGCGTGAGATTCCAAGGCATTGACTATGCGAGTGAATAACTCTTTACGCATTCGAAAACACCGTCGAAATATGCTGGGACTATATGTTGGATTTTCATCAAAGTAATCTTTCACAAAACCATCTTGTTTGCTTCTGAAGTGTGTAGAAATGTGATTTCAAGGTATTCCAATGTCTAACCGTCGTGCCATCTGGACGATTTTTGTTGTAGCGTTCAACAATCCTCATCTACATTTGATCCATCTTTTGATTAATGCCAACTATAGAATCAATAATGACATCGATCCAACATTTTACAAGATGCTCATTTTCTGTAGAAGAGTAACCCAACTTCTTGAGTCGTGCAGGGTTGACTTGATTGTCGGTATCTTCATCTAAGCTGAGTCTGATGCTATCGAGCCCCTTGTGGAGAACAATATTATTGGGAAGAAGACATTTTTCCAGAAGATGGTGTACCCTCATCTTTGTCAGTGCTCGTTCCATCTGTGTTGTTCCTCTTTGAGGTGTTTGAAGCTTGTGTCAGAAATCCTTGAGGATTAAATCCGTGAGGATAATATCCATAAGGAGGAAACCCTTGAAAATAAACAGCTCCAGATCCAGACATAAGATTAATTGGAAAGTTTTGAGTTTGTAACCAATTAGGGGAATGATAGTTGGGACGAATATTGACTCTTTCAGAAAATTAATTCAAATTGAAGTTGGGAGGAAAATTTTGAGTTAGGATTGTGAGGACGGATATTAGATCTTTCAGAAAAGGAAATCAAATTGAAGTCTGGAGAAATTTTTTGAGTTTGTGGCCAATTTGGGTAAGGATTATTGGGACGGATATTGGACATTTGAGAAGATGAATTTGCTTGGAAGGTAGAAGAATTGAAGAAATTGGTGTTTGGATCAGGTTCCATTTCAATGGAAAAAATTCTTGATTTTATAGAAAATGGTATTGGAAGTGAGAAATTTGAAAAAGTTGTGTTGTTGAAAATTGTAAACTTGATATAATAAAATGAAGTGAGTAGCTTCTATTTATAATGATTTTTTCCTAAAAAACAAAAAATAATACTGTTTATTTCAACTCTATATAGGAAATTTTTAAATAGGCGTTTGAATTGAGCAATAATTAAAAAAAAATTGAGCAATAATTAAAATATATATGTCTGCAAAAAGAATTAACTATCAATTATATATACATATATATATGCATAAGCGTTATATATACACATATATATAGGGTGAAAAAAATTCATACACTATGCACATTAAATACAAATGGAAAAATGAATAGTATAATTATTGCTTGCTTCTCTCTCAATTTTGCGGACAAGTAGAAGGGAAAAAACAGAAAAGGAAGGAAAATGGGTGATGGGGGACAGCTGCCATGCGTGCCCCCCAACGCGTGCGTGCATTGAACACATCTCCCCAAGCTTTCGTTTCCTTCACGCACTGTCACGCCCACTCGCACATTCAATGTCTATCCAGCCAGAACATAATCTATCTCCATCTTTCTATCTGTAAACATCTATCTGTCCCCAATCCATATGCCTCCATCCACCTAATCATCTATTTTGAAGAAAACCTCCGTTGGAGGTGCCCTCAAGAGGGGTACAAATGTCCTATTATATTAATATTTAATATTTTTACTAGTGGGGGTTGTGAAGAAAAAAATGAGAACTGTGTTTAGAATTTCCCTTCCAACAAATTAGTTGTTACCATCATCGTCCAATAAGCTCGGAGAAACAAAACATTAAATACAAAAATAAAAACATACAAATTTAAAAACTCCCCTATGTCAAAAAATTAAGTTACAACGAGAGAGTTCAAAACATAATTCCCCTCCCAAATAATAAAAGTAATTCTAAACCCAACACTCAATTTACTCTTTATAACTCCAAAATCAATTAAATTATAATATACTTTTAATTGACATTTTTATCCTTTCAACGCACAACTTAGAAACTCTAACCAACATTAAACAAAAACCCCAGCCACCCACCGATCATGATAAAAAAGAAAGATTTTTTTTAAAAAAAATGATAATTAGAAAGAATTAAAAACTTCTTTCTTGTTTTTTTCTAAATTTAAAAGAGTTCAAAAAATTATAAAAGAATAATGCAATAATACAATTTATTTTAATTATTTGAATAGGTATCGGGGCACTTGTGGAACTCAAAGAAAAAATAAAGCTACAAAAAATGATGGAAAGAAAATTCTCAAAATTGACGATAATTCAGAACTGCAGAAAGCAACATATATCACTATTTTGAACATGGAATAGAAGTAGATTAAAAACTCATCCTTACAATCGTTCACTGGCCATCTACATCATTCCCCGCCGCAACATTCAAAGCGTTAATTTAAACGTTCAATCAACTTAAATTTACTCTTTGTAACCTCTTTGTAGGACCTTTTACATTGTCGAAATATTATTGCACTCACGAAGAAAGATTGAAAACTAGAATCCCAATATTAACAAAAAAACATAAAAATAAGTTTTTATGTCTTTGAATCATGATTGAGGGTGGGTCCGTTAGGGGCTATACATTGGGGCTTTTCATTTTGCTTAGTGTTTTTAATTTCTGAATTGTAAGGATAAAAATGTCTATTAAAATAATATTTATAATTTAATTAAGTTAATGAACTATAAAGAATAAATTGAGGATTATATTTAGAATTATCCAAATAATAAAGTTCTATTCCCATATATGATATCCCTCCACCTACTACATAGATGACAACATGTACCATCGAGCTATTGAGAGCGCGCTTATTAATATCAATTATGAATAATACGATTTACTCCGGTTGTTGACATCCTTCCATGGTTGCCGAGATCATTTATCTCGACTCCTGGCCAGAGACGGAGCTAGGGTATTAGTGGTGGCTCCCCTTGAGTTTTTTAATATAACTAGGTATAAATTATTTAACGACTCTAATCTTGTTCCCCCTCCAAACTAATTAGTGAAGGTTGCCATAAGCCCCAAATTCAAAATAAACATATTGGTACTACATTTATCATTTATGAGAATTAATTAAATATAAAAAAATAGTTTCTTTTTATTTCGCTTATGGGAAATGGTTTTTAGGCTAACTCGTTAGTAATGTGCCTCGAGAAAAAAATTGTTGAAAATTTAGATATTGAATCAGTTATTGATGTTGGTATGAAGAGGCGACATGTACGACTTAAAATGTCTAAACAAAATAAGATTAGTGAACTTTATTTTTTTATATTATTTTAGTTATTTTACATTTTTAAATTCATCACTTATTTTATGGTAAACATATGATATGAGATATTAATAATATGTTCTCTTTTATTTTGCAGAGTTGATTATATTCGAACGACATTCTACTATCCATTGAAGACTTTGATAATTGATTGATTTTGTTGTAAGGTAATACATAGGAACCAATCAAATTAAGGTGGTGTCATAATTGTAAATATGAGAAATTTAAAAAATAAGTGGTATTTCGAGAAATTCAAAACTTTAAATAATCATAACCAGTTCATTTTTTTTAATCCAGTTTACACAAAGAAATATCAAATTAAAGATTTTTCTATATTCTTTCATTTAAGATATATATATATATATATATATTACATTTGTTTGTTCGAATAAAAAATAATGAAAAATATAAGAAACTATTTTCACGAATATACAGGCTGTAACTGTCAGATGTTACTAATATAATATCACAATATTGCTCATATCTTTTATTTATGTTGTTAGTATGAAATTTTTTAATTTTTACACGACTTTGAATGCCAAGTTTCTTTAATAGGAAAATAATTAAAGTATGAGCTATGTACATTTAGAAAGCTAGTCGAGACTATTTTTTAACAAAAAAAAGATTTTTAAAATAATATTAAGCGTTGATAAAGTTATGGTTGCTTAATTGAAAACTATCGATTCATTGCGAAAATTGTAAAAAAAAAAGGGTCCAAATCAAACTAATATTACTTATAAGCCTTGTTAGCTAATCATTATTAACATGTTAGAAATATGTTACTAACATATTAACAAATTATTCTTCATATATTAGTAGTATATTATATTATTAACATAGTAGCAATATGATATATGAATGTGCTACAAATATTACATAATATTATTTTAAATGTGGTGCAATATTATATGAATGATATTTAACACATGTCTATTTAGCAATGTGATCTTGTCAAGTTAGAAATGTGAGTCTATCTCATGTTAGCAACATAATCTTTTGACGTTATCAATATTTATATCTCATGTTAGCGTATAAGTACAACTCCTGAAAAGACAATAGTTTTAAACTGTTGTCTATTTAATTCCTGAAATTGGGCCTAAAATCTGGAAAACATAACATAATTTCTAAATTACAATAATAACCGTACCTTCATTAAAGTGTTGATAAAGTTATGGTTGCTTAATTGAAAACTGTCGATTCATTGCGAAAATTGTTAAAAAAAAAGGGTCCAAATCAAACTAATATTACTTATAAGCCTTGTTAGCTAATCATTATTAACATGTTAGAAATATGTTACTAGCATATTAACAAATTATTCTTCATATATTAGTAGTATATTATATTATTAACATAGTAGCAATATCATGTATGAATGTGTTACAAATATTACATAATATTATTTTAAATGTGGTGCAATATTATATGAATGATATTTAACACATGTCTATTTAGCAATATGATCTTGTCAAGTTAGAAATGTGAGTCTACCTCATGTTAGCAACATAATCTTTTGATGTTAGCAATATTTATATCTCATGTTAGCGTATAAGTACAACTCCTAAAAAGACAATAGTTTCAAAGCGTTGTCTATTTAATTCCTGGAATTGGGCCTAAAATCTAGAAACATAACATAATTTCTAAATTACGATAATAACCGTACCTTCATTAATTTCTCAAATATTACAAGTTTGCCACTGAAGTTACATAAACTGTGCAGATAAACTCATGTTCACAAACATGTACATGCACATTGTTGTTAACATGTAAGATCAGAAAGATAAAACTTAAAGCAATAAATGGCATAAGGTTGATAATCATGTTCGATCAACTAATCTACGTCAGGGGGACTTCACAAGTCCGTGAGAAATAATCCACTACTTCGTTGCAAGGTTACGAAAGCTATTATACAAAGACCTCTTGTCACTTGACCCTTTTCCAACCCACTATAGCCTCTTTCGATGGATTGAATTGTGAGATCATCTCACAACCTAGACTCCCTCTAGTTCCCACAGTAAATCTCTCTCGAGACTCCTTTAAGTGTGTATGAAAGAATTTCAAAGACAGACTAAACACACAATGATCACAAGGATCAAACTTAGTCTAAACCTGTAACACCCCAGATTTTCGAATAAGGATTAGAGAATTCTTAAGCGTAATTAAGAGGTTAAGGAAGAGATTTTAATAAGGTTTAAGGGAAGTTAGATGTAAGTTACGACTTTAGGGATCATTTTTTGTGAAATCGTCTTTTTGACAATTTTGATCCTAACTTTGTTATGACCGATTTTAGTCTTGCTGGAAATGTTTTGACCTAAGGAGTGTGTCGGTATTTTCAGAATTTTAATCTGAGGTCATTTGAGGCCTCGGTGATGAAAATGGTATTAAGAAAGCAAATGAACAGTAAATTTCCGCGTGCGTTCGTGTTTTGAGAAATTTACGAAATCCTCCTCGTTGATCTGAGACTCATTCAATCAAGCCTATCTTATGGGAAATGACCCAAGGAATCAGATCGCTTTCACAGATTGCTAATCTGAGGTCAATCGAACGCTCGGAAGCAAAATCTGTCAGTCTGAATGAATAGTAGAAGTAATTTTTGAAAAGAGAATCTTTTCTTGTTTCTCTTCAGACGACCTCTTCTTTATCCCCGAGTCAGGTTGGTTCAATTGTACTCGAGTCAATGAGTCTCTTGGTATTTTCGGATTTCGTGTCTGAGGTCATTTGGACCTCGACATCGAATAAAACAACTTTTAACCGAGCCCGGAATTACTTTAGCAGTATTTTTCTACTCCAATGGCTTCCCCCAGAAGCCAACCTTTTTCTCTATAAATAGAGCCCCCCTTTCACTTTCTTCACACCAAATTCACCATTCATCTTCTATTCTTGAGAGAGAAAGTGAGAGAGAAAGTTGAGTAAAGGCTACGAGTCGAGTGAGGAGCATTCTTCGTGAGTGTTCCTTCGAGGCGACGAGTGGAGTGGCGGGAAAGGAATGCGGTGGAGGAAGGTGCTATCGAACAGCCAAGGGCCGGACCGACCTTTGGCTTTTATCGAAGGGCAAGGGTGCTATCGGGATGCAGTAGGCGGCTCTGCTGCAGTTGCGACTCGACGAGACGCCGATGCTAGCCACCTTCCTTCGACGCACTCGACTTCGTCCATTCTTTTTTGTCGACCTCGGATCCTATTTCTTTCTCATTCTTTTAAATTCTGAAATTCATTTTCGTTCTTCGTTATTGTTATTATTTGGCGTTGTTATCATTTATTTCGTTAATTCCGTTCAAATCCGTTTAAGTTTTGTATTTCGATTCTCGTCGTAATTTTCGAGTTAATAGCATGCATGTTATTATAGTATCGATTTCAAGTAATCAAGCATGCTCGTTTTATTTTTAAATGTTGAAGTGTTTGTCGATCTTCGATGAAATGTTTTCCAGTTCAAGAAACCCAGAAATCACACAAGTCCAGGTCCGCCGGCGCTGGGGTACCCTCTCGGTGAAGGACACCCCGCGGTCGCGAAGTGCCCCGCCGGCGCGGGGTACCCTTGCCCTGCCGGCGCTGGGTCCTCCATCGGCGCGGGGAGCGTCATTTTATGGGCCACCTGTGCTGGTGTCCCGTTTCCAAGTTTGTTTTCGGAAAAATTTTGGGTTTTACAGAGTTCTTCCAACCTTTAATCCCCGTATTTTATCAAGTTCTAAAGTTGTGCAATATGTAGTAAAGTCTTAGTTAAGAATAGAAGGATTTATTTTCGGTTTAAGTTCCGTTAGAACTTAGGATCTTCGAATAGATCGCTAAGTCGATAATCAGCCTTTGTAGGAAAAGGCGAACCCCATGGAGACCTGGGAAAGGACTTACAGCTCGTTGCTTCATCCTCCGCTCCGTGATCGAGGTGAATAATTCTATACTAATCTATTGTTTGAGCTAATAAGCTCTAGAAGCATGATAGGGCAAGATGAAATATCCAATTAAATATTTTGCTTTGCCTGATTGATCTCTGTACAATGGAAGAAAGGAAGTTATATTGAAGGATTATTGTTAATTGAGACCTTAAGCATGTTTAGATATGTTATAAATGCTTAGCATGAGTTATTGAGAATTGCTTATTCGTTGCAATAAGTTTATATAAATGTGATCATGATCGCCCAAGTAAATCATCAACCTGAAAATTATAATAGCTTTGGGGTGAGTGCTATTGACTCAGTGGTGAACGCATTTATCCAAGTTATACAATTATAACAAATTATAATATGGGTAGCCCACGGCTATATATTGGGACATATGCAGCTCATCAGCCAATAATAATATTTGTAACCCGTAGGTTAATAATTGTGAACTTGCATAAAAGCATAATAATGATAAATAATAATGTGCGTCACATCGAATTCTCCACCTTAATCTTGACTTGAAACTTGATTTTGGAAAATAATAAGAATTGGTTAAGTCCACGCGCTGCTTAATAATATAAATAATTGATTAATAATAAATAATAATTAAAAAAAATTAAAGAATAATAGAATAATTAAAATAATAAAATGCATGAACCTAGCCCAATTCATCTATTATTCTCTTAGCCCATTAAACAACCAACCCATTAAATAACTTAGCCCAACCACCTCACAACCCAAGAACAATTTAAAATAATTAAATGAAACTCTCTTTCTCTTGCATGCCACTTTTCGCCGTAACCCATCTCTCTCTCTCAAACAACATCTCAACAAATCAAAATAAGAAAGACAACCAAAATAATTATTCTCTCTCCCATCCCCCCTCCCCCCCCCCCTCTCACCAAGCCACTCATTTCTCCTCTTGCATACAACATACCCAGCAACAACACAACATCCATCGGCGACCACCGATGCCTATAGCCGTAAGTGTCGCCCAAACGCCAAGAACAGTGACGATAACCCAAGTCATCGAACACCGTCAGTCGTCGTCGGACGCAGCTGAACCTTCAAGCACCGCCACCACCACCTCCGCTTCAACACCCACACAAACACTGCCCGACACCTCCTCCCCATATGAGATGCAAAAGTATGAAAACAAATTATATATATACACACACACATATATACCTATGAATGCTTAAACTATCGAAATGCTCTAAAATATGTTTTGAGAGATGATTTGTGTGTTTAGAATGAGGAATTTAGCTCCCTTTTATAGCAAGAAAACTGGAGATGAAAAGGTTTGAGGTTGAATGCTATCATTAAATCTTAGATAATGGAGATAATGGACAAGCTCAACAAGTCAAGGGGTGGCCGTTTCAAAATCTTAAATGTAAGAAAATGGCTATTGTTGCTGCAGATATTTATCCCACAATGAAGAAGATGAAGAAGACAATATATTGGGCTAGGATCATGGGGCCAAAATAAAGTATAGATCATTGGGCCAGTTAAAATATATATTGGGCTAAATAAAATATAGAGTTTAAATTTTTTGGAGGATAACTCAAATAATTAAAATAATATCTACCAAATAATAATAATAATAATAATAATAATAATAATAATAATAATAATAATAATAATAATATAGGCGCGACTTATAAGAACATAACAAAATAATATAACATGCAGTATAAAAAATTATTTTTGGAAATAAACTGTAGCAAATTTTATTTAAAACAAATCGATCGGGTCGCTACAGTTAGTATGAAATTTTTTAATTTTTACACGACTTAGAATGCCAAGTTTCTTTAATTGGAAAATAATTAAAGTATGAGCTATGTACATTTAGAAAGCTAGTCAAGACTATTTTTTAACAAAAAAAAGTAATTTCAAAACAATATTAAGCATTGATAAAGTTATGGTTGTTTAATTGAAAACTATCGATTCATTGCGAAATTTGTAAAAAAAAAAGGGTCCAAATCAAACTAATATTATTTATAAGCCGTGTTAGCAAATCATTATTCACATGTTAGAAATAAGTTACTAACATATTAACAAATTATTCTTCATATAGTATATTATATTATTAACACAGTAGCAATATGATGTATGAATGTGCTACACATATTACATAATATTATTTTATATGTGGTGCAATATTATATGAATGATGTTTAACACATGTCTATTTAGCAATATGATCTTGTCAAGTTAGAAATGTGAGTCTATCTCATGTTAGCAACATAATCTTTTGATGTTAGCAATATTTATATCACATGTTAGCGTATAAGTACAACTCCTGAAAAGACAATACTTTCAAAGCGTTGTCTATTTAATTCCTGGAATTGGGCCTAAAATCTGGAAAACATAACAGAATTTCTAAATTACGATAATAACCGTACCTTCATTAAGTTCTCAAATATTACAAGTTTGTCACTGAAGTTACATAAACTGTGCAGATAAACTCATGTTCACAAACATGTACATGCACATTGTTGTTAACATGTAAGATCAGAAAGATAAAAATTAAAGCAATAAATGGCACGAGGTTGATAACCCTGTTCGATTAACTGATCTACGTCAGGGGGACTTCACAAGTTCGTGAGAAATAATCCACTATCTGTTGCAAGGTTACGAAAGTTATTACATGAAGACCTCTCGTCATTTGACCTCTTTCCTACCCACTATAGCCTCTTTCGATGGACTGAATTGTGAGATCCTCTCACAACCTAGACTCCCTCTAGTTCCCACAGTAAATCTATCCCGAGAGTCCTTTAAGTGTGTATGAAAGAATTTCAAAGACAGACTAGATACACAATGATCACAAGGATCAAACCTAGTCTAAACCGTATACTAAATGTTTCAAACTTGAAGTCTTTTTAGACTCTCTAAATCTTGTGTATACGTAAAATCTTCAACATCTAACTAGTCTGATTCTCATGCTATTTATAAGAACAATGTATAGCCTAAACAAGATAATCAGAAGTCCTAAATTGAATCAAACTCTAAAAAGAAACAATCATAGTTTGATTCGGACTATCCTAGTTTAGAAGTCTTCCTTAAATATAACTCACATTTTTCCATCTTGATCTTCATCTTAAATAAAGCACCTTCTATTCTGAAACATCCGTCTTCAAAAGGAAATTTCAACTCCTTGAATTCAGCTTGACACGTCTCTTGGAAACTCTATGGACAACCATGTACATGATCATGTTCATAAATATGATCAAGTACATTCTTCGATCTTCAATCAGATTGACAACGGAATGTTCATATCATCATGTCCAAAACATGGTCTTCAAAAACTTGAAAAATCAAAACCTTTTGTGTTCTTTGAATTGTCAGAAAGATCACGACAATCTAAAAAATACTTAGTGCTAAACGATGGCACTAACAACTACCTTACTTTGACTAAAATATTGACTAAATTTTAGCCATTAGATCTAATCAAATTTAGGGTTTGAATTAGTTAATTTTTAGGTTTCCAAATGGGAATTGGGTGCCTATCTAATCCATTTTATATATATAAAATACAACAAGATAAGCTACAAAATCATATTAAATAAGCATGGTTCCTAATTCTCACACGAATAACTAGTACTCATTATAACCAACTCATATATATATATATACATATATATATGTATGTATGTATTTGAATTTGAATTTATTTTTGCTCTTAACTAAAAATTGTGGCCCGGTCCTTGCCCGTAGCATAGTCAAGTCTCGTGTAACATGTACATTATCATCATCATGTGAGTGCAATTAACGGATCTCTTTTGACGTGAGCAATTCTTGCGAAAAAATTGCATTTTCGGTCCGTAGGACATAGTTCAATTGGAAAATAGTCTCAATACTTTTACTTTTGGTTTTAAAGAACAAAATCAAGCATAAACGGTCCTGTAGGATTACATTCAAGCACTTTTAGTCCCATGCTTTGAAAATTCTATCAAATATTAACGGAAATAATGAAATCACGTGAGATACACATGGTTGTTTATTGAAAATAAAAAATAAAAATACAAAAAAGTCCAAATGCAAATTTAAAAATATTAAAATTACAGAAATACAAACACAAACATAACCTGAAAGCTTCACCCCAATTCTACCTTAATTATCCCCCTCCCCCTAAAAAATCTCAACGAATCCAACCTTAAATAATTATCCCCGAATTCGTCTCTCCATTGGACTCTATGTTCGTGATTTTACGGTGGAAGCACTCTGTACCATTATTGCATCCAGATTATTATAACCTTTCCCAATCTGTATTTTTAGTTTGATTTTATTTTTATTTTAAAAAAAAACTTCATATGATTTCATAATTTAAAATTCCAATTAGAAGTGTCATTTCTCTATCTACTCCAAAACTGAACAAGTGTTCACTGGGCGGTAATTAAGGTTAGAAATTGAAGATTAATTTATATGTTAGTTTTTGTTTTAACTATTTTCGACGGATGTTTGTTGAATTAATATACATATATGTAGAGAAAATAAGTATATTTAAGTGATCAAAAGCCTCCGACTATGCAATATATATATATATTTTTCATGAGATTGATTTGATTAATTAATTTTACAAAGACATAAATAGCTAGATGTGATTTCTGATTCGATGCAGACTAATCTGATTTTATTCTTTTGTTGCTAAATTAAATTTGATTTTACGATTAATAATAAGATAATTGATTGAAAACTAATTTGATTATGATATTTACCTCAAAAAAAATGTGATTATAATATTATTTTCCTCATAAAATTAAGTATTTTTTTATTAGTTATCAATATTTATAATTTTGAGTTGGGCTTTGATTTGCTTTTTTCTTTTTTTTTTGCTTATTTTGAACAATTAGACCGTGAAATGTCACTTTTTAGAAACAAACATATTTTTTTATGTTTTGTTTGTTTGATTAACTTTGAAGATGGAAAAAAAACTTATTTTTTGTAGATGAGGCAATCATATTAATTTGTATCTACTTTAACTTTGATAATGCATTCATATTTTATTTTTTACGTTTTTGAGGTGATGTAACTGTATTTTTTTATGTTAAAAAATAAATTTGTGGGACTAAAATTAAATATTTATTTGGGATCAAAAGTGTTTTTTTTATGGGACTAAAAATGAATACCAATTTAACGGAAAAAGTTACGGTAGGACCATTTGTGCTTAATTTTTATTCTTTGGGACCAAAAATAAAAATATTGAGGCTATTTCTCAATGAGATCATGTCCTGCTAGACCAAAAATGCAATTTTCTCCGATTCTTATTGGTCATGTTGAAATAAAAGGAGATTTGGACCCCATATATCGATCTTCTTTTCTTATATTACTTTTTTTTTGTAACTTTATTGATTGGAGAAAGTTGGAATTTGAAGATGAAAAAAAAACTTATTTTTTGTAGATGAGGCAATCATATTAATTTGTGTCTACTTTAACTTTGATAATGCATTCATATTTTATTTTTTTACGTTTTTGAGGTGATGTAACCGTATTTTTTTATGTTAAAAAATAAATTTGTGGGACTAAAAGTAAATATTTGTTTGGGATCAAAAGTGTTTTTTTTATGGGACTAAAAATGAATACCAATTTAACGGAAAAAGTTACGGTAGGACCATGTGTGCTTAATTTTTATTCTTTGGGACCAAAAATAAAAATATTGAGGCTATTTCTCAATGAGATCATGTCCTGCTAGATCAAAAATGCAATTTTCTCCGATTCTTGTTGGTCATGTTGAAATAAAAGGAGATTTGGACCCCATATATCGATCTTCTTTTCTTATATTACTTTTTTATTGTAACTTTATTGATTGGAGAAAGTTGGATATATATATATATATATATATATTTTGAAAGTTTAGGATCTATTATTGCTTGATCGGAGTAGGTGATTGTTTACTACCAGCTCCATCATCAAATTTTTTTATGCTTCTTGCTCATAATTTTGTTGTTGTTTTGTAATGATTTAATGTTGTTTTGAGGAATCGAGTTACATAACTATATATCACATATAAGGTGCGTTTGAACTTTGAATGTTTCCCCTATATTATATACCGGTTTAGATTAATAATTTTGGTATGCTATATTTCTTTTTTCTTTTTTTTTTGCATATTTTGTTATGTAGTAAACTTAATTATACTATATATGTACCCACTATTATGGTTCTAGCTAGATAACGGAATTAATTAATTATGGAGTCAATAAGTTCCTTTTTTTTTTTTTTTTTTTTTTTTGAGAGAGAGAGAGAGAGAGATGAGCTTTATTCAGCTAAATTAAATATAGTCATAATTTGTCGAGTCAAAAACTTACTAAATTCTTAGTTGAAAAAAACGAAATCAATTGAGCTATACATACAGTGTAATTAATTATATATAGTCATAATTTGTCAAAAAAAAAAATTATATACAGTCATAAATAAGAGATCCATCACTATCTAAAAAAAGGAAATCAATTGAGCTATACATACAATGTAATTAATTATATAGTCATAATTTGTCAAAAAAATAAATAAATTATATACAGTGATATAAGAGATCCATCACTATATATTATATATCTATCTATCTATCTATACTATAAAATGGAGTTCTTCAAAAAAAATTCTCACTCAAAAACATCAAATCATCTACAGTAACTTTTTTATTTTTTTAATATCTCATCATCTTCTCTCTCTCAAACACACACATTTACACATATTTTTTTATTATATAATTAATTTGTGCTATATTAAATAACATATTTCATTATATATGACTTTCAAAATGTATTTGTATGAATGAATAAATAAATGAGCTTTTGCATATTAAGAAGTGATTGATAACATTTAGTAGATTTTATAATGCCGAATAATTATCAACATATATTAAATAAAAAATCAAGTGAATTATCTGGTAAACCATCATATTCGGTAGCATGCTTTATTATATGTAGATATACCATTTATAATATTTTTTAATTATATTAAACACGAAATAGTTAACAATTTAATATTCTAATTAGATGAATAAATAAATCAAATAAAGATTAATATTTATAAGTTTATAAGTCTATTATATTATTTTTTAGAAAGTATAGTCTTTAGGGTTCATTACACTTTAGTAACCGAACGATGGCCGTTTTTACACTTAATGTTAAAAAATTACATATTAACACTTAATGTTTGCATAAATGAACACTCGTGGAAATATAACAATTTTTCAATCTCATAAATGTTGACTTAGATTGCTGAAAATCTTTCAAATTCAGTCTTTAGCTTATTTCATTTGTACAAATATTGGATGTTATTGTTGTTCACAATATTCAACCATCCATGTTTACATTTTTGAGGCTGTAAAAGTATTTTTACGTTATAATCGTTGATTTATGCAGATACAACACTCAATGTTGAGTATTAAAGTGTAATCAAACATGATTTTTTTGGCAGAGGATACTTTAGACTCGGTGATAAGGATTGAATTCTTGGTGCCGTGTATTTTTCATTTTTGTTTTAGTTTTTGGTGTTGCCATGTTCCCATTGTTGTTTTGATGGGATTTAGCTTTGTGTTGGAACTTCTTTCTTTTCTTTGAGGTTAATAATATCCAATTCATTTGACATATTTTAATGTAAATTAATAAAATGAGAAATGAAGACATGTAGGCTGAATTATTATAGTTTCTTTCAACTGAAATTTTTATGTTTCAATATATATTTATTAACATTATTTTGATTAAATTTATTTTACATACAACACAATTATCAATTTCTTACGAGTAAAAGCTAACAAATCTATATAAATATACAACCCTAAAACCTTTAGAATGAAGCATAAGTTATTGTTATAATCTTTGTTCACATATATTTTTCATAATTTTTTTAGCCACGGTCAATTGTACATAATTGTTTCACGAGTCACAAGTCATGTTGGTTTGAAAGTTTGTATTTATAAAAATGATGATAATGTAGCAAATATTACTACAAATGTTGTATACATACAAATCATGTTGTGCAATTTATAATATAATATTTTGAACGTAGTAGTTTATTAATTATTTGAGCTTATCAAGTAAAATGTTAATTATATAGAATACAAAAATGTGACATATTAAATATATAATAATTGAGTTTGCGATAATGAATGAATCCGTGCAACGCACGAGCAGAAATCTAGTTATATACTAAAGTAAGAAAGTGAAGCACAAAATCCCGCCCTATCCCCATGCATATGCAGAAGTCATTAAATATTTTGTGGTAAGCACAAAAGCTGAGGGTTAAAGCACAAAAAGACAAATCAGCTTCAATCAAACTGACAACCAAGTCAGTCGAGCTAGAAGATAAAACAAGCTGATTTGAGAAACTGACAACAAGTCAGTTGAACTGAAGACTGGAAGCATCCAACTGACAGTCAAGAATCAAATATCAGCTGAACTGAAGACGAGTCAAAATCAACTGTTGATAACCAGAACTGAAGTCAGTCAGCTTAAAAGCTCAAGCTCGAAACCAACTGCTGACCAAGTTCATATAAGATCAATCAAACTGACAAACTTTTCAACAGTTTGTAATTAGCTGAACTGACAAGAAAGAAAACTTACAGGAAGACCAGCTGACTGACCAACTAGCTGACAGTTGTAATCAGTCAACTGACTAAGGAACAGCCAAACTGAAGCAATAGCCGAACTGAATGCCTAAAGCTCAGAACTGCCAAACTAGAGCTTAGAGCTGATGTTCCAACTGAAGCTCGGAATTGATGACTGGAGTTCAGAACAGCCATCTTGAAGCACAAAACTGCCAGCTGGAGAATCCCGCAGTCAATGATCAATCAAAGATCTCGACATTAATGATCAGAAGAAGATCCTGAAGTAAATGCTCAACAGAGATCGATTGGCCAAGCAACAGCTATCTCTTTTAAAAGCTTCAACGGCTATAACTATCAACTACCATTGATGAACCAGCAGAATCAACGATCAATGGAGTTCAACGGTCAAAAGATCACTCATCTATATAAGAAGAGTGAATCTCATTT
Organism: Perilla frutescens; assembly: GCA_026008535.1. NCBI lineage: Eukaryota > Viridiplantae > Streptophyta > Magnoliopsida > Lamiales > Lamiaceae > Perilla > Perilla frutescens. The sequence continues at coordinate 57,654,265 of BRKX01000003.1, forward strand.
TCAAATAACTTTTCACCAATCTAACCTTCGCTTATCAAATTTATGTGATATCACAACTGAGCTTTCTTTCTCCCTCTTACAGCTCAAAGTTCAAGCATTATTCAAAGCTGTGAAAAATTCACAACTGAGAAGACGATCTCAAAAGATTCATCACTCCAGCTAGCTGCAGAAAGTCCAGCAAAAGCTTCTCAGTTCAAGATATTCAACGATCAACTACTTAGCTCAAGTCCAAGGAGCACATCAGTTGATACCAGTTTCAAGACTGTATTCTTAAAGATCGAAAGAGATCTAAAATCTTGTAAAGACGGGCAATAGCACCTAACTCCCTAATGAGCAGTTGGGGACTGCAAGTGTGAGCTGTCGAAACCGGTTGAGGAGACCGTAGCTCTGCAAGAACTGCTGTTTTCGGGACAGCACTAGTTGAAAAGGCGACCGTGACTCTGCTAGAGTTGCCATTTCTAGGTTCAACCTATCTTCATTGTGTAATTGTAATAAAGTATCTTTACTATTACATAGTGAATTGCCCTTTTCGGTAAGGAAGAGATGACATAGAAGTTTAAGATTCGAACCTCTATAAACTACTTGTGTGCGTACTTATTGCTTCCCATTTGCATATCTTTAAAACTACACACTTTGTTCACACAAGCTGCACCTTCAAGTCAACTGATCTTCTCAAACTGACTAAATGCATTGATAAGTTTTCATACGCGAGTCAAGGGCCCTAACTATTCCACATTAAAGTTAAAAGTTTTTGAGTTAGTTTATTCACCCCCCTCTAAACTGACTTCAACTCGTCCGGGACCAACAATTCATAATTTATTTTTTGATTAAATATTTTGAGTTATATGTTCTAACTACGAGAGCATTTTTCTTAATAAAGTGTAACTATGAGAGGAATATTGTGACATATAACCAATTTTAAGTGATGAATTTTTTATTTGGGTACATAACCAATTGAAAGTTATTAAAAAATGATGTACGGTTATATAATTTTGCTAACCAATTAATTTTTTTTAATGCTGAAACATAATTAAAAAATATATTAAATTTTATTAAAATTATTATACATTAACTTTTCTTTAGCTAGGGTGTATGTTTTTGTAAGTTGGGCCCCCCTGAATAAAATTCTTGGTCCGTCACTGCCTCTGATGACTGCCACGCCGACCCTTCTCCTCGGCACCGGTTGATCCGGCAGCCCACCTCCAATGCCCACAACGGTAAACACCTCTCGATTCATAATGGTTGTTGTCACCATCCTACAATTGCAGTCCAGTTCACCTTCTCCGATCACAACATTGACTGAATCTCTTCTTGCGTAACACTTTTGAAAAATGATTTTTGAGAGGGGGGGGGGGATTTGACTTTCTTCCCTTAGTTTTTCACAAAAAGAGGCGAGGGGAATTACGAAACCAAGAATGGAGGTGAAGACATGACCGTTATTTTTTATTTTTTATTTAATTTACAGTTTTTTTATTTTTAATTTAGTAATGGTATTTAAATAATTGTGTAAACAATTACTTTTGAATTATTTTATTTTGTGGTGTGTCAAGAAAAAAGAGTATTGTATCTGGAAACATTCTCATGCTAATTAACTCCCTCTTTAGTCTCTAAAAAGATTAGATATACTGGAGTATAGATCCTCTAGTCTCAACTTGTGTGTGTCAATATTAAAATTGTATATTTTTAATATTATTTTTTATAAAAATAAAATTTATTATATTATAATTAATCATAATTAATATTTATTTCTAAAAAATAAATTTTTAAAATTATATACCCCAAATTATATTTATTAACTAAAAAATAAAAATTAAATATTAAAAAATAATTATAAATTCTAATTGGATGGAATAAACCCTAAATAATAACGTAAACTTATGCTAAATCAAAAGAAATTAAAATTGAAGAAAAAAAATGAAAAAAGTAATAATTTTGAAATTTGATATTGTTGGGGTTTTTTCGAATTGTACCCCCCACATGATCTATTTGGATACCATTAATTCTAAGATCATGTAAATCATAATTTTATGTGTGACATTAATTATCCTGTGTTTAATTAACATTCAAGATCAATTTTGAATCTATTGCAGCGGAAGAAAATAGAGTTTATTGAAAGCGGTACTTACAAACGTTGTCGGGTTGCTCACGGGATTAAAGGTCTAATCCCGTTGTTGTTGGAGAACACGAAGTCGGCAAATCCTTCATGGTGTTCGAAAGTTTACAACTCTCATATTCTACTTCATGATCTTCTGTTGTATTCCCGAACCTTATTTAGATATAGGGTGGGCTACAAACTACTAGACTGTATGAAAACTCTAAGAATCAAGAGAGCATAAGGAGGGGTTGTATTACATTGTGTAATTTTTGAAAATTCCACCCTGATTAATAAGGGGAATTTTCAAAAATCATCTCCCCAAATCCTAATAGGTTTGGGCCTCCAACTCTTGGTCAATTCCCAGTCCATTATGACTATATTGGGCTACAACAAGGATCTGAAAGAATATTAAATTGATCTACTAATTTATTTAATTTCTAATATCCATAACTATGACTTAATTATTAAGTGTTATTTTTATTCCACTAAATAAATAATACCGACCTACCAATTTAATACATATTTACGAATATGTTTTCTCCTTTAGTTCAGTCATTTCCCATGTTTAACATATAATATCCATTAATTAATTATGTAAGCTTCTGATAGCTATAATTAATTAATATCTTGTTCCGAGAGTGGTACCATATGACTTCCATATCATGTAAGAATAAATTAATATTCTATCTGCAGGGCTTCTCATGATCTTTGTGCTTCCTCAAGGGGACATCATCAACCTGGCACATCAGGACACAATGGTTATATATAATGCACGACCCATCATATATGTAAATGTCACTACCGAAAATATTGAGGTTGTTAATCCTATCAAAGAATCTCATTCATTGATAAATCAAAGTAGTTAACACAAAATATATATGTCCGCCAATATATATGGGTTAAGAACCCGAACTCTATGGATCTTTATTCTCTCACTTAAGATCAGAATAGAGAATAATATCCTATCATGATCCTCCTCAGTACACAAGCCGGTGTACAAGAATAATAAGCTAGTCAAGATAAACTAACTATCAGATTATTCTACGGTGTACCGAAGGTGTGTTCAAGACTATCTAAGCCGTGAGCCTTTTAATACAATGCAAGGAATTCGATGATATGATCTTTACCGTGTGTTCACCCATACCATATCATCTACAATGCAAGTATATGGAACGTGCAATTAAATATAATAATAATTAAATGCACATAGTGACTGCAATAATTATTCAATCTATATCATCTTAATATTGTTTAATGTATACAAAGACAAGCTTTCTAGTATACAAAACTAACAAATACTTGGTTAGCACACACAAATTAAAATTAGATAATCTCAAGTGGATATATGTCCTTTAATTTACACGCTATTTAATGTTGGTCCCGGTGTGAGCCTTTGTCAGTTTAGAGGGGGGGTGAATAAACTAACTTCAAAAATTTTAAAACAGACGCGGAATGGATAGGGCCCTGACTCACTTTTGAGATTTATCTGTGCTGACTGATCAGTTGAGAGAAGTTGACAGAGGCTTAGCTGGTGAGCTGATCAGTTTTCAACTGATAGCTAGAAGACGTGGCTGAAGCTTGTCAGTTCAGTCTGTGTGTGTGAATGTGTGCAGTTAAAGAACTTGCAAGACTGAAAAGCAGTAAGAACAGCACACACAGAGCTTTATAGAGGTTCGAAGCTTCCTACTTCTACGTCCTATCTTCCTTCCGCAGAAGGACAATCTACTATGCAAGAGTAAAGTTTCTTTATTACAATTACACAGTGAAGAATTCCTATTGGACCTCAAAACAGCACCCTTCAACCCGAGCACGGTTCCCTTTCCAACTGTTGCTGTCCCGGAAGAACGGACTCGTCGGTACACGCTCCTTCTCAGCCAGTTTCTAGGTCGACAGCTCACACTTACCGGTCCCAACTGCTCGCTGAGACTTTAGGTGCTATTTTCCGTCTTTACATAATTTTAGATCTTGCTCGATCTTCAAGAAAATAGTCTTGAATCTGTTATCAACCTGGAGTGCTCTTTTCTCTTGAGCTGAGTGGTTGATGTTTGAGGGACTGTACTGAGGAGCTTTGATCTTGCTGGAATTCTGCGTCAGCTTAGCAGCTTGCTTGACTTGAAGCACGCCTTCTTAGTATAAGACTTTTCGCATTTTGAGAGTATTGAGCTTTGAGCTGTAGGGAAAGAAAGAAATAGCTCATTCTGCAAAATAACAAAGTTAGATTGACGAAAGTCTTGGCCAAAATTGATTCCACCCTCTTTAAAAAGATGAGTGAATTTTGACCGTTATGAATGGTGATGTTTAGAAATCACCGGTAGCATTTTAATGCTTGTAGCCGTTTGAAGATCTTTTAATGAAATAGTCGTTTTGACTTTAATATTCTCTGCTCTAATATCATCAGGATCTTCTAAATATTTCCTAGTAAGATCTTCATTAACTGCTTGTCAGTAGGAGCAGGTGATTCGGCTATCATTTTTTGGACATTCAGCTGACGGGCTCTCAGCTATCTCGGCTTTCAGCTCTGAGATTGTTCAGTTAGCAGATCTTCAGCTGCTTTGAGCTTCTATCATGATATAGTCTAGTTTACCTGACTCATCAGCTAAGCTTAAAAGCTTCCATTTCTAGACTTATCAGTTGACTACCTGATTGAGCTTTTACCTTTTCTCTCTGAACTGATCTATGGTTAGTTAAGTGGGAGCTCAAACCATTTAGAGCTATTTTACCAGTAAACTGATCTTTGATTAGTTTAGGATCGGCTCTGACTGATCTCTGATCAGAACAGTTTCAGCTTTCAAGCTGACTCTGTTCATCAGTCTATCCTGGCTTTTTGCTAAGACTGATGATTAACTCATCTGTGGATGCCTACCAGTCTCCAAAGTTCTCTTCCCCCTTTACAGCTTATCTCAAGCTTTGAAGAGTTTACTCTGACTAGTCTGATCAAGGCAACCTGTAAGCTGGTTGACCATACTTCTGAATAGCTGTCTCTCATCTCAGCTTGAAGTCTTATTTGGTCATTATCCCTGATTTCCAGCTTTTCATAACCTGCAGTTTTTCATTAAATCATCACACATGTTTTGACATTTCATCAAAACCATCATTTGGGTTTTCCCAACAATTTTCCTAACAATTTCCCCCTTTTTGATGATGTCAAAACCAGCTGATTTGATGATTGAAAAACTGTACAAGGTTAACATTCATGAATGAGCATCTGAGCATGTACCAGTTCTGGTGACAAAGCTGAAATTAGACCATGTTCATAAGAACAGTCTTAGATGCTTATAGCTTTCGAAAGCTAACATTTTATACATTCATGAGTATCAATGCTTTGAATAAACATTAGAGCTTTGATAAAAAGATGAGTATTCAGAGTGATGAAGCATACATTAAAATGTGAGCTCAACGAGTTTTATCTGTTAGGTATCAGAGTTTTGCTGATGAGAAATACAGCTAGAATGACCTTCAGATATCTTAGTACTCGTTTGCACAGCTTGAAAAGCTTCAAATGTTTCAGTTCTAAACACAGCTCAATTCTGATTATCATGCAGATTTTTCAATTTTGATTTTGAGCGTATGAAAAGCCTTAAGCTATTCAAAGGGACAAATCAGTATGATCTGAACATTTTGTATTATAAACAAAAAAGCATGTTTTAAACACTGATTGATCATAGAAGATGAAGAAATATAGTAAGTAAGAGAGAAAGAGAATATCAAAATTTGATATTTTAACTTTCTTCTTCAGTTGGAACTGTTCACCACTCAGTTTCGTCTTCTTTTGCTCGATTCTCCTTTTTCAAACTTGCAGGAAGAGATATTGGGTATGCTATGAATACCCCATTCTTGTTGTTGTTTCAGCTGAGCATTCTCCCAAGTCCAACGGTATTCTTGAGTTGGGCAATGCTCAAGTTGGACTTCCCCCTCACGAATAGCTTCCCCATGATGGTTAGCTTCCCCCTCGTAAGTAGCTTCCTCCTGAAAGGCAGCTTGCCTTTGAAGTTGTACCTCTCTTTGGACTTCTCTTTTGATCTCATCCCAAAGAGTTATATCACCTTGTCAGAAATCATATGTTGGAACATATGATTTTCCATCATCAATATATCATTCCCCCTTTTTGGCATCATCCAAAAGGGCGGGTTGATGGAAGTCATAATAAGGCAATGACAACTGTGGTAAAGGGGAGAAAGAAGTGGCCAGCAAGTTGTTGGTGATGTAGGGAGCTTGGGGTGCAGGCACAGGAGCGGACAGCCATACATAAGACTCCTTTATTGCCATCAGCTGGTCAAGATCTGAGAAGGATAGTTGATCTTGCCAAGGAGAAGAGGCTGATGTGATTTCGAGAAGTGGCTCGTCCGGAATGGTGATGATGGCATCCTCTTGAAGAAGAGTTGTGGATGAGTTGGAGGGCTCATGTTTAGGAAGGGGTGCATCATGAGGCACCAAGGTTCGGATCCTCTGAATCATGGAATCCATGATTTCTGGGACTGATGGAGGCGTATTAAGTGGATAGTTCATCCAGCTTCGGCTCTATTCACCTTCTTCAATCCAATCTAAGTAGCCTCGCTTGTCGGCCATCATTAGAATGGTGGCATTATTCACCTGGTACCTCCAGAGATGATACTGGAGATATCTTCGAAGGTGTTTATAGAGAAAGGGAATGTGCTCCCTTATTTGACCAAAACAACTATCCAGTTGTTGGTCAAGGCTTGCATTGAAGCCTTCTTCCAGAGATTCTGGGGTAGCGACATAAGGAGGTTCGCTGGTTGCAGGTGCAGTAGACTCGCCACTTGTACAAGTGTAAGAGTCACTGTCAGTCAAGGACTGTCCTGCGTCAGTTGGAGGATCAGCATAAAGGAGCGACTACTTTCCTTTAGTTGGGCTGTGGTCCTCCATGAGCTGAAGTCTCGACTTCCTAGGGCAGCCAATTACACTCTCATGTCTTTGACGAATGTAGACTGTAGGAAGGAGATCTCGTCTGGTGAGAGTGTATCCACCAGGAACTGTTCCGAGTTGCTCCGCGATGATATGACTGAGTGTATCCACCAATATGTAAATATAATGGTCAATTGATAGCTAGAAGACGTGGCTGAAGCTTGTCAGTTCAGTCTGTGTGTGTGAATGTGTGCAGTTAAAGAACTCGCAAGACTGAAAAGCAGTAAGAACAGCACACACAGAGCTTTATAGAGGTTCGAAGCTTCCTGCTTCTACGTCCTATCTTCATTCCGCAGAAGGGCAATCTACTATGCAAGAGTAAAGTTTCTTTATTACAATTACACAGTGAAGAATTCCTGTTGGACCTGAAAACAGCACCCTTCAACCCAAGCACGACCTCCTTTCCAACTGTTGCTGTCCCGGAAGAACGGACCCGTCGGTACACGCTCCTCCTCAGCCAGTTTCTGGGTCGACAACTCACACTTACCGGTCCTAACTGCTCGCTGAGACTTTAGGTGCTATTGTCCGTCTTTATATAATTTTAGATCTCGCTCGATCTTCAAGAAAACAGTCTTGAATCTGTTATCAACCTGAAGTGCTCTTTTCTCTTGAGCTGAGTGGTTGATGTTTGAGGGACTGTACTGAGGAGCTTTGCTCTTGCTGGAATTCTGCGTCAGCTTAGCAGCTTGCTTGACTTGAAGCACGCCTTCTCAGTATAAGACTTTTCGCACTTTGAGAGTATTGAGCTTTGAGCTGTAGGGAGAGAAAGAAATAGCTCATTCTGCAAAATAGCAAAGTTAGATTGGCGAAAGTCTTGGCCAAAATTGATTTCACCCTCTTTAAAAAGATGAGTGAATTTTGACCGTTATGAATGGTGATGTTTAGAAATCACCGGTAGCATTTTAATGCTTATAGCCGTTTGAAGCTCTTTTAATGAATTAGCCATTTTGACTTTAATATTCTCTGCTCTAAGATCATCAGGATCTTCTAAAGATTTTCTGGTAAGATCTTCATTAACTGCTTGTCAGTAGGAGCAGGTGATTCGGCTATCATTTTTTAGACATTCAGCTGACGGGCTCTCAGCGATCTCGGCTTTCAGCTCTGAGATTGTCCAGTTAGCAGATCTTCAGCTGCCTTGAGCTTCTATCATGATATAGTCTAGTTCAGCTGACTCATCAGCTAAGCTTAAAAGCTTCAATTTCTAGACTTATCAGTTAACTACCTGATTGAGCTTTTATCTTTTCTCTCTGAACTGATCTATGGTCAGTTAAGTGGGAGCTCAAAGCATCTAGAGCTATTTTACCAGTAAACTAATCTTTAATCAGTTTAGGATCAGCTCTGACTGATCTCTGATCAGAACAGTTTTAGCTTTCAAGCTGACTCTGTTCATCAGTCTATCCTGGCTTTTTGCTAAAACTGATGATTAACTCATCTGTGGATGCCTACCAGTCTCCAAAGTTCTCTTCCCCCTTTACAGCTTATCTTAAGCTTTGAAGAGTTTACTCTGACTGGTCTGATCAAGGCAACCTGTAAGCTGGTTGACCATGCTTCTGAATAGCTGTCTCTCATCTCAGCTTGAAGTCTTATTTGGTCATTATCCCTGATTTCCAGCTTTTCATAACCTGTAGTTTTTCATTAAATCATCACACATGTTTTGACATTTCATCAAAACCATCATTTGGGATTTTCCCAACAATTTTCCTAACATTTAATATTTGGCACCGAACTATGAAATATTAGATACACTATTCTTTTTATATAGAGAGCTCTAGAAAATTAATACCAATCACGTGCAATTCTCCTATTAGACTACCATTATCAGTAATCGGGCAAACATCCCAATCGGGCACCAGCCTCAATATTTAATTAATTTCTCTCTCTTCCACATCACTAATATTTTACCCAATCCAATTGCATACAATTTGATAGTTTATCAGCAACCACCCCAAACACCCAACTACAACATTATATATTATTTTTTTCTTTTATTAATAAATATAATATAATTAATTTGAATTAAAATAAATAATTATCATTATTAAAAATTGTAATAACACAAAATAACAAACTTTTATAAAATAGACAATACTATAAAATACCAAAAAAATAAGAACATAAATAATAATAAACTCAACATGAATTGAAATAAACAAACGACAATTAAAATAGAGACATGTGTCCAAATAAAATTTAGATATAATGTATATATTTCATTTTAATAATATATAAAAAAATTTCAAAATAAAAAAATTATAAAATAATAGAGAGAGGAGAGAGAGACCAGCGGTTGGCTGGCATCTCTATGTCGAACGCCAACTTCTCTCCAAATTTCTTTTTTTTTAATAATCTATGTGGTGGTCGAACGGATGATGACCGTTAATTCTAGTCTTATGTTACCTCTCAACGTACGGTAACATGTAGAAGTGTGCAGACACTAAATTAAGGGTAAAATAGATAAAGTGAGTATATAGTAAATGATTATTATGTTTGTGGGTATTTTTGAAGAAAACTCTATATTTATGGGTATATATAGGTATTTCCACAAATCTAAATTTGTATAGTTCCCCTCCATTCACACTGATTCAGTAGGATTAAAAATAATTATTGAAAAAAATAATTAAATAAATAGACTTCCTAATATATTCATATTTATTTCTTTGATAATGATGTTTTTTTAGGGAATTCTTTAATAATGAATTAATGTTTAATATAAACATATATTTTAATAATTAGTTGAATGTATACAAAAACCAACTTATATGTTACAAAAAATCTATATAAATGAGAGGAGGGAATACAAAATAAAATGTAAGAACTCAATATTAATAAATATATGGGGACCAAATTAAATGATAACTAACTCATGAAGGTACAATACCTTATGAAAAAAAAAAATCATATGTACCTGCATTTCCGTTATATGTTTTGTCCCAGAACTCTAAATTTTCAACATGTCTCGGTAACTTCTTTTTAAGCTGTACTTTGAACTTTCACATGACATAAAAAAATCCATGATTAATTTAGCCAATAATTCAAAACTTTGTTTGGCATGTCAACAAACTTTGTTGGGCGGCCGGGAGGGGGGGGGGGGGGGGGGTTGAAAAAAAATTTATTTTATTATATACGAAAATTGAAAAATATTGTGCATATATATTAGTTATTATGATGTGCATTTTAATGAGTAATTACGTACGCTTTATTACAATAATACTTAGTTTGATTTCTTAAAATTGAAGCACCAGCTATAGCCTATAGATTAGACGCTGCCATCTCAATATAATAATTACCTTCTGGGATTTACTTTGTTGTGTTTACAACCGCAAATATAATTAAGTAAATTAATTTACGAATTACAGTATTACCCAAATTGAGATATAGACAGAGAGGGGTTCAAATGGAACCAAGTTTCCACGTAGGAATATAGTTACCAATCAAAATTCTAGATTTAATTTGATTAAATTTAATGATCATAATATAGTCAATTTTTTTAGTGAAATGAATGTGATAAAAATTGTAATATATGAGAAACTTAATGAAAGATGGTTACTTCGTAATGTAAAATTATGTTATGTTTTTTCATATTTTTGGCTCAATTTGCAGAATTAAATAGATAACACATTAAAATCGTTGCCAATTCTGTCATATGTAATGATAAACTAACATGAGAGATATATATTGTTAATATCAAGGAATTATGTTGCTACCATGAGAGACTCGTATTACTAACACGATGAGATCATATTGAAAAATCATTGCATGTTAAACATCATTCATATAATATTTGACCACAATTAAAATAACAGTGTGTAACAGGTTGTAATATCATTCATACATCATATTGTTAATATGTTAGCTATACTGCTAATATAAGAATAATGATTTGCTTATATGTCAGTAACATATTGCTGATACGTGAACAAAATTTTACTAATATGACTTATATATAAGTGTTGTTGGTTTGTTACAATTTTTGTAATGAATTAGTATCTTTCAATCAAACGGTCATAACTTTCTCAACACTTAATATTTTTTTTTAAAATTCATTTATTGTTGAAAAATAGACTCAATTAACTTTTCAACTATATATAGCTCATTTTTTTATTTATTTTCATATGAAAGCAGTTTTGCATTCAAAGTTGAATATCGCACACATATTTCATATTAACAACATAAATACACCATATATTATCAATGTTGTAGTACTATATTAGCAATGTCTAACAGTTATAAAAGCTTCTCCAGGGGTAAGCGACAAACAGTTATTTGCTGTAAATTCGTCCTCCAATGGAAGTGGCAACATGCACGGGAAAATGGGGATGAGAGAGGGACCTCAACGGGATATTTTTTTTTTTGTTTTTCAAATTTTTATACTGTTTTTGTATTAGTATTTTTTAATGGTGTTTACAATATATTTTGTATTTTAAATAATGTATTGTAAATTAACATTAAAGTTTATTATGTATGATAATTTAATTAAATACAAATATTGAAATACAAAATTAAATTATATCAACAATTAAATTATGTATGGTATTATGTAGCTTTATCTTTGCTTTGTAATATGTTTTAAGAATTGTAGTTTTTATTTTATATTAATTCAAATAAAATTTTTTCAATAATTTTTATGAAATGTTGAATTTAATTTTAGATTGATAAATATGCTATCAAATAAAATTGCACATGTTATTATAGGATTACAGATCAAATAACCCTATCGACGATTGTCATGAGCTCACATTGTCCCCTCTCTCACTATTTAGGCCACATAGTTTCATTGACTATTGTCTGGGGCTCACATTACCCCTATCTTCGACTACTTGGGCCACATAGCCCTTCGACTATTAAAAGTCACATAAAATTCTCTAGTCCAAAGTTGTGTGTGCCAATCGTATACCAAACATCAAAATTATTAGTTTTATTTTTTTCTTTTTTTCTTCAATTTTAATTATTTTTGGTTTAGTAAAATTTTACATTATTATTTAGAATTTATTCCACCCAATTATAGGATTTATAATTATCTATTAGTATTTTTTTATTAATATAATAAATTTTAGGGTTGATTATTTCAAACTTAGGCGTATAATTTTTTAAAATATTAATTTTTATCAATAAATATTAATTAGAATTAATTATAATATAATAAATTTTATTTTTATGAAAAATATTATTAAAATTACGCAATTTAATGTTAGAACACGGATGAGATGCGCAATTTGGAGTAGAAAATCTCTTAAGATTAAAAGTGGCCCTAATTTCCCCTTTTTGTACACAACATGAAAGACTCCACTAATTTGCTTCTTATTTACGGGTGCTAGCGAGTTAGGGTTCATTTCTTTCACCAATTTTCGCAGTAAGTAAAAATTCACAACATATTTCTTCTTTTTTGAATTGCAAAAGGGAAAAAACGTTTGCAAGTGTAGTGTTTGTGATGTTCTTCGAACGTTATGGATATAAGAGAATTTTTTGGGACGATATTATGCATGTCGAAATTATAGAAGTGTTGGGGTTTTTACGAAGTGAACCACAATAGGATCGATTTGGATGCTTGTTAATCCTTGCTCATGTATATCATATTTTATACATACGATGTAAATAATTAACCCCAGTTGAATTTGCATGCAAGTTGTATTTTTCAAATCTACTAAACCCGAAAAAATATATTAGATGAGGACAAACACTTGTGTTAGACCGTCTAACGGGTCTCTTACATTAAACGGGTCAAATAATACCCAAACCCGGCTCCCAACCAGCCCAAAACTCATTTCCACGCGCAGATGCGTGAGATGCATGTGTCCGCATGTGCGGCGCGTGTATCTCATACGTCTGCTGCCAAGTTTTGTTTTTTTATTCTTGGTAGTTTTGCTTTTTTTTTTCGTTTCTTTTCACTTTCTTCTTTCCTTGTTTTTCAAATAATTATTTTGTATCGAGAGCAGTGCAAGAGTCCAAGCATTAGTGTGGGGCGAGTGCACTGCGCGAGATGTCGGATAAAAAAAATAAATTGATTCAAAAAATTAAATTAATTCAATTTAATTTTAGGGTTCACTAATTCCATTTTAGGGTATATTATTTATTAAAAAAAAATTATCAAGCCCAGTGCACGAGCTCACGTGTTAGCATCGGTTGAGTGGGTGAGTGCACTGCACGAGATGCCAGATAAAAAAAATAAATTGATTTAAAAAATTAAATTAATTCAATTTAATTTTAGGGTTCACTAATTCCATTTTAGGACATATATTTATTTTCAAAAAAAAATTATCGAGCGCAGTGCATGAGCCAACGCTTTAGTGTCGAGCGAGTGTACTGCGCGAGACGCCGGATAAAAAAATTTAATTTAAAAAAATTAAATATATTTAAAAATTGAAAAAGAAATTGAAGAGAAAATAAAAAAGGGGAAGGGAAGGCAGAAAAAAAAAAGAAAAGAAAAAAAAAGGAGGAACGACTTTGTTGGGTCAAATAATATCCGTCTAACGCAAGAGATTCGTTAAACCGTCTAACACAAGTGTGCCCCTTACATGAGACTTAATGAATTTATCTATCTTTATCTCCTGTTAACGGAACGCAGCAAAAATTCTATATGGATATCGTATGCCTTGAAGTTATTACCTTTTTCTTTTAATATATTAATTACGTAAACTTATTTGAATATATAATTGAATGTATTATTCTATTTCCGCAACTTTCCTTATAATTATATCTTCTATCATTTTATTTTATTTTTGAGCAATTATATGTTCTATAATTAATACAAAATTAGTTTGCGTTTTAGCAAATTGAGTAAACGATTGTTGCAATATATAATCTATTTCAATTCAATGCCATTTTCCATAAGTTTCAATCTGGATTGTATACACGTACCGTTAATTATTAACCTTCTGTTTTTAATTATGCACCAAATTCAACGACTGAAATGTAGGAGTATATATTATGCGAGTGCTTGCAATTGATCGATGTTATCCATATTTAAACAGATACATCATAAAAATGTTGTGTGGATTTTTATATATAACGTGTATTAATTTTGAGATGCGCATTTGCTTCGGCTAAACGAACGCCCTCGTGGAATAATTAAATTCTTATTTGAAAAGGTCAGTTCTCCTTCGCTGTGTGTTGTGTGTGCTATGTAATGCAAATTTTCTAATTGTTGTTTGAAAATATATTTGCAGTTTTTTTTTATATATAAATTGTTCTATAATGTTTTTTTTTTATATCGTTTTTGGTTTTTTCTGTTATATTATTTCAGTAAAGAGACACGATTTTAACTAATGATTTTTACGGTGAGTACTTCTGAGCATGTTTTATTGCATTTATTGTTGTCGTCCACAAAAAAAAAAAAAAAAAAAAGAAAAAAAAAAAAGAAAAAAGTTATCTCTGTCTTCAACGATTTGGTTATGGCAATCTTAATTATTAGAATTGTTGAATCTTGATTTTGTTGATTGAGTTGCAAATTTACAATAGCATAGCGAGATCCATTTTTAGAATATTTTATTTGATAAAATACATTATATATAATGCACGATTATTTTAGAGTACGTTGATTATGCGGAGTTTGTAAGTGTTTTGAAAAATCTCGTTTTAATGCTATGGGGATCAAAGATCTCCAATTTTTGCAATCAAGTGAAATAAGGGCTGTCATTTTCATTGTTTCTTCCATCTCATATTAAATTTCATCTTGGTGATGTATATATAATTTATAGACTTAACTTCTAAACATAAATCTTAATGGTATTTTATTTTATTTTTTTCCAGTTGAAAAGTTTATAGTCTTTGTATTCACTTTTTTTCTTTTTTATTTTTATAGTCTATTTTTTATATTTAAAATTTTCATTCACTTTTTACTCTTATAATATACTCTATATACTTTAAATTTATAAAAAGTTAATATTTGTGCATCCCTCGGGAAAAAATCTAGCTAGTATTTAACAATGAAATATGTGGGTACTAATATTAAACAGACTCGACACACCATGTCATAGAAGATCGTATTTTTAAAAATAGAAAAAGTTGTCTATTATCATTTTACATGACAAATTTTGTAAGATGAGTCAAAATTCAAATCTAAACTTATATTCAGTGATAAATTTATAATTTTGTTGGTATTCCATTATATTTTGATTTGAATCTTGATCAATTTTACGAATTTTAACTCGTAAGATAGGTTTCATACAAGACTCATTTTTTAAAAAATAGAATAAATCACCGTTTAATTTCCAACTTGACTATTTTAAATAATCAAACTTTTAATAATTCACAACTTTTTCTCACTTTTAAAAAAATGCCGGGATCAAATTTATCTGACGACAATTGACATGGTGACTTGACCGTCCGAGTCGTATGTGGAAGAGAAAAAGAAAAGGGTAATCTCCAACCACATGGTAACATGCACGACGTCGTTTGCCGAAACTAAAACTCAATCCCAAATTACCGATCTCCCTTTTCTTCTCTCCTAGAATCTATAAAATTCTCCAACAGTATTTTCCAGAAAATCTCTCGACAACGAATGTAATATTTCGGAATTTGATGTTTTTGAAATTGCAAGTTTCCAATTTGAGAGTTTGGAATCAAATTGAACTACTTGTTCGTGTTTTTGTTTCAATATCGAATACTTGTAGGAGAGAAGCGATGTACCCGTCTAATTATCGGCATCTAAATTATTAGAAAAATCAATCGGTGCATTTTTGTTAAACGGGAAAATGCTGAAAATTGTTTTGTAATTATTTAAATATTATATTATTTTTGTTAAAGATTCAAATATTGACAATAAAATTGTAATTTAGTCCATTGGAATTGGTAAGAGATTTCTTATTGCACTCTATATATTTCATCCCGTGTTACATTTTTAAATTATGAATTTTTCTAATTTTTTTCCTTCAATTTTAATTTATTGTGCTTTAGTTTAATTTTGTAATTATTTTATTAGGGTCCATCCAACCCAATTAGGATTTATAACTTTTTTTTAGTTTTCAAATTTTAATTAATAATTCATTACTATATTTGATTGTTTCGAATTTATAATTTATAATTTTCTATTCACTTTTTGTTGATAAATGTTGATTATGTTATTTATACTGATTTTTTATTTTATAATAAATATTATTAAAATTATAAATTTAATAATGACTTGGAGAGCAAAACACAAAATTGTGCAGCATCGCTTGAAATTTGGAATATCGTGATCAAACTTACCTTCTATGGACCACAAGCTTTTGTCCGAAAACAAACAGTCATTCTACCTAACCATTATCTTATAGACATAGTTATACCTAAGTCCACATTGAATTACTCTGCCGAACCCTCGTTTTTATTATGATTGTTGTTTTAATTTTTTATTTTATGTCAAAATATTTATTATTTTATAGTATATTTTTCACACACTCACTCTCAATTTTAACCATATCTCAAACTATATTTCAGGACAATATAAGTGAATAGAATTTTATATCATATATAAAGGGTGAGTATTTTAATATAGTTCATAAAATTAATTATTAATTATAAATAAAAAATTAAAACAACGATCAAAATCAAACGAAACAGAGGAAGCATGCCATATCATTTGGTTTGGACTTTGGTCCATGCAAAACCCATGTATATCATATTCATATATAATAACACCTTCATTCTTGCGTGTCGCCATTTTTTACCATAAACAATAATTCTACATTTCTCTACGCCACTTTTATCACTACTTTTCTTCTCTTCCAACGTCAATTTGTATGCAGTGACTCCGTTAAAATACGACACGGTTATAACAATCTCTTACTGTCTGTTATGTATACATCCAGTGATCCACAAATCAACTCATAATTCTATCGTTCAAAGCCTATCTTGTTTTCCATTTAATTTGCCTCCACCGATCAGCCATGGATGGCGGCGCAGCGCAGCCGCTTCTCGAGAAGCGCGATCATGAACGGGGGGGCTTCGTGGAGGAGTTCGGTGCGGAGTCGAAGACGCTGTGGAAGATTTCTGGGCCGGCGATATTCACTTACATCTGTCAGTATTCCCTCGGTGCGCTTACGCAGACGTTTGCCGGTCAAGTCGGTGAGCTCGAGCTGGCGGCGGTGTCGGTGGAGAACTCTGTCATTGCCGGTCTTGTTTTTGGCGCCATGGTAAAGATTGAATTTTTACGGCTTTTTTCTTCTTCATTTGTGTGGTTTTTTTCTTTGATTTCTCTCGAAGAATTTAGGTGGGGTTTTGTTGTGTTGAAGTGGGTTCCAATTAATTTGACATTCCAATACCATTGTTGTGTTAAAAATGCAATCTTTCGACAAATGATCGAGTAGGAGTAGACAATGTACCATTGTGTAATTATATGGAAATCTAATCATTGTAAAGGTCTAAGAAGAATGGCTTTTATATTTTAATATGAAAATAAACAGAGCAACATCGAATCCATCTTAATATATGTGAGGTTATGATAGTGACAAATCAAAACATATCAATACAAGTTTTGGCAACATCTAATGAAAGAGAAACTGTAGTTATTTTTTGTTTTATGATTGTTCAATCTTATTTTTTTTTTCGTGATGGGTTAACAACATGACGCTTTTTTTTCTTTTGTCAAATTCAAGTTATAGAGTAATTTTTTATTTTATTTTATTTTGCAATAATCTGGTCTTGATTGAATTGGGAAAACTTGCAGTTGGGAATGGGAAGTGCATTAGAGACATTGTGTGGACAAGCATTTGGTGCGGGGCAAATCAGGATGTTAGGGATATATATGCAAAGATCATGGGTGATCTTGCTAGTTACGTCGTTTTTGTTGCTTCCGATTTACATCTTTGCTCCCCCGATCCTTACATTCTTCGGGGAGTCTGATGAGATTTCTCGAGCTGCAGGTTGGTTTTAGTCAATTCCAAGAGACTTATTTTGCCAAAAAAGTCGAATAGTTTGCTAAAGAGTTGGTGATGGAATTTGAATAAGTTTGTTTCTTGCAGGTAAGTTTGCCCTTTGGATGATACCACAAATGTTTGCGTATGCTGTGAATTTCCCTATACAGAAATTCTTGCAATCACAAAGGAAACTCATGGTGATGGCTTGGATTTCCTTTTTCGTGCTGATTCTGCATACGTTCTTCAGCTGGTTTCTGATCTTGTATCTCGGGTGGGGATTGGTTGGAGCGGCACTCACTCTCAATATCTCGTGGTGGCTTATTGTCATTCTACAATTGGTATACATCTTCTATACGAAATCTGATGGTGCATGGAGTGGATTCTCATGGCTTGCATTTCGAGACTTGTATGCCTTTGTGAAGCTTTCTCTGGCCTCTGCTGTCATGTTATGGTAAAACTTTGTTGAATGGATTCCTTGACCTTGTTGGTCCTAATCAATATTTCGATCATTCTTGATTAATATTCTATCACTTGGATTGAAAATGCAGCTTGGAGTTTTGGTATTTGATGATACTAATAGTGATTGCCGGGCACTTAGATAACCCTGTGATACCGGTGGATGCCCTTTCTATCTGGTACGTGGTTTGTCTTGTTATTATCTTTTCTCATGTTCGATAGAGAAAACAAGGTTCTTCTTTTTGTGTGGATGAAGATAGAAGCATTTTCTTACTTCATCTTAGGGCTAAGCCTTGTGCAATATGCAATATGTGTAGCATTGAAGAGTTTGGATTAATTCCCTTTGCAAATCTTTTTTGCAGCATGAATATTAATGGATGGGATGCTATGATTTCAATTGGATTCAACGCTGCCATAAGGTGAAAAACAACATTTCCAAGCCTATATATTGATTCGGATTGATTTTGCACTCGTATATTGCAAGTAAGATATGACAAGAATCAACTCTAACAATATATCTGCAGTGTGAGAGTTGCCAACGAGCTTGGAGCAGGCAATGCAAAAGCTGCAAAGTTCTCGGTGGTGGTGGTTTCGATCACAACTATTCTGATTGGAGTAGTTTGTATGGCTGTTGTTTTAGCCACCAAGGATTTCTTTCCATACCTTTTTACCAACAGTGATGCAGTAGCTAAGGAGACTACTCGATTATCAACTCTGCTCGCTCTTACTGTTCTGCTAAACGGCCTTCAGCCCGTTTTATCTGGTAAGAACCTGAATACTACTAGCATTGCTGCCCCGTTACTAGCTCTGCCTAACGCTGCCCGTGCTTTGCTCTGTTAGGGGTTGCTGTGGGAGCTGGATGGCAATCTGTTGTGGCGTACATCAACATTGGGTGTTACTACATTGTGGGATTACCTCTTGGAATAATCTTAGGCTTCATATTCGACTTCGGCTCAGTGGTAAAAAAACTCTCTCATGTTACTATATGCTTCATTTTAGTATAAGGTTTTGACTAATAATTAATAATTCAAAACGGTTGAACAACTGGTGATGTTGGGAACTACCTGCCCCACATCTAATTGTTCAATCAACCCGTCTAATTGTGCCTAATCCCGCCTATGAACCAATTAGAAGGACAATATATCAACCCTGTCTAATCTCGGCTAAGCACCAACTCGACGTTAGACATTGTTTGTCGTCTAGTTGGCGACTAGTAGAGATTAGGAAGATGGTCATAGTAACACGTGTCTACCGTGCAGGGAATTTGGGGAGGGATGATCGGAGGGATTTGTTTGCAGACCCTTATCTTGATTGGCATCACAGCGGGTAGAAACTGGGAGAAAGAGGTCAGTTTCTTTGATTTATTAATTCTTGTTGTTTCTTGAATTACTATTATGATGATCAAGTGTGAAAAAAATTGAGATTTGAACCAAAAGAAGTGAGAAGAATTTGATTCAAATTTCTCCACCTGTAGGCCAATGATGCAGAAAGCCGTGTCAAAAAGTGGGGCGGAAATGTTGTGAACCACTGATTTGCGAACTGCGACACAAAGGTCAAAGGAGAGAGAGAGATAAATGCGAAGAAATTTTTATTGTAACCTTGAAATGATTGGTTTGTCAAATTCCGTATTTCTCATTTGGATTTTCATTGTAACCTTGAAATTATTTGTTTCTCAAATGAGAGAGAGAGATGTGGAGAAAATTTTATGTGTAAATCTATAAATATAGATAAAAAAAAAAGTAAAAAAGGGAGAAAAAGGCAACATATAAGGGTATAGTAGTTTCATGGGTAATATGGAGTTATGACACACTTGTCCCCACACCCAATGATTGGGTAAGTGTACTTTTTACAAATTTTAAATAACTAAGTATTAAATGCACCTGACCTAATGGTGCGTCGTTTTTCACCAAAAATAATCCGACACGCAGTCGGTATGCCCAAACTACCCAGAATAGTAGCAAGCAAGATCGTCTCCCAAAGGACCGGTGAGAACTATTCGAACACTTCAGTCTACAGTAACCAAACTTCTACACGAATATCTTGATTATAATGTAAAAACTAAATTTAAAAGCAATTAAACAAATGTAGTTTTCTTAACAAATTAAAAAGGTATTCCGGCTTCCAATTAACTCCACCCTAGCTTAATTATTCCGATCCTCGATGCAAAGATATTTCCAATTAATGCATGCAAACCAGTTATAGCCACCGAAGACACTTACTGACGCAGCCTAATTTCTCCTTAGTTTCTCGATAATCAGGAAGACACTTCACTAATTATTTCCCTAATCGACTGACAACCATAAGAGACACTCTATAGATTTAATGAGCCGACAACATTAGACACTAGAGAAACCCGATTCAAAACCAACAGACTCTGACACAGGACCGTTGAATTTAGACTGTTATTCCCTCGATTCTGAAGAATCGTTGTACCACTAATTAAACTTAAACCACAATTACGGATGACCGGTTTAATTGGCTACTAATTAATTCCGATCTACTAAATATTCGCGATTATCTAGCAGGGACGAAACAATTAACAACTTTAAACACCGAGAATCACAGATACATGTAATTAATTAAAATAGAAAGAACAATTAGATCTCACAGAGTGATTATACCAGGGCTTTGTTAATCTTCACCGGAATAGAACGCGTTTAGCTTGAATTCATAATTGGATTGACACTTCAAAAATTAATTGATAGATAAGAAATATGAAAAGAAGAATGAAAAATTGAAGAATATCGTGTACTGCAGAGAAAGGAATTCGTTTCTGGCATCTCCCTCTGTGTATCCAACGATTGAAATCATTGTACTGCAATGGATACTGATATATTAGAGTCCTACTCTATCTAGAAGTCTTTTATCCAAATCCTTAACTAATTAATTAATAAAAGAAATCTAATCCTAATCCAACTAGGAAAATAATAAAAATAAAGTCCAACAGTAATAAAAATAGCCCAAAAATCGTCCATGGCCCACAGCTGGTGGATATCCACTATTTCCAGTCCAAATATTCGCCCAGTCCACCAGTCGGTATGCCCATACCGACTGTTTTCCAGACTCTTCAGCTTTCTTCAATCCAATTGTGTCCAAACCCTTCAAAACAATGTCATTATCTCCACTTCCATGTCAACCACCTGAAATCAACCACAAGACACAAATTCTTCCACAAAACTTGATCAAGGGGTGAGTAACTACGCAAAAATACACCAAAAATGACTCAAAATATATACGAAATAACAACCTAATCACCTAACATTAAAAAATGTTTTGAAATTGTAATAACGAAAATGTTTCGTAAACATTATAACGAAATTGTAATAACGAAAATTTTGGCTATATCGATATAACGAAAATTGATGAAAATTGTTCATTAATTATAACG
Organism: Perilla frutescens; assembly: GCA_026008535.1. NCBI lineage: Eukaryota > Viridiplantae > Streptophyta > Magnoliopsida > Lamiales > Lamiaceae > Perilla > Perilla frutescens. The sequence continues at coordinate 57,675,956 of BRKX01000003.1, forward strand.
AAAATATACAATTTCTGAACTATATCGTTATATCATTATTATAACGTAACGAAATTTTCGTTATCATTATAACAAAATTATAATTAAAATTTTATATAATGAACTATAACGTTATATCGTTATAACGAAATACTTCATTATTAGAAATAAATATCGTTATTAAAAAATGAACAATATTGTTATAATGAACTATATCGTTACTAATAACGAAACTATAATAATAACAATAACGAAATTACTATTATTATTAATAACGAAATTGTAATTGAATAACGATTTTTTTCGTTATCAATATAACGAAAATTTTTGTTATTGAATAACGAAATTTTTCGTTGTGCATAACGAAAATTTATAATGAAATTTCATTTTTGAATAACGAAATTGTAATCGTTATGGCCGATCAAGTTTTAACATAAATGCGTTATTGTTTCTTTATGTGTTGGTCAAAATGAGGTAGGTAATATGCATAAATTTATATTTGTATAGGTAGGTATTAGTTGAGGCAAATTAAATTCAATTTAATGCATTTAATTTTGTGTAAGAGAGGTTGGTGGTATAATGTACTTATATTGAAGGTAGGGTTTGATCCCGAACATTCAACACCAAAACACAAAAAATATATTGAGAGCTTGATATAGAAGAATACTGAAGAAAGCAACGACGTCTTCATCAAGAAAATACTCTCCGGCCGGCCTCGAAAAGTTTTAAATTTTGAAAGGTACGTTTCGAGTTTATTTGTAAAAGAAACGTAGGATTTTTGTTTTAAAGGTACCTATTGTTACGTTTCTATGTTTCTAGTTCTAAAATAACATGTAAATTTATAAACTAGTGTTGTGGATGCTTGATTTAATTTTGTAACCTTAGGCTAAAAAAGTAGAGGTGGAATGAACTTTCGTTATGCATAAAATGAATTATCGTTATGATTTCACTTTAGTTACGGCTAAATTTTCGTTATTCATAAAACTAATTTTCGTTATGCATAATATGAAAATTATCGTTATGGATTTACTTAAGTTATAATTAAATTTTCGTTATTGCCTAAATGAGTTTTGGTTATGGCTAAATTAATTTTCGTTATGCATAAAATGAATTTTCGTTAATGTTAATTTTGTATTTTCGTTATGTTGAAATTAGATTCTCGTTAATGTTAATTTTTATTTTCGTTATGTTGAAAAGTTAGTTTTCGTTATGCATAAATTTAAATTGTCGTTATCTTTAAAATTAACTTTCGTTATGTTAAAATTAAATTTTCGTTATAGTTCAATTTAAATGATCGTTATGTTAAAAACCAAAGTTTCGTTGGTGATAAATTAAATTTTCGTTATCTTTAAAATTATCCATCGTTATGCTTTAAATTGTCACTAAAGTTTCGTTATAAATAAAAAATATTATTCATTTCGTTATGCTTAAATTATGCTTTCGTTATGCTTAAATTATGCTTTTATTACTGTCAAATTTTGCTTAAAATTTAAAGTTTCGTTATGCTTAAAATTAAATTATCGTTATGTTTAGAATTGAATTATTTCGTTATGCTTGAAATTATCGTTATGCTTACGTGGAAATAAATTTTCATTATCTTTAAATTGGAATTTTTTGTTATCACAGATGGTTAGACGTCGTATAATTGTACGACATAGTGGTCGTTGGGAGAGAGCTCAATATGAAGATGGTGTGGAGGAGCTGATCATCATGTCATCTGATGATATCTGTTTTAGGACACTGATGAGAGAGATACATGAGTTACTGGAGACCGATCACATCTCTGTCGAGTACTAGTTATCATGGATGTCGAGCACCAATAGCGGGAGACAGATCAAGACTAGACTCAAAGATGATGCTGATTTGCTTGACTTGCTCCACGAGCAGAGTCAAGAGATGATTGTGTATGTTGTTCAGAGAGGACGCAGCAGCTCAAGGGTCATCCCTGACACCGTGCCCGAATATAAAGAACCGGTCAGAGAGGAGGTTCGTGATGATACGCAGCAGTATGAGGCTCCAGAGCACGATTTTGACGACGATGCATTCCCGCATGAAGGAGGAGAAGAAGAAGAATAAATTCCTACTACTGATGAAGAAGCGGAGGAGAATGTGAGAACGGACTTGCTCGAATCAGTGTTCACAGAGTTCACGGGATGGATTCGTTCTACAGGGGGTATGGGACGATTAATAGGCATGACCGGAGGAGCATCATCGTCGAACACTAGGGCTGAGGATGTATCTGAGAGGGGTGGGAGCATTTGGCTTGTTCCACTTGCGAATATTGACGTTGCAGGCCCACTGAGTTGGGACGAGCCGTCAGCAGCCAATACGGATGAACTTCAAAAGGGTGCGATTTTCTGTACCAAGGATGATTTGGCCCTAGTCGTGGGACTGTATCACATGCAGAATAGAGTGGAGTATGCCGTGTATCGATCGAACAAGACACGGCTGGTCTACATGTGCAAGCATGGCAGGGAGTGCCCATTCAAGCTGTGTGCTGTTGTGGATGGAGTTGTTTGGAGAATCTACAAATTTGACGGCACTCACACTTGCCACATGGATATGAGTCGAGTTGCCCCACGACAGGCGCCTGCACGGGTGATTGCAAAGTATTTTGCATGTAAACTGTCGATGAGGGGGTTGTTCTGAAGCCCAAAGAGATGGTCTCCGAGCTTCTACGTGAGTACGGGATTCAGATTGATTACAGTTTCGCTCTGCGCTTGAGGAACATTGCAATTGAGATGATCTATGGGGACTTTGATAAGTCTTATGTGCAATTACCCGCATTTCTACACACGTTGCAGCTGCGCAATCCCGGGACATTGTACGAGTTTCAGACGAACACCGTACATGAGCTGAAGTATACATTTTTGGCACTCAGACCGTGTATCAGTGCCTTTCATGCGGGTGCAAGACCAGTGGTCGTGATTGATGGGACACACTTGAAGGGGAAGAACAAGGGGATTTTGTTTATTGCTGTGATGAAGGACGACAATGAACAGATGTTACCTATTGCAGTTCATATCGATCCGATCGAGAATGATGACACTTGGATCTGGTTCCTGAATCGATTGCATATCACTTTGGGTGAGATAGAAGACCTCCTGATCGTGTCCGATCAGCACAAGAGCATTAAGAATGCTGTCACGGCTGTTTTTCCAAGAGCGACACACGGATTGTGCTATTATCATCTACAGACCAAGATGGCAAAGCGCGGGTCTAATGTCATTGGGTTGTTTAAGGAGGCTGCCTATGCATATCGGACAGATGTATTCCAGAGGCACTTGTCAGCATTGGAAATGCTGAGCAGACCAGTAGACGACGGGCCTGGAGATGACTGCGCGTCTGACGAAGGGCGCGAAGAAGATCGACCCGTAGATGATCTGCCTCTGGCTTTCCCCCCTCTCATACGGGGGGACATACGAGGCGCTGTGGCCCCCCTGGGTGGTGTGGGGTCTCTGGGAGGTGGTGTGGGGTCTGTGGGAGGCGGTGTGGGCCCCCTACAAGGTGTGGGGTCCCTGGGAGGTGGTGTGGGGTCTCTGGGCACCGGTGTGGGCCCCCTGGGTGGTGTGGGCAACCTGTGTAGCCGACCCATAACAAGGTCTTCCAACCGCCCCACCCGATCAGATAAGCTTTCAATCATCCCTCTGATACTGTTCTCCATCTGTCTGAAATTATTCTCCATCTGACCTATAATGCGGGCTTCTGAGGCAGCAACGACGTGGATAACACGATCGAACCAACTAGGACGTGGACCGGGCTCTCCACGGCTCCCCTCATGGCTCCTCCTCGGGCGCTTACTGCCTGTCGGTCGAGGAGGACTCTCACTGCGGTCCGGTCCCTGCTCCGAGGGTTCAGATCCCTCATCCGGCTCGTCTATCAAATGGTGCGTCGTCTGTGGAGCCTGCTGCTGTGCAGTACGGGTACTCCTACGCTGTGGTGCTGGGTTGACGACGTCAGAGATCCCCTTGCATGTCCCCGGGACCACACGACAGGCCACCCCAGTCAGCAACTTATTCTTGGAGACCTTTCGAGGTACCACTTACCTCACACCCAACAAACTATC